>JANAVB010042819.1:4040636-4228136 GCA_029216955.1 Iris pallida
CATCTTGCAACAAAAACTATGTGTCTCGGTTTGAGATGAAGACCTTAGCTCCTTTAACGAAAATTAGCAATGGGGTATGTATAGATAGTATATTTCTTCTTAGATGCCATCTATGTTTACTTCGATTCCATTGCTGACATTTTTAATGATTTATTCAGATTGTAGGTATTGTCTCTGCTCTTCTCACCGCGGAGAAACGGAAAAGAACCTCCAATAAAGCTAATGTATGGTTTTTACTAATAAGGATATCGGTGAGTGAGCATTTTATTCTTTAATGCATATGCATTAACAATTTTCTCGTTTGTTTGTCCTTCGTAATGTATTAATTGATGTGTATGTAGAAAGCAACGTTACCTCCATCCGACAAAAAGCCTCATAAAATATGGAAGAAGTACAAATATTTTCAGGATTACATGGGATCTTTAAGCACTTGTAACGAGGTATTAATATATTTCTATTTAAATATTAATCCTAATTTTCTAAAAATTTACTAATTTATTTTACCTAATTAATCCTGATTCAGATATACATACCCATTCATTTGGGCGAACACTATACTCTTACAAGAGTTCTGGTTAAAAAAAGGACTGTTAAAATTTGGGACTCACTTGCATCTAAAGATGATCCGATTCAAAGCAAAACAGTCATAAAAGAAATAGTAAGCTCATATTCATCAATTTTTATGAATTGGGTACAAGATACGCGGTATACTAATACATATTGTATTCTGGTAATTGTAGCTTTCAAATTTGGATCTCTTTCTCCAAGAAGAGATTTTGAAGTTGAGAGATGCTAGGTTCAGCTTTTCTACTTTTGTAGTAAAACGTCCTTCTTATGTTCCCCGCCAAGACAATTCTGTTGATTGTGGGATTTTTGTAATTGCATTCATGAAAGACCGATGTAGTCTAGACTACCGTTCTCTCGATGTAAGTCTGAAAATATGTCGTCAAAAACTTCAACTTTTTAGAGCAATATTTTTGATGTTATGTTTGTTATATGCAGTTTGATGCGGGAAAGGAAAGACGCAAAGCTGCTGAATGGATTACAACTTCAGAGCACAATGAAGAGCTAAAAAGAAGTCCAATCTGAAATGATTGAATATGGAAGACGATGATTTTTTTTTCTTCTTCTTCTTTTATATCTAATGTATGGAAACCCCTAATGTATTATGTTCATTTGTTTTGTTGAGTTGTAATGAAATTTTTGCCAAACGGCTTCGATTCTTTTTTATTAAGCAGAATCATTTTTGCCCTTCAAATTAATATAATTAAGCAGAAAGGAGTCTTTTGCCCTTCCATCGAATGACATTTTTGTCCTTCTAATTAATTCAAAACACCCCCGAACCCTTTTATTACAAAAAAAAAAAAAAAAAAAAATCGTTTCGAAGCTTCCTCTTCTTCCATAATCCACTCTGTACTCAAACCTAGGTCATTCTCCTCCAAAATCTTCAAACCTTCCTCTCTATTCGCAATATTCACACCATGTCGGCATCAGCGGCAGAATCATCAACGGCAGCATCACCAATTAGAGAAGATGCACCAGTTACAGAAAATCCAAAAGCGATAGACGGAGAACAACCGAAACCCTATTATAAAAAAGTTGCACAAAGGAAAAAGGAAAAAGTTGCTAAACAAAAAGAAGTACAAGAAGAAGTACAAACAGAAGGTATAACTTTGATTTTATGTTCGCAAATTCTGTATATATTACAAGAAAAATGACATTCTCCGTCATAAAACGCATTTGAATGTTAAATTTTATTCGCAGTTTAATTTGGAACGGAAAATGGCATTCTCCGTCTAACTTGAAACGGAGAATGTCGTTCCCAGTGTTAAAACCCATAAGAATGGCCATTCTCCGACCTAATTTTTTGTTTTTTTTTTGTTTTGTAAAAAAAAAAATCTGTCAGGAATAAGGATTCAAGACTTTTCCGTTCTACCTTCAAGCCAATGCTAAATCTTATGGAGGAGGTCAATCGAGATGTTGGCTGTTTACCTGAGCCAGTTATTGGTTCCTTGAAGAATACCGGTTTCTGAAATTTTGTCGAGATTTTCTACCAAAATAGAGTCCACGTCTCCGAAGTGGCCAAGGTAACGGAAGGGCTTGAGAATTTAATTGCAAGTTACACAGAAGAAGAAGATGGCGTCGGGTGCTTTGAATTGAGCACCACTGTTAAAATCGCGCCAAGCGTCGAGGATATGGCAGTCATATTGGGTCTACCGCTGAATGAAGAAAGCGAGGATGATGTTTCTTACAGAAGATTGATAAAGGAAAAAACAACAGCAGCCCACACCACCAGCATCATTGAGCCTGTGTGGAGATCACTTCACAAGATTGCTGGCTAATACTAAAGGCAAACACTTAGAAGTCACGAATAAGGAAGTGAGAGACAAGTTCTTTGAATTGTTACGATGGCTTCGTGGCGGAGATAACGCTGTTAATCCAGATGATTTGGCCAAGCTAATAATCTTCCACTTGTGCCAAACAGTATTCTTCACAAAGTCTGGCGGTTCAAATTTGCCGTACAGATTCTTGGCCTTGTGTGAGACCCGTCTCACTGTATCGGTATTTTATACGGATACGTATTTATTTGAGCCTTATTTCGTATTTCTCGATTTGCGTGATATTTTAAAATTTTCCAAAGTGCAGGGTTTTCATGGCTTGGTTTAACTTGGATTTGGTTTTATTGGGTTTGGTTTAACATGGCTTGGCATTTGACTTGGTTTAATGGGTTTTGGTTTACCATGGTTTGGTTTAACTTTGACTTGGACTTGGTTTGGTTTAGTTTGGTTCTTTATGAGAGAGGTGTATGGTTTAGATTGAGTGGAGAGGAATGAATGGTGGAGATTACTTGGGCTTGTTATATAAGCCACCTACCACTCTCTCTCCTCCATTATTTTCATTTCATCTTCATCTTCTTCCTCCAGCCCAAGGCAAGTACACCTTGTCGAATGTTGGATGATCTTAATTTCGTTTATTCCATTCTCTTCCTTGTTATATTCTAAGCTTGTTTAGAACTTGGAGTTTTCCATTTTGATGGTTCGATTGTTGTAGATCTAGCTTTGAAGTAATTTTAGTTTTCATGGGTTTTGATCTATTTAATCTTGTTATTTCCGAGTTTTGATGGTTCTATGTTGTAGAGCATTTTATTCTGCCCCGTTTTGACCTAAGAAAGTTCGGATTTGGACTCCGGATGAAGGTTTCATGGAGCTTGGCAGCATGGATTCTTGGCGTTCTTCTTCTCGGAAGCTTGGAGAAGAAGAACAGTGCTAGACTTGACCGCATGAATACTTCATGCGGCAAGTGATTCCGAGCCGCATGAGCCTTTATACGACAGTTCTGGCCGCATGGGCTTGACTTGACCGCATGAACATTTCATGCGGCAAGTGTTCTTCCAACCGCATGGACTTTTTCCCACTTAGCCGCATATGCGCCCTTGCCTCACCTGGCCGCATGAGCTCCTAACTGAGCCGCATGCACCCCCTTCATATCCTCGGCCGTATGAACTTTCAATTCCAGCCGCATGACTTAGTACCATTATTTTAGCCGCATGTGACTTAACTCGGGCCGCATGGACTTGATTGGTTCTTTAGCCGCATGAACCCCTGATTGAACCCTAGCCGCATGAAGACTCGCCATTTCCATCCGCATGGGACTGAGCCGCATGCGCCCTGTTTTGCCTGGCCGCATGGGGACTAGTCCTTACCCAGCCGCATGAGTTGATCCTGCCGCATATTGTTCCCCAGCCGCATGAGCTAGTCTCTATCCTGACCGCATGAGAAATTATTTTTTGGCCGCATAAGAGTTCACTCTTGGCCGCATGAGCCTAATCTTCCTGAGCCGTATGGGCTCGATTTCTAACCCGCATTGATCCAGCCGCATGGACCGATCTCCCTGAACCGCATAGGACCCTGCTCATTCCCTGAGCCGTATGGACTCAGATTTCATGAGCCGTATAAACCCCATAAATTCAGCCGCATGTATCTGATTAATCCTGCCGCATGAGCCAGCCTTGCCCGAGCCGCATGGCTCTGTTATGTCCTGTATTTTATATTTTGTTTATTTTAGTATATCCAAGTCTTGTAGCTCTTTTTGTAACTTGAGTTCCTACGGAGTACACATTTATCCCTATTGTATATTTTTATGCCCATTTTATATCCTTACGCCTTTTTCTCGAACTTGAAAATTCTGATTTGATTGACATGATTGAAATGATAATTGTACATGAGTAACATGACATGACAGTGACCCGTAGTGGTGCACTCTTGACAATGAACTTGACATGATAATTTGATAGTGAACTTGGCATGATGAACTTGACATGATAATGACATGATGGTGGCCCGTCGTGGCGCACTCTTGACCAGTAAACTTGACATAATAATGACATGATAGTGGCCCGCCGTGGCGCACTCTTGACATGATAAATTTGACATGATATTTCTTAAAATGTTGTTGCGACGGCTAACATGACACGACAAGAATGAATGACCTGGACACCGTGGACGATTGTGCTTGTACAAATGAACCAGTCCTGTCTTGCATCATGTCTAGGAGGGGACTCCTGAGTACCACGGTCCGGAGTACCTACTGAAATGGACTAAGGTTAATGACTAGAATAATTTACTAGACATGAAAAGATGTTCCCCAGTTACAGGCGATCCCGTTATCCCGACCGCAAATGTTTGGACTTGTAGCCTGCCGACAAGTAGGGCACATTTCCAGCCCACTGTTATGTGGGGCACTCTCTATTGTCACTCTAATGATTGAACTCTCTAAATTGTCACTATAATAATTGCCTGGATAACCTGGATAGCTGCAGGGCCTGTGACTACTTGGAGCATCTCATTGCATCTTGCTAGTAACTAGGATTGTGATAACCCTAGTTAGTTAATGTAGAAAGCCGTAGACGATGATTGGCCGTGAATGCTTGGATGGAGTCTAGTCCAGTATAGTATTGTCTAGAAGTGATTGATTGAAAGATTGTACCAGAATGATTGAATGATTGACACTCCAGATTGTTACTATAATGATTATACTCTATTGTCACTATAGCGTATTGTACTCTTCATTGTCACTTTTATCATTGTTCTCTCTCCTTTTCACTTTAATGATTGTCACCTTTAGCAATAAATGATCAGAGACTAAGTTCTGTTCAGGCGAAGGGTTACAATTCCGGTCCTTGTTTGGTTTAAGGATTGTAACCTGGCTACCGGAACAGTGCCTTCGTCCTCTCTTCGTATATTGCTTGGCTCTATTTATTTAACATGTTCTCCAGTTTACCTTATGTTAAATGATGATTTACTTACTGTTTTCCTATGTTCGGGATAAGTGCATTGGTACTGCCCGAATCTCGATCCTTCTTTACTTATTGCTTTCTCTCCTTGTTGAATGCTAATGATTGCTGGTTTTAAGTTCATAGTTCGGCCTCCTTTGTGGTACTTGCTATTTGGGGTCTGACCCCACTGGTTTTGCATGGCCAGGTTCTAATAGAAGAGCCCGAAGGATCTACCGCACCTTCTACTCGACGGTGACCAGCCGGAGCACCAGAGTGCCTCAGTGGGTTTCTTCTTCATCCTCCCACTGATATGTAAATTCTTCTCTTGTAACGTTTAGCCCCGAGCACGTGTTTAGCTCATGTTTTGGTATTTTCCTTGATATTGTAGCCTATGGGCATAAACATGGTATGTGTATTCTAGACTATAGCTAGTCCTTATCATGTACGACTAATACTCTAGCTAGTCCTCAGTTCTGTGGTACTGGCTTTATGATCATTCATGTATATATGGTTCGGGATGCCTTACTATTGTATGGATGATGATCGTACTCTTTGCTCTTGTATAATTGCCTGTGATTGAGATACCTAGGATTGTTAAACCCTAGGATTGACTGATGGCTTGTAGAGTAACCCCCATGTCTTGACAGCTTATACGTGATTTCAGAGTATTAACGTACTTTGGGATTACGTAGCTGGCTATGTCTGCCCCCGCTCTCCAGTATTCTGGTTTTGGGGCGTGACACCTTGGTAGACAGTGTGGACGTCATCAACAGTATATGCTGGCCAAGGTTAATCCTGGCATATGTAATGGATAGCATAAAGAGGAGTAGAAGCAAAACTGAACAGGGGGGTTACTCAATGGCTTTCCATAAATTGGAAGGTTGCACAATATACTTCCTCTATTGGTTTGCAGAACATAGTAAATTTGTGGAAAGGAAGTTCGCCCCAATTTCTGATTACCCAAGATTTTTCACATGGAATGGGTACGAAATCTCAAACTTCCTCAAGGCCGAATATCACAACAAAATAAGATCGAAGATGATATTAGAAGATCTGGTTATACCTGTTGGGGAAGAAGAAGGGCACAAAGAAGATGAGCCACCTATAGAAGAAGTTGAAAAGAGGGAGAGGAAGAACACCAAGAAGCAGGTGGGAATAATTTTAATGAACAACGGATACCACAGCATCATGAAATGGGCGCTGTGATGGACGACTCAGCAAAGGAGTTGGAGGATTTGAGAAGACATCATTCTGATATTCTTGCGCAGAATGAAGAACTCAAAGAAAAGTTAAAAGAGATGGAGGCACAAGGAGCGCAGTTACGTGGAACCAACTTTGAGAATGCCATACTCAAAGAAAAGTTGAAAGAGCTCGAGGCAGAAGAAGCGCAACAACGTGCAGTCAACGTTATGATGGAGGGCTCTGTGCATGAACTGGAGGATTTGAGAAGACATCATTCTGATATTCTTGCGCAGAATGAAGAACTCAAAGAAAAGTTAAAAGAGATGGAGGCACAAGGAGCACAGTTACGTGCAGCCAACCTTGAGAACGAGAAACTCAAAGAAAAGCTGAAAGAGCTCGAGGCACAAGAAGCACAACAACGTACAGTCAACGTTGTGATGGAGGGCTCTGTGCATGAACTGGAGGATTTGAGAAAGCAGAATTCTGTTCTTAAATCAGAGCTACATGCACAAGGTAAAAAAATTTATATTTCAAATTTCTGATTTGTAATCTTCCAGGAGAATGACTATTCTCCGTGTATTATAACATGAAGAATGGCATTATCCGTGTTATTTGAAACGGATAATTGCTATTCTCTATCATTTCGATACTGGAAAGGTTATTCTCCGTGTAATTCCAAACGGAGAATGCTATTCTCCGTATTATATTACACGGAGAATGTCATTCTCCGTGTTAGGTTTACATCATACATTTCATTGTTGTTTGTTTTATTTCAGTGCGAACAACCAAGCAACTCAGAGAAACAAATGAAAGGCTCGTTGAGGAGAAAAGGGAGCTTCAAAATAAAGTTGAATCATTTAATATTGAAGCCAATGAAAAGGATGGGAAAATTGTTGATCTCCAAGCCATGGTTGTAGCACTTCAGCGTGAGGAGATTCAAGCAGCTGCTGAACTTGCTGCTCCAAAAGAAGCCAAAAGAAGAGGAGGATTGGGGGGAAAGAGGTTAATAAAAAGCAATATAGTTGGAGAGGCTAATAAAAAGCGGAAGATTAATGCTGCTCCGAAATCCCGAGGAGACGCAAAAATGGCTGAATTAAAGAAGAATCGTGTCATACTAAGGGAATGCGATGAACTCTTACTTTGGAAACATGCGGATGAAGAGCTGAAGAAGCAATACATCGACATCGTAATTCCCAAAAAGAAGTGTCCAGAGTATGTATCAGAACCCTCTTTTTTTTTCTAGACATCGTAATTCACAATTATGTAATGAGAATCTATCTTTATTAATTTAATCTAAACTAAATTTATGTGCAGTGATATTGTATACTCATTTTCGTCGAAAGAGGGTGAAAATGGAGTCACAGTCGAGCTGTCGGCAATAGACATGCAAGACATACTCAACTATGAAGACATGGAGGCTGGCATACTGAACCTAATAATAAGGAAGCTGAGAGAAATTTAAGGCATTAAAAGAAGGTGTCCCCCGTCTAGTTCAAAGGACGTGCCATTGATGTAAAACCCCTAAATTTCTAATATTTTTATTATTATTTAAATTTGGTACCGATTCAAAATTTTGTATTGTACGTCGTGTAGTAGTATTGTACGTCGCGCACGACGTTTTATTTTTCATAATTGCTCGACGAGTGCGAATATGTGCGAGCGTACATATTTTTAGAAAAATATTTTCTTATTTTTATAGTTTCAAAATAATATATGTAATATTTAAATTAGCTATCAAAATTTTCTAAATTTAGGATTTTATTTATGTAAAGCCTTTTATTTAGAATAATTAATACTCTTAGTGCATGCACATATTTCATAAATATTTTGCTAGTTCATTTTAAATAAAAATATATTTTCAAAATTTATTAATATTAATATTTTATTATTCAAAAAGATTTAGTATTCAAAAAGATTTATTATTTTCGAAATTATTATTATTGGTATGTTTGGAAAAATATATTTTTAAATTATTGTGAAGATTTAAATTTTGATTTGATTCCATGGATACATTTTAATAGTAAACTAATATCTATATTTGAAATTGATTTGATTTTAAACTAAGATAATTTGATTTGATTTAAATTAGATTTAGATTTGGATTTGGATTTGATTGCTTTTAAATTAAATTAGGAAATATCTAAATTGGGTTTTAAGGGATCCTAATTCTTATCCAATTGGGAATTCCCACATCCTATAAATAGGCAGGTACTCGTCCAACTTTTTTTTTATTAAATCCTTTCACAAAATTCCACAAAGTGTACGTGCCTCGTGCCGGTGTCCATCTCTTCCGTGTCAGCCGTGACGGCCTCGGGTCCGACCCCGGGTGTCTTTCCAATAGGTTATTTTCTTTTACATCTACAATTTTTCCCCTCCTTCGTGTCCAACACCCTAGTTCCCAAATCTCCACAACATTCCCTTCGTGTCCTAACATCAGGACACGATACAATCAGTAATCCCTAACCCTAACCCTAATGTTCCCAAACCACCACCCGCAGCCGCCGAGTGTCCCTGTTCTGACCCGTCGTCCCGACCTCCTCGCTCTCCCCGCGGCTCCACCGCAGAAGCCTCATCCACCACAGTGACCAGCGTCATCTCCACCACCATCACATCCTGACCCCGACCAACCGAGCCACCCGGCAACCATCACCACCGGCCACCCTTGCCGTAACCACCCGCAGCACATCGCTGCCGCCACCAAACACCATGCCATCGCCACACGACAGCCAACCACCGGCCAACCAACAACCCGGCCTACCAACACCAGTTACCACCACATCATCAAACCAGCAAAGAGAGAAAAGGGAACCCTTACCTTGATCCGTCGCCCGTGTTCGCCGGAATCCTCCGGCCGTCCCCCGCTCCTCCACGAACCGATCGCCATCAGCCTATGCCCACACCAAACCGCCAGGCACAGCCGCCGTGGCCAAACCCCTCACATCTCCAGCATCCCCGTCGAGATCCACCCGGCTGGCGCTCGGTGGGCGCGCTCGGCGACCCCCACGACCTCCACCGTCCGCCCGTCCTCCGCGCGCACGGGAAGCCCGCGCCGCCGCCGGTGGACTCCCGCGCCACCGCGAATCCGTCCAACCCCATCCGCCGCGTCTGCGCCCGTCGCCGCTCCACTCCTCCTCCGATCATCCGCAGCCGCCCCCTCCGCCTATTCCTCCGCCGAACCATCTCTCAGCCTCGCCGCCGAACACTTCCCCTCCGGCTCCCGATCTCTCACTCTCTCCCCTTTGTTTCTTTTTATGTTTTTTTTTTTTAAGTCTTCCTAAGGAAGACTCAGCAGTCCGTTAGTGTAACTTACTTTAGTATATTTTTGTTAATTACTAATAATATTATTATTATTATCATAATCATAATCATTATTATTATTATTATTATTATTATTATTATTATTATTATTGTTATTTTTATTATTGTTATTATTATTATTTTATTCTTTATATGTACAAAATCTATTGTATGGTTATAATTGCTATATTACTATTATTATTAATATTATTTTGATATTAGTTAAGTATATTTGTTTGGCTTACTTATATTAGTTTTGTTAATTATTATTAATATACATCGAGATATTTTTTGAACTATATTAGCGTATTATTTTGGATGATTCTAATATTTTCTACCCAGTTGAATTATAGCTTTAATATAAGAAAAGAGTTTTTATGACTTCTAGATATTTATTTAGAATATTTTGAATAAAAGAAAAAAATAGAATTTTTGTGTGTTTATCAAATATTATTTTTTATTAATAAAAATATAGCTCCTATCTAATATCTAATTTTTGACGAACTTAGTATTTTTATCCAAAATGATTTTTCTTGACTGTGAGCATTTTTCTTATACTTATTTTGACTTATGAAAACTAGTTTCAGGAATTATAAATATTTTTTAAAACTCGTATACATATAAATATTTATTTATCCATTATTTTCTTAATTTCTCTTCTGTCCGTATCCAAGTCATGTTGTTCCTATTCCTTCGCCCATTTCGAGACTACCTTATGTCCACCCTAACTAACTTGACCCTTCTGGACCCAATGGAACTGTCCGTGCCACCGACCGAGGTCACCTCGCATAGTTGTTACACCAAAGTTGCAGATCGTGTCATCTTGATCATCGTGGCACACCAGGCGTCATACCAGGCAAGACACCTTGCAATTTGCTGTTTATTTATTTTAGCTCATATTTTATGCATTATTTATTTTCTTTATGCAAAATAAACTATGATACATGGCATAACTGTTAGAACTTATTGTTCATTTATATTTCCTGCTGTGTATTATTTTTCTTACAAATTAAACCTAGATTTAAGGGACCACCTTGTGTGTTGCATTCATTGGCCTTGACACGTTGTAACACGAAGTTGTGTGTCACATGTAGAACACGAAAATGCATGATTGGCTGGCCACCAGTACGTACAAGCCGTGCGATAGGGATAACCGCTAATAGAGGTTGCATGCTAGTTTGACTTAGCGGTTATAGAGGTTATGTGTTGTGGATACAACACAGTAGGCATTGGGCGGGGAGGACAATTCCTTAGCGTATGGGCTTCGATGCACTTCCCTTGTGACCCGGACTCTCCGCTGGAGATACGGGGTTGATGACCCATGGTTACTGACGGCCACTGACGATTCTGCGAAACGTCATGCTCTTACTGATGGGGCCTCTGGTGCCCAAGGGGGGACTATGCCGATCCTATTTAGCCAGGGTCCATGCGTAGGAAGGATTGTTCTTAACAATATTTCACTTAGAATGGATAGGCACCTTTATCCGTTAGGTACGAGTACTTTTGGTTTGGGTACTTGTATCTGACCGTGGCTTGGAACAATAACTTATCGCAGACTAGTTTATCACATCTTGTCCTTGTTTGGTTGTAGGTGTGACTTACTACTTCGATGAGAAGGTATTGAACCTTGTTGGGGTCCGGATACCATATTAGATTCATAGCATGGAAAGATACGTCACCGTGAATTAGTTTACCATCTCCTGTCCTTGTTTGGTTGGGGGGATGGTACGCTCGTTCAGTAGGTGCGTATTAGACCATGTTATAATTCAATTTACTTATTTACTTGAGCAATATTTATTCAGTTTATATGGCATGATATTATGTGTCTTGTTACGTCCCTCTGAGGACCTGGTTATCTCCCCAGGTGTGTGCTATTGTCTTTCGCAGGTACTTTAGCTCTAGCCGTGTTCATCGCCATTTCTTCGAGGATGATTGCATTTGGATCGTCTTCGCTTCGCTCGCCAAATTTATTTCTTTCTCATGTATTTTTTCTTTACTTGTTGGTAGTGGATTTGTCTCCGCCCAACATATTGTATCAAGACAATTCATTCTCATTATATGATATCTTTTATTCATTTATTTGTGTGGATGAGATTAGTTATGGTTCTACTGTATTTTACAGCTTATGTATTCATATGAGGTTTCCATATATTGGAGTATACTTCGTATGAATACAGCTGGCATGTCTATGTTCCTAGTCCTACGTATTTTGGGACTGGGGCGTTACATATTTTTGTGGTGGCCCATGCAGGTCAAGATAAATTGTTTGGTTACTTTACCGTACCAAGCAAGCCTGCGAATAGGATTAGAAGTCTAGGCTCTCATCCACATACTTGACCTCTTTTCTTGATTTTATCTACCGTTTAACTCATCAATTGCATCTTGCTTGCTCCCTTCTATCCCTATTCTTATCTTTCCTTCGTGCTTGCTAGAGATCGACCCTACTAGTTGGATGTCCCAAAACACCCATAGCTTAATTCTTTTAAGTTGGGTAGAACACCCCACGACCCGACACACTCATTTGGTCAACCAAGCCTTAGTCAATAAAACCGTAGAATAATTCTATAGGAATAAACAAGACTTAATTCTTATGACTCTTAGACTATTCATAATTGTTCTTTATTTCAATCTTAATCTCGTGCCTATATTTTTACTATCTAGACTAATGATGCTAATGTAGCCTAGTTTTTGTAAGCTCAAATCTTTATCAAGCTTGTTCATGACATATGTTATTGGAAGAATTTCCACTAACATATTGTCTAATCAAGAACCGGTGCAGGATGGTCTGATCAACCGAGTGTACTTTGGTTCGCTTTTATCTATCGTTCTGCGTGGATGGGGACATAGCTAAACGTGTCCTTATAGCTCCATCCACGACTGCCTTGACAATTCTTTTGAAATTCTTCGATCGCCTTTGAATCACGTATTCGTATTCGATAACGCCTCCTTCGAACTCTATATTGCTTTCGCCTTCACCAATTTTCGAAGGACGAAGGCGTTGTGCTAGAACTTCCTCTAGCCTTCCTATCGGCTATGACCATTCTCACTCGATATTGCTATCATAAACTACTCGACTCTATCAAGACCCTCTAATCGCTTAATTAAATCGAATCTATTT
This sequence comes from Iris pallida, assembly GCA_029216955.1. NCBI lineage: Eukaryota > Viridiplantae > Streptophyta > Magnoliopsida > Asparagales > Iridaceae > Iris > Iris pallida. The sequence continues at coordinate 4,053,509 of JANAVB010042819.1, forward strand.
CGTTCTCTTAATCGTGACCCTCATTCATTCCGACTGTATCGTATTATTTTTCTATGATCTAGATCGCAATTTCTTACGACAAGATTTTTGTTATTGATTGTTCCCCATCGATACCCCCTTGTGTCTTCTCACCCCCTGCTAATTCTAATTTCGAGGACGAAATTCTTTTAAGTTGGATAGGATGTAAAACCCCTAAATTTCTAATATATTTTTTATTATTTAAATTTGGTACCGATTTAAAATTTTGTATTGTACGTCGTGTAGTAGTATTGTACGTCGCGCACGACGTTTTATTTTTCGTAATTGCTCGACGAGTGCGAATATGTGCGAACGTACATATTTTTAGAAAAATATTTTCTTATTTTTATAGTTTCAAAATAATATATGTAATATTTAAATTAGCTATCAAAATTTCCTAAATTTAGGATTTTATTTATGTAAAGCCTTTTATTTAGAATAATTAATACTCTTAGTGCATGCACATATTTCATAAATATTTTGCTAGTTCATTTTAAATAAAAATGTATTTTCGAAATTTATTAATATTAATATTTTATTATTCAAAAAGATTTAGTATTCAAAAAGATTTATTATTTTCGAAATTATTATTATTGGTATTTTTGAAAAAATATATTTTGAAATTATTGTGAAGATTTAAATTTTGATTTGATTCCATGGATACATTTTAATAGTAAACTAATATCTATATTTGAAATTGATTTGATTTTAAACTAAGGGAATTTGATTTGATTTAAATTAGATTTGGATTTGGATTTGATTGCTTTTAAATTAAATTAGGAAATATCTAAATTGGGTTTTAAGGGATCCTAATTCTTATCCAATTGGGAATTCCCACATCCTATAAATAGGCAGGTACTCGTCCAACTTTTTTTATTAAATCCTTCCACAAAATTCTACAAAGTGTACGTGCCTCGTGTCGGTGTCCATCTCTTCCGTGTCAGCCGTGACGGCCTCGGGTCCGACCCCGGGTGTCTTTCCAATAGGTTATTTTCTTTTACATCTACAATTTTTCCCCTCCTTCGTGTCCAACACCCTAGTTCCTAAATCCCCACAACATCCCCTTCGTGTCCTAACATCAGGACATGATACAATCAGTAATCCTTAACCCTAACCCTAATGTTCCCAAACCACCACCCGCAGCCGCCGAGTGTCCCTGTTCTGACCCGTCGTCCCAACCTCCTCGCTCTTCCCGCGGCTCCACCGCAGAAGCCTCATCCACCACAGTGACCAGCGTCATCTCCACCACCATCACATCCTGACCCCGACCAATCGAGCCACCCGGCAACTATCACCACCGACCACCCTTACCGTAACCACCCGTAGCACATCGCTGCCGCCACCAAACACCACGCCACCGCCACACGACAGCCAACCACCGGCAGTGGTGGCCCATGCAGGTCAAGTTTATGTAGTGGTATTCGAACTTGAGTACCACTACAGCCTGCAGTAGGAATAGGATATATTTTGAAGATACTCAATCACAATTAGGATCCCTTGAGAGATTCCTGGGACGACCCTTGAGAATCTTGTTTAACTCCGATTTGAAAACTCTTTTTCCTGATTTGATTTATCTTTACTTTCTGTTGTTGAATTTGATTTTGATGTATTATTATTGAATTTGAGTTTGTATTTATTGATTTTGATAAAGGTTGTGGAATTTTGAATCTTGATGTTAGCTGTAGCATCCGAGTTTGTAGTTATATGATTTGAAGGATTTTGTTCATTTTTGAATTTTGATGTTCGTTGATAAATTTGATTTGATTTTTAGGAATTCATTGTTGATTAATTTAATTTTTGGCAAGATAAAATTATATGGGCTAGGTCATCTATGTTATGGAATCTAGTCTTCTATAGTCACATTAGCCAGCATGGTGAGGACATATAGTCTGACTTTGGATATATTTCTCGGGTGTGGGAATTTAAGGTTTTCGCAGCCAAGCTAGCGGCATCGCAAAAATGTTAAATACCATGATTCTAGAGGTATGTGCATAAGTCAAGGACTCTGTGATTATCGTAGCCTTGCTTACTAGTATGACGAGGATTTAGGGTACCATAATTTTGGATAGACGCATATGATTATCAGATTGTACCTTAAATATTTTCGAACATGTTTTTGCTACTTTTGTTTCAGTCCTTCAAAAAAAATTATTATTAATTGGTTTGTTTTGTTTAGTTTCTAATTATTTAACTTAGGAGTAGCTTGTGTAACTTCTTGCTATGAGATTCTACATAATACAATAAATTGATAATTTTGCTAGACCTTATCTTGGATTTGATATTTTAGCACTGGGTTTCAAAATGGCTCCTTCTTTAAACAGATAAGCAGAACAAATTTCATTGTTATTTCCTTCTTGCTATTATTCTCGTATTAAATAATAATAATAATAAAACAGTCTTGATTACGTCAATCACCTGCTTGCAATCTTGGTAGGAATCTAAATATTAGTCTTAACGTAGAATTAATTTTTATATTGGGACATGAGAATATATATGAATATATATAGTGGACACTTTCCTGACACGTATGCATGCTACACTTTGATTCCACCTAGCTAAATACATATTAATATGTCGTTAATGTTTAAATTTTTAAAATCCCAATATTTTTGGTTTTCTGCTTTTCTAGTTTAAATTCGTAATTCAAATACAGATTTCATGTTATTAGTTATGTTTACATCACTGCACATGTATGCTATACGTAGGGTTTCAATTCAAAAAAAATTTGGTTGAGTTTTGTGTTGAAATTGTCAAATCTGAGACTGCATTATGTTAATATTTCACTGCTTTAAATGTTAGCTTATTTTCAAACTTTGCATATAATGCTGAACTAAAACTGGGTTTAACCTTTCAATACTAAGCTATAACCCTGTACAAGGACACACACACACCCTAACTTAGTATACCCTGTCATGTAACCTAACTCTTCCTCTCTATGTCATGATTATATATCTATATAGATATATATAGAGCTTAGGCATACATGTTATAATGTATATACATACATAACTAAATCTCTACCTCTTTATATATACATATATACATGGTTAGCCATGCATGTTATGAGCAAATGAGTTGTGTATTGTAGATTGTTTAACCAATATGCCATGATTAGTGTAACTTGATAGTTATTATTTGAAACCCCAAATCCTCCTATGCACTTTCATGTATATTTCACATACACACATGCCTATTATCTAACCATATGAACATGTCCACATACACCCATACACACACGAACTACATAACTTGTACATAATGCTAGCTTTTCCCTCTCTAACGCTATATATATAAATAGATTATGATTGGATTTCCATGCAATTGGCTTTCATTCTTTAACTTTTGATTTTGATTTTCTTGAATAGTACCCCTTATTAGATAAATGGTAGTTAACTTTATTTTATTTTGATAAGTACCAGTTTTCATATAGGATGGTAGACTGCCTTACAGTCTTGATGATTGTTATTTTTGTATCTTTTCTAATTTAGCACCCTAGATTGCTTGTGTGTTTTGATACCATATGACCGTTTTGGTCTAGCATGACTAGTATACCTAGATGAGACTTTCACTACCACCGTATGTCATGACCCTGTATGTCATCCTTTTAAATCGTATGATTGTTTAAGTTCTGAGACTTTGATTGTGGGGGGTTTGACCTAGAAGGAGTATGAACATTTTAATTTTGAGGATGAAATTTTTCTAAGGTGGGTAGACTTGTAACACCCAGTTCTCTAAAATGAGGGTAATTTTGAAATTTTGTAATTTTAATCATTTATTGATTTGACATTTAAATCATGATATAATTTTTGGTAATTTTTAAATCATTTTAAAACTATTTAAAATCATGACTTGTGATTTTGATATTTTGCTAGTGAAACCCTAGAGACTGTTTGACCTAGAGCCTAACCATGTGATTAGGATATTTTAATGTCATTTCTGGCCTAAGGATATTTTGCATTTGACCTCTTTGAATTATTTTGATATTTATTACGTTGGTGATTGTTGATTTTGACCTTTGATAGGTGTGATTTTGTGATGGTTTTGTGTCCGTATCGGACACGTATCAGTTTTTATTTACAAATGTTTGATGTGCCTCAAAGAGATTTTTTTTTTATTGCTGATTTTTTTTTGAAAAGTATTTGAATGAGATTGTTTTCTGCATGTGTTTCCTGTGATTGCTTTGTTTTAATTTCGAGGACGAAATTTTTTTTAAGGTGGATAGATTTGTCGCCCCCAGTTTTCAGAAACAGGGGTATTTTGTCATTTTATATTTTTGAATATTTTTAAAATTTATTTTATTATTTATGATATTATTTTGGGGTTGAAATTTATTTTAATATTTATGATATTGTTTTGGGGTTATTTGAGTCGGGTTCGAATTTCAACTCAATTCGACTTGAAACGGGGACCCGGGGGTAGTTTGACTCTAGTGGGACCCACACACTAGTTAGGCATGGCCCACATGATATTAATTTTAGTCCACATGATAGAAATATTTTAGTTAGAGGTTAGACTAATTATTATGGATAAGGTTAGTGTGATTAGAGACTTTAGAATGACTAATTTAGCCCCAACCAATTAGCCCTTTCCTAATACTCATAGAATAGGTTAGTGGGGGCATTTTGGACCTTATCATAATAGGACAAATAGCCCCATATGGCCAGCCACTTTGGGAGAGGATATCCTCAAGTTCATTTCATTATTCTCATCCACACTCTCTCTCTTGTTCTTCCCCAAATTCCTAGAGAGCAATCCCTAGCAATTTCTCCACCAAATCCTTCCATTTCGCCACCAAATCTTCTTCTTTACTTCTCCATTCTAGCCAAGGAGGAAGCTACCCAAGTTTGGGAGGATTCGGAGCTCGTTCGTGTCCTTTTGGAATCTCTACGTGTCGGTGTCGCTCCGGGAAGGCTTTTCTTCGATTCGATCTACCGGGAGGTATAAATCTATTCTCCTTTTCATTTCCTCATGCACATAGGTCTATTTTGAACCCATAGGAATGACTCCCATGGTTGTATCTCCATTTGTGTCCATTTCGTGTCCATTTGGAGGTCATAGGAGTGTCCTTTGTGTTGTGGTTGTGTCCATGTGGGAAAACCCCAAATTTGGACACACTATGTGTTGTTGTTATGTATGAATGAATTATTACATGTTTAATCTCATATTTTTGTATTGGAGATGTGTTCTATAGTGTCTCATATATATATATATTAGTGTAGAGAGTGAGTTCTTGATATATTATGTTATATACTTGTGTTCTTTTGTCTCAAACTACCCAAATCCGTCATGATTTTTATCCACGTTTTTAATTTCAGCCCTAACTTAGAAATGTCATAACTTCTAGCTCAAAGCTCGGTTTAATCTTCCGTTTTTTTTAAAAGAAGCGTATTGAAGTTAGCTTTCCAAAAACATATATTAATAGGCCTAATTCCTTCTGTAACTTTCTGTAGAATTATTTGAGTGTCAGTTGTACGAAAGATAAACGCGTTCTCGGTGTTTTCGCGATTCCGGGAGTTTCCGGAAACGAAAACGCGATCCGTTTGAAGATTCGGAAAGCTAACACATAGATCTATAACATACTTTAATCCTAGATTTTAATTCATGCTGAGATGGTACAATATTGATTATTAGTAGGAGTTACTATTCGGTATATGCATTTTGTGCACCCTTGTGTGTAATATAATGTTCTATTTAATTTTAACCCATGTTAATGTATATACATTATGTAATTAAATAGAGAATGCAAGCATGAGTAAATGTTTAAATAAATTATGTATGAGGTGTAAGTATCCTATCTAATGTAAGCATGTATAAGTATGGCTTGTAATGAATATGTAGGTTCCATAGTATGTAATGTATGGTGCATATAGTAGTGCAAGAGAATAAATAAATGATGAATGAATGCAAGCATGAATGTAATATAATAATAGATGTAATGTATGAAATATACAAGTTAATGAGATGTAATATTCTATGTTAACACAAATCCTATATTACCTCATGTACCCCTTACACTATGTAGACACTATCACACTTGACACTTTGTTCACTTACACTTTGACACTCTTTGATATGTATACACTATGTATGCCCATTTAACCCTCACTTGCCCCTTTGCCATGTTCACATACACACACATAGCCTCTTAAATAAGTATTTATGAATACAGTTAACTTAGCTATGTATGTATATTATATATATGTTAGCATATTGTGTTGTAATATATAAGTTTATATAACCATTTGAAATGCCATGATTATAGACCTAATATTGAATACCAATATATGCATGTGTATATATGTATAGACATATAGTTTAAAGTAATAGATTACCTAGTGTATATCCAATGTGAATTCTTGCCTATTTGAGTATTGAATAATTGCATGCTATATAGAGTTGGGTGTATGTTGGCTTGTATAGCCTTGTATTAATGTGTGCTTGCTAGGATAGTCTTGGTTAGGCCTAGTAAGACTTGCTGGGTTAGGACATGACCTAGTTTGAACTAGTTTGACTAGTGCAGTTGACCAGAGTTGACCAAGGGTTGACTTTGGCCTAGTTTGACCTAGATTCATGTAGAATACATTATAGTGCTTTATATTACCCTTCTGGACATGTTGTGACTTGTGCTGTTCTAATTAGGAGCCAGACACCTCTCCTCGGACAGTATCTTTACCTTGGACATTCAGTTATCAGGCAAGTACATTCTCTGATAGTTCTCTCATTTATTTGTCAATTGCTGTACTTCAGTTCTAGTTAGCTGTATGTGATTTTCTGTTACAAATACGTATTTTTATTTTTGAATCCATGTATACGACACACATACTTACTCGTCTTACCTCTATTATTCGAATCACCATACGAATCACCATACAAATCACTATTCAAATCACCATATTCGTATCTTCATATGTTGATTGGACTCTTATTCGATTGATGTGTCGGATTTTGGATTCATTTATATTAGATGGACAGGGAAATACTTGATTAGACATGTAAACATTTCCACTATTCGAACCACCCCCTGTGAATATATTCGAACGATAGCCATTCCACACCCGGCCAGGTGTGTGATGTGCCGTATTTACCCTTAGCCGTTTACATGTCTAACTAAGTATTTTAAAACACACTTGGAGAATTTATTCGAATCATTATTAGAACATCATATGAATCACTATTCGTATCACCTTATTCGTATCACCTTATTCGATTCACCTTATTAGAATAATGATTAGAATTACATTCGACTCATCTTATATTAGACTCACATTGGGATCACACTTGACTTATATTGTACCATCTAAACTCATTATGTTACTCTAGTTCAGCTAGATCTTATTTTACAGTCTTCTTTGCTATGCTTCTCTTCTTGTTTAGTTACTTACTTTCCTTGCACTTTATCTGTCTCTCTATACCATCACCTGAAAATTAAACTGCCATATTCATCAATACAACCGTCTATAACTGCTTTATAGTTCTCTGTCATTTACTTGGGTTTTCTAGATGAGATGTGCTCGTTCCTGTCCTGACTGGACCTGTTGATAAATTTTACAGATAGCTTGGAGGTTGCCTGCTAGCCTAGAGGAGACACACTAGAGGTTGTTTAGATAGTTATTTTATTTGTCTGGAGTTGTATTTACTTTGTGGATTACTGTATTTGAGTTTTGAGATGTATTTCTGGGTTTATGTATCTTAGACACTTAGACTTCTATCTCATGTATCTCTTTTGGATTTCATGTTTTATCTAACTTTATCATGCTCTACCTTAGATGTGATTGAGACTGTATCTGCTATGTCACCCCCATTCGGGGAGTATAAACTGTTTAGCATTATATTGTTAGATGATGTGACCTAGAACAGCGTTCTACCGCCGACACTGCGGCATAGGCTGGGCGTTGTTACGTTCTCGTACCCAAACAGTGGGTGCGGGTCGTAACACCGGCCAACCAACAACCCGGCCTACCAACACCAGTCACCACCACATCATCAAACCAGCAAAGAGAGAAAAGGGAACCCTTACCTCGATCCGCCGCCCGTGTTCGCCGGAATCCTCCGGCCGTCCCCTGCTCCTCCACGAACCGATCGCCATCAGCCTCTGCCCACACCAAACCGCCAGGCACAGCCGCCGTGGCCAAACCCCTCACATCTCCAGCCGCCCCGTCGAGATCCACCCGGCCGGCGCTCGGTGGGCGCGCTCGGCGACCCCTACGATCTCCACCGTCCGCCCGTCCTCTGCGCGCACGGGAAGCCCACGCCGCCGCCGGTGGACTCCCGCGCCGCCGCCGGTGGACTCCCGCGCCACCGCGAATCCGTCTAACCCCATCCGCCGCGTCTGCGCCCGTCGCCGCTCTACTCCTCCTCCGATCATCCGCAGCCGCCCCCTCCGCCTATTCCTCCGTCGAACCCTCTCTCAGCCTCGCCGCCGAACACTTTCCCTCCGGCTCCCGATCTCTCACTCTCTCCCCTTTGTTTCTTTTTATGTTTTTTTTTAAGTCTTCCTAAGGAAGACTCAGCAGTCCATTAGTGTAACTTACTTTAGTATATTTTTGTTAATTACTAATAATAATATTATTATTATCATAATCATAATCATTATTATTATTATTATTATTATTATTATTATTATTATTATTATTATTATTATTATTGTTATTTTCATTATTGTTATTATTATTATTTTATTCTTTATATGTACAAAATCTATTGTATGGTTATAATTGCTATATTACTATTATTATTAATATTATTTTGATATTAGTTAAGTATATTTGTTTGGCTTACTTATATTAGTTTTGTTAATTATTATTAATATACATCGAGATATTTTTTTGAACTATATTAGCGTATTATTTTGGATGATTCTAATATTTTCTACCCAGTTGAATTATAGCTTTAATATACGAAAAGAGTTTTTATGACTTCTAGATATTTATTTAGAATATTTTGAATAAAAGAAAAAAATAGAATTTTTGTGTGTTTATCAAATATTATTTTTATTAATAAAAATATAGCTCCTATCTAATATCTAATTTTTGACGAACTTAGTATTTTTATCCAAAATGATTTTTCTTGACTGTGAGCATTTTTCTTATACTTATTTTGACTTATGAAAACTAGTTTTAGGAATTATAAATATTTTCTAAAACTCGTATACATATAAATATTTATTTTTCCATTATTTCCTTAATTTCTCTCCTGTCCGTATCCAAGTCATGTTGTTCCTATTCCTTCGTCCATTTCGAGACTACCTTATGTCCACCCTAACTAACTTGACCCTTTTAGACCCAATGGAACTGTCCGTGCCACCGACCGAGGTCACCTCGCATAGTTGTTACACCAAAGTTGCAGATCATGTTACCTTGATCATCGTGGCACACCAGGCGTCCTACCAGGCAAGACATCTTGCCATTTGCTGTTTATTTATTTTAGCTCATATTTCATGCATTATTTATCTTTTTTATGCAAAATAAACTGTGATACATGGCATAACTGTTAGAACTTACTGTTCATTTATATTTCCTGCTGTGTACTATTTTTCTTACAAATTAAACCTAGATTTAAGGGACCACCTTGTGTGTTGCATTCATTGGCCTTGACACGTTGTAACACAAAGTTGTGTGTCGCATATAGAACACGGAAATGCGTGATTGGCTGGCCACCAGTACGTACAAGTCGTGCGATAGGGATAACCGCTTATAGAGGTTACATGCTAGTTTGACTTAGCGGTTATAGAGGTTATGTGTTGTGGATACAACACAGTAGACATTGGGCGGGGCGGACAATTCCTTAGCGTATGGGCTTCGATGCACTTCCCTTGTGACCCGGACTCTCCGCTGGAGATACGGGATTGATGACCCATGGTTACTGACGGCCACTGACGATTCTGCGGAACGTCATGCTCTTACTGATGGAGCCTCTGGTGCCCAAGGGGGGACTATGCCGATCCTATTCAGCCAGGGTCCATGCGTAGGAAGGATTGTTCTTAATAATATTTTACTTAGAATGGATAGGCACCTTTATCCGTTAGGTACGAGTACTTTTGGTTTGGGTACTTGTATCTGACCGTGGCTTGGAATAATAACTTGTCGCGGACTAGTTTGTCACATCTTGTCCTTGTTTGGTTGTAGGTGTGACTTACTACTTCGATGAGAATGTATTGAACCTTGTTGGGGTCTGGATACCATATTGGATTCATAGCATGGAAAGATACGTCACCGTGAATTAGTTTACCATCTCATGTCCTTGTTTGGTTGGGGGGATGGTACGCTCGTTCAGTAGGTGCGTATTGGACCATGTTATAATTCGATTTACTTATTTACTTGAGTAATATTTATTCAGTTTATATGGCATAATATTATGTGTCTTGTTACGTCCCTCTGAGGACCTGGTTATCTCCCCAGGTGTATGCTATTGTCTTTCGCAGGTGCTTTAGCTCTAGCCGTGTTCATCGCTATTTCTTCGAGGATGATTGTATTTGGATCATCTTCGCTTCGCTCGCCAAATTTATTTCTTTCTCATATATTTTTCCTTTACTTGTTGGTAGTGGATTTGTCTCCGCCCAACATATTGTATCAAGACAATTCATTCTCATTATATGATATCTTTTATTCATTTATTTGTGTGGATGAGATTAGTTATGGATCTACTGCATTTTACAGCTTATGTATTCATATGAGGTTTCTATATATTGGAGTATACTTCGTATGAATACAGCTGGCATGTCTATGTTCCTAGTCCTACGTATTTTGGGACTGGGGCGTTACAATTGATCCAGAAGCAAAAGCCGGCGCCCCAATCACATAAGTGGTCTGCATTCATGATGCCCCACACATTGGTAAGAATCCAAACAGAAAAATCCATATTCATGTGTACACCGATATAAAATGACAGAAAAAATTACTCATGATATTGTGTTTTGTTTTTGGAAAACAGAACATCGTTGAACGTGCCAATGAACTAGACGCAAAATCCGGCGCCCTTGAAAACTTCCAAACGATGTAGTAGACTTCGTCATGGGTTTGGAGGACGACATAGAGTTGCTATTCATCCCACTCTTTAATATACCCATCAAACACTATACTCTGCTCACATTCAACTTTATCTCCTACGACTGGACACACTACAACTCCTTGAGGCAAAACACGTACGAAAAGTGCAAGGTGGATGCAGAATTAATGAAGAACACTCTAGAGCCTATCGTCAGGAGAAAAGTTGATAGGATGAGGGAGAGATGCCCGGCAAAGATGGAGTATGAGAGCAAAGTGCTGAATTGTTCTCCAAATTGCCCACAACAACTGGCACCCAACTGTCTCTTGTACACGACGTTATATGAATATGTTGACGACTACTCCCTTCGAAATACCGGAAGGAAATGACGATGAAACTCACCAGAAGATTACAAAGATGGGGTTGGTATGGGCTAAGAAGTTGCTTAAAAACGAATATGTAACACGAACCAAGCAATGACATTGTAAAACAACAATGTTATTATGTAATTGGGCAAGGAACTTCTGTCTTTTATAAGCTTTGCTTTTATAATAAAATCATTTTTGAATTATATTTACATTGTCAAAACCAAGAAAAGTTTGAGGATTCTATTCTCCGTTTATCTTGAAACGGAGAATAACTTTTTCGTTTAAATTAAATCGGTTGAGGATTCTATTCACCGTTTATTTCGGAACGGATAATAACATTCTCCGTCTGTCTTAAAATGGAGAATAACATTCCCAGTAGTAAAACACATTAAAATGTTCATTCTCTGTTTTTTTTTAACGGAGAATGACGTTCTCTGTGTCTTTTGAAACGGAGAATGTTATTCTCCGTTTAGTTTGAAAAGGAGAATGAAGATGAGCTTGATGAGAATATGACGAGGTTGGTATGGGCTAAGAAGACTACAATGATGAGGTTGGTATGGGCTAAGAATTAGATTTCAAGAGAACTTCTGTCTTTTATAATGTCTGCTCTGATCTGTCTTTTATAATACTTGAAACGGAGAATAACATTCCCAGTGGTAAAATACATTAAAATGTTCATTCTCCGTTTTTTTAAAACAGAGAATGACGTTCTCCGTGTCTTTTGAAACGAAGAATGTTATTCTCCGTTTAGTTTGAAAAGGAGAATGAAGATGAGCTTGATGAGAATATGACGAGGTTGGTATGGGCTAAGAAGACTACAATGATGAGGTTGGTATGGGCTAAGAATTAGATTTCAAGAGAACTTCTGTCTTTTATAATGTCTGCTCTGATCTGTCTTTTATAATAAAATTATTTTTGAGTTACATTTACATTGTAAAAACTACGAAAAGTTTAACTTTTTGAGTTACATTTACATTATGAAAGTCTAAAATACTATATAAAATCCTACTATCAAGAAAAAAGTTGAATGTGAGCTGCGTGCGGGCATCGCAGAGCAATGGAACTCCTTGAGGCAAAGGAATTCCTTGAGGCAAATCACTTCATCGTGCATCGTCAGAGCAATAGAACTCCCTGAACAAAGGAACTCCGTGCATAGTCAGAGTAATGGAACTCCATGAACAAAGAAACTCCATGCATAGTCAGAGCAAATCAAAGTGCGAGCGCTTCAACAGAGTGTGGGTTGGCAATAAATCCAAACCCAGGTACATCTCAGTCTTCTAAAGGACTTCACCACCAAAGCTTCTTCAACCAAAACCCTGCGGCTCTTCCAGTAACCAACAGGAAAGAGTCTTGCCAAGGTGGGGGATCGGTAGAATGCATCTCCAGGATGAAGAAGGATGCCTTTGCAAGGTGCTCTGCCTCAAGAAATTCCTTTGCAAGGTCCTTTGCTCTCAAGGAATTCCTTTGCTTCTGTTCATGTACCTCAAGGAATTCATCTTGCTCTTACTCTGACGATGCACGATGAAGTAATTTGCCTCAAGGAGTCATCCAAAGGTTCCTATGCTCTGACGAAACACGATGAAGTGATTTGCCTCAAGGAATTCAATTGAAAGCTTCGACTGTGAAGGAGGAGTATTGTTCTCCGTCGTCTTTCAGTTCGTGTCCATGTGGTAGATGTTCTTCATCGTGCATCGTCAGAGCATAGGAACCGTTGGATGACTCCTTGAGGCAAGTCACTTCATCGTGCATCCTCCGAGCAAAGAAACTCACTGAGGCAAAGGAATTCCTTGAGGCAGAGCACCGTGCAAAGGCATCCTTCTTCATCATGGAACACGTCGAAGAAATGAACTCCTTGCGACAAAGGAACACCGTGCATAGTCCGAGCGAATCAACGTGCGGGCGCTTCGACAGAGCGTAGAACGATAATAAATCCAAACCCAGGCACATCTCAGTCTTCTGAAGGACTTCACCACAGTGCATCGTCGGACCAATGGAACACGTCGAAGAAATGAACTTCTTGCGGCAAAGGAACACCGTGCATAGTCCGAGCCAATCAATGTGCGGGTGCTTCGACAGAGCGTGGGTTGGCAATAAATCCAAACCCAGGCATATCTCAGTCTTCTGAAGGACTTCACCACCAAAGCTTCTTCGAACGAGAAGATAGACAACCAAGAGGAAAGCGTCTTGCCAAGGCGGGGGATCGGTAGAGTCCATCTCCACAAGAAAAGCTAAGTGAGACGAGAACAAACTCTTCCTACACTACTGCCATTTATAGGCATGGAACAATTCGGACTCATGCGCCAAGTGGCAGCCACTTCGAATTCAATTCAATTAATTTCCATTAATACCAATTCAATTCAATTAACTCTGCCAACTACTGCCATTTATATGCCATTAATACCAATAAATCTGCCCCTTCGAATTCTGCCAACTTTGATACCCCCTACTGTATCAAAGTTTTTTTCTTGATACAGTAGGGGGTATCAAAGATTTGATACCCCCTATGTATGACATGTGGGCCCTTCCTGTTTTATAAAATGTGTACACATATATATATTCACATAAATTTTGAGAGGGCCCACATGTCATACATAGGGGGTATCAAAACTTTGATACCCCCTACTGTATCAAAGTTTTGATACCCCCTATGTATGACATGTGGGCCCCTCCTGCTTTGTAAAACGTGTAAACATATATATATACACATAAATTTTGAGATGGCCCACATGTCATACATAGGGGGTATCAAAACTTTGATACCCCCTACTGTATCAAAGTTTCTCTCTTGTATCAAAGTTTTTCCCTTTTAAATGGGCCCCATACATAACTTACAAAAAAGTATAAATAAAACAAAATTTTGTTATAGTCAAGATTTGAACCAATGACCTCTTAAATACAAGTCTAGCATTGTAACCACGACACCACAATAGCATTCTCCGTGTTTTATTAAACGGAGAATAGAATTCTCCATTTTGAATTACACGGAGAATAGCATTCCCAGTGTTAAAAACACATTAGAATGTTCATTCTCCGTTTTAATTTGAAACGGAGAATGATATTCTCCGTTTCATTTGTAACGAAGAATTATATTCTCCGTTTTGAACTGCACGGAGAATGTCGTTCCCAGTATTAAAACGATTGAGGATTCTATTCGCCGTTTAATTTGGAACGGAGAACGGTATTCTCCGTTTAATTTGAAACGGAGAATAAGATTCCCAGTGTTAAAAATACCTTAGAATGTTCATTCTCCGTTTTAATTTGAAACGGAGAATGATATTCTCCGTGTCATTTGAAACGGAGAATGATATTCTCCGGTTTGAACTGCACGGAGAACATATTTTCTCCATTTTTGATATACTCCGTTTTGAACTTGGAATTTGATATTCTCCATTTTTATCTAATTGTCTTCTCAAACTTTTGCATTGGAGAACATATTTTTTATCTAATTGTCTCGTGTGAATGACATCTTGCCACATAAGAAAGACATTGTCTTAAGTCAACGACGTTTTATTTTATTCCATTTGCTCTTTGTCGCTATTTCGCTTTCGTACTTTACAATTACGAAAATTGTGACCCAATTTTTTACAAACTCTACATACTCTAGGCTTCGGGATAGGCTGACTTTCTGTAGCTGGCTTGATTTCCCTTGAGGATGCCTTCCTTTTGTTGCTACCGGATTTGGCTCTTTTAAAGCTTCATGCACTCCATGAACTGCATCAGCTACCATTTGCTCTTCTTCACCAATATCGGTCACCATTTCTTTCAACTCCATCAGAACAGACGACATCAACTCCGTTCCCCTCTCTTGAATTTTGCCTGATTTTTTGCAATAGTATGTAAACAGATTAACTTGTTCATGAATACCACCATACCTTCTGCTCTCAATACTGTCTGGGTGGATGAATCTTCTTTCTGAGCCAGGTCTGGAGAGATAACTCTCTTTGCAATCCTTGAGCCAACGAGATTTTATCAAGTTCTTTGGAATATCTCCAATTTGTAATCTCTTTATTACTGAAAAAATATGCCTACAAGGAATCCCCTTGGTCTCCATCCACAAGCATTCACAATTTATGATATTGTCGGCCGGATCAAATGTAACCTTCCGGTTGACACTGTTTGGCGACATATACTTTTGGACAGTACAAACTTCTGCCTCTCTTATGATATGATGATGGAGAACAGTATATGCATCAGAACGTGTAATTTCCTTCCTTACATCTATAAACACCGTTTTGGTGTAAATTGCGGCAAATTTACCTTATATTACGGTCATGCTAGTTTGATTCACAACTGGTGTTGAGAGTTTATCAGTGACATGCTTACCCATCTGGCCGTAACGTAAGGCCGCCAAACCGTAGTCACAATTTTGAAGGGCCTTCCATAGTGGCAGCTTCTCATTCAAAAATATTTTCAGAAATGCGTTCATAGATTCACATCTATTTGTTGCAGTAGAACCGCCAAAATAATTTCCACGTAGGAATGTGTCCGTCCATCGCTCCCTCGTTCTGTACAATGCAGTGGTCCACTCATTGTTCTCTACATTATAATCTGTTAGCATCTACTGCCAACGGTTTTCAAATTCTTCGACTGAATAGTACCTGTTTAGAAAACATGGACAGTAACTAAAGTTGTGATATTGTAACAACAACATACTTCAAAGTAAAGTAGCAAGTGTGCGATGTACCTTTTAATCAGAAGACTCAGTTTATTGTGAAAACCCTCTCGGTGTATATGCTTGGCAGTATTGTTTAGGATATGCCATGATCACGTTCGATGAACTACGCTGGGCATTAAATCCTCAATTGCTTTATTCATGGATCTACAACCATCCGTGAGAACTGTCACTGGTAATTTGCCATTCATACACTCTAAGAATTTTTCTAGAACCCAAGAATATGTCTCTGCAGTCTCATTATGGATCATTGCAAACCCAAACACACAAGTCATCGCATGATTGTTTGTACCCACTAGAACCACCAATGGTATTTGACTTCTATTTGTTTTATATGTAGAATCGAATACTATTGAATCTCCAAATAATTCGTAATCGAATCGACATGCACCGTCAGCCCAAAAGAGATGGGTCAATCTGGAATCTTTGTCTACCTTGTACGCGTAGAAGAAATCTGGGTCACTGCCCTCCTTAGATTGAAGAAATGTAAGTGTTGTCGTAGCATGAACATCGTCTAGTGCTCTACTATCTTGAGCTATAGCGTTGTATAAATCCTTTCTCGTCCATCCAACCTTATCCCAGCCACCTTTCTTCTGGACAATTAAATTCCATATCTGTCCAGTCCCCATCCCTGATTGCTTCATAAGCTTAATTTCTTCCAACTCTGCGGGTGATATCGTACGATGGGATCTCAAAAAAACTGTTTCATAATCATTCGCCAGGATATGGTTGTGATGTACATGAAATTTTTTGACGAACCACATCTTTGTTTTATCGGTGTACCCAATACGAAAAATTGCTTTACAACCACTTCTGCTTTCACTTCTTGGCTCACGAACCCTGTTAGGAGCTTCCTTGTATTTCTTGTGTCTGAATCCCGCATTCAAACAACACCAACTACGGACCATCACCATCCCAGATTTGTTTTTCTTTACCTCGTTCTTTCTAATACTGAAACCATATGCTTTTGAATATATCCGGTAGAATGTCTCTGCTTCTTCAATAGAGTTGAACTGTAGGCCAACAATATCTTCTTCTAAGAGATGTTTTGGATCTTTGTTAATGTTGGCAGACTGCAATATTTTTTTCATCGTCGCTGCATCAAAATCCAATGGAGATATTCACCGTCGTCCCTAAGAACAAAATAAAACAAAATAAACATGAGAAATAAATGTAAAAATATAATGTATATCTTAAATCCAATAGAAAGGGTGATGCGAAATAACATTTCGTTGTTTGCGTTGATGTCGTCGTCGTCGTTATGATGCATTCTTCCATTGTTTTCTTCATCTTGTTCTTTACTGTCTCCTAAGTTAACATCTTCCAAACTTTGCTCATCATCCAAATCATCTGACAGTCTTCTTGAAATGAAGCTTTCTTCATCGACTAAATCTTCCACACGACGATCACTTTCTCCATGTGACGTCGACATTGAAGAAAATAGAGTGTGTTATAAACCAGCAGAAGAAACGAAGGACAAGAAACAATACAAGAAGAAAGAGTAATGCTATATTCGTACCTCCAAATTGTCCCTCTAATATATAGCCCTCCCATCTGATGTGGCATGTTAAATAATAGTGTGTGTCATCTGACATGACTGATGACATGGCAAATTTTAAACCAAAAAGTTAACTACCCAATTTTCTCCATAATAATTTAACGTTAATATTAATGTTAATTTAATGTTAATATTAATTTATGTTAATATTAATGTTAATGTTAATGTTAATGTTAATGTTAATATTAATATTAATATTATTGTTAATGTTAACGATAATATTAATATTAATATTAATGTTAATGTTAATGTTAATATTAACATTAACTTTAATGTTAATTTTTATTTTTAGTTTTATTTTAAAAAAAAATTGCCACGTCAGCTGCCAGATCAACATATCACGTCAGCTGCCACGTAAGGATGGACAGTTTGAAAGTGCTTTGGAGGTACAAAAAGCATTATTCAGGAAGAAACAACTTCCAGCAAGGCAACAACACAACCTTTTCGTCTTCCTTGTAACTCCGCCACGTGGCCCTCTTTTGATGGCTCATGAAAATTCTTGAGTGATTCTAGGAGCAAGCATAATTTTAAGGAAACAACTTCCAATAACACAACTTTCTCGTCTTCTGGGTACATGTATTATTAAATTGTGTAGCTAATAACGCATGAGGAAGCATGCAACAGCATTCTCCACGTGGTCCTCTTCTGTAGGATAACGCATGCAGCAGCATTTAATGCTACGAAACCCTATTGTCTTGTTATGTGTTGTGTATCCTATGTGGCATGAGACAGAAGACAATATCTTGCATAGGCGGCTATATTCACAAATGACAATAAGTTTAAAAAGTCATCTCCAATGCAAAAAAGTATTGAGAAGACAATACAAAGTAATTTTTTACAACTTCCAAGACAACTTTTACTCTTCTAATGATATGGTATCAGTGTTTATTATTAAATTATAGGATAACGCATGCAGAGCATTTAATGCTACGGGATCTGTTGTGTAAGGAACACAACCTGTGAAAGAGAACCCGAGAGAGAGAGAGAGAAAGAAAGAGTGTGGGAGATGGGATAAAGAGGAAGGATCGAGCTCGACTAGATTTTAAACTTAAAATTCAATTTTTGGTTATCATTACTAATAACTAGTTCGCACGTCCGAGTTTAGACGAACACTAACCGAGCCCCGAGCAACGTGACATCAGCTAGCTAGGTTTCTAATTCCGTGACATTCCTATTAATTTAAAATTTACAATATTATTGAAAATAATATTAATACTAAAATTTAAAATAGTTTTTGATTTAACATTTACTTTAAACTAGTTAAAGTTAAAATTGCATTCTTTTTTATTTAAAATATAATTGGAACTACAATTAATATTAACATTCGCTTGTCCCGTAGTTTAAGTCGTATTTTACTGCTTCTTGCTTAAGTCTATGCACCCAAAGAACTTGATTGTTCAAGTCGAACGCGTGCACAGCACGTTCCCTCGATGCAAGGCTTGTAGCCCTTGCTTGTCAAGTCGTTGCACGAACACATTAGAAAAGAGTTTTGTTGGGCTATCGAAGTATAGCAAGCACCGTCCCGTGTCACGTGCATTTGTTAAGCAGTGAAAGGGTGTGAAGGCCACTGGCAATGTCAAGCCATCACGGACTATAGCTGGGTTAGACGACGACCCTTTTGCGGTGGGCCGAAATGGTCCCTTGGCCTAGGAATGGATTGGTTGAAGGAGCAATACACAAGAATATACTGCCATATTGGCAGGATTATTTTTGGTATTCCCGGTGAGGCAGAGTTTTCACCATCGACTTGATTCCAGGGACGGCACCAGGATCGGAGAGAGTCTACAGGATGGCACCTTCAAAGTTGGAAATCTTGTACAAGATGATTGAAGAACTCAGAACCAAAGGATTCATTCGTGCTAGTGGATCGCCTTGGGGAGCACCGATACTTCTTGTGAAGAAGAAGGATGGTACGTCAAGATTATGTGTTGATTATCGTACATTGATGTCTTATTTGATCAGCTCAAGGGAGCGGCTGTATTCTCGAATATTGACTTACGGTCATGAGGGTACCATCAGATCCGAGTCAGAGAGCAAGTCATCCCGAAGACATCATTCAGATCGAGGTATGGACATTAGAATTTCCTTGTTATGCCATTTGGAGCGACCAGTGTGCCAGCCGTATTCATGGACCCCATGAATCGTATCTTCATGCACTATTTGGATCAGTTCGTGATAGTGTTCATAGACGACATCTTAGTCTATAGCTGTAGTGCCCCGTCCATACGTCGTTCCCCGTACTCCGTCCACGAGGTGCGCGAGAAAGGAACACTGTCGCTATCGATTCGGTCGGGACTGATAGGTCGAAATCGGCCGAGTCGATCGAACGGGAACGGTTGAATTAAGATCCATTCCACGTTATGGAATGGCTTCTTCGGAACCAAGTCGCATATTCAGCGGGTTGCGCCTCGAGGATTGGCTCTGCGGCTGAGTCGGGAGAGACCTCCCGTTGCTCTGGTTTTCATGCCACACTTGATTTGGCTTTGGCTTTGGTTTTCGTGAATGCATTTTTCATGAATGTTTTCGATGGGTTTTTGTGACGCATTTTCGAGCTTCGTATTCATATCGAATATCCTTGAATTATACAGTATTCTAATCAGTTGCTTATGCGATTGCAGGTGATCGCGTAGGCGACGACAGCGCAGCCAACCGGTCGCTCGCTTGAAGTAAGCCTAAGGCGAGTGGCTGACCCCCTTCATCTCATCCCTCTACTTCAAAACTCAATTTGTGAAGTAAATGAATGCTTGTCATAATAGTGTAGAATCAAAGAAATCGTGGCACGATTCTTCACGAAACACTTGCTATCAAACTGCCGGTTTTGAAAACAGGAAACGTATTTTCTTATACAAATCCACTTAGCCTATGCAAAACAATGAATGAATCGATTAACGTTTATCGCAACGATACGGCTAAGGAAGCAAAATCGACTAAGTCTAAAAGAAAATGGTCATTGGACAACTTGTCGACAAGGTGAAGTTTCCTCGAACGGTTGCCTAAGCCAAGGGACCGATTCGGCCCGGGAGGAATGAGTGTAGCAGCGCCAACCCTTCATCGGCGCGAGTTATGCGAGCACTTTCGCACAGGGCTCGCTACCCGACGTGAAAGGGGCGTCGTCTAACCAATGCTATAGTCCACGATGGCTTGACATTGCCAGTGGCCTTCATACCCCCTTCACTGCTTAACAGGTGCACGGGACACGGGATGAATATGATAGTTGCTTAATGATATCCAGTTTCATATGCTTGCCTCAAAACATGTTAACATGCAAATTAAACAGGATGGTTAGAAAGATCATTGAAATAGCTAGCTAACATGTTTACGAAACATCTTGAATCAAATGCAGAGCTTGGATTTAATTAGCCATTCGCCAGTACATGTGTTTTGTGCTGATCCTCGCTCTTTGTAGGTCCCGTGAACCAGAAAGGACGCGCCAGCTAGCTCGGCGGCGTTCATGATTTTGAAGCTTCGACCGTGCGTCGAAGACTTCCTCTGCGACTCTACTTTTGAAGGCTCTCGACAGTCCAAGGAAGATGACTCAGCGTCCCTCCCATCCAGGTCACTGGAGTACTTTGTGTATATTGAGGGATGTGTGCAATGTATGGAACGGCTATCTCATCGACACTCTTTTGTAATCGAGTCATATTGTAGCCCGAGCGGCAATGAGTCTTGTATCGGAGTCTGTAAAAGATGTTCATTATCAATAAAAATCAAGTTTCCTTTACATATTGTGTGAATCAATCTGTCTGCGTACTCTCTTAGATCTCGTATCTCGGATTACCTTATGACTAGGCCTTGTGCGATCGCAAATTAGGTTCGCACGGCATCACGCCCGGGGGACGACTATCGATTCGACAGAATCGGGGCATGACACGCTGTCTAGTTCTACTATCTAACAATAATTATAATATCAAAACCTGTCGAGAACGGTCAACTCCAAATGGAGGACAAGCAATGACAATATAATATACTCAATAAGCTATGATATTGTTGCGACCGTCCAGTGTTGGTATTTATGTATGGTATTTATGGTGCACATTATCTTAATTCAACCGAGTAGTTCAAAGGAGGGAATTATGTATGGTATTTATGGTGCACATCATTAGGACGGGTTGCGACCGTCCAGTGTTGTGATAAGCTATGATATCAGTAAGTTTGGGATCCTTCGGATATTGGGCTAGCAACCCGTATCGAAGCGATCATAGTCTTACACATAAGCCTTTTCCAAAGATGTATTACGATGCAAAACACCGTGACCTTCATATAGATAGGGCCGGTGGGCTGAGATTAGCGTTGGGTGCAGGCGCAGGGCCTGCCACCCTTATGCATATGTTTAAGTTTACGGTTGGTTGGTTGAGTGAAATGATATGATTTCTTATGTAAAGTTATAACCTTGTAGGCTAGGCGAAATGGGACATAGATGATCACGATCACTATGTTTATGTTAAGATTATGTCTAACTGTATCTGTCGCAGGGACACGGTAGTGGACAAGTTCAGGATATGTTCGGCTCGAGGCGGGGCTCGGCTTGGACGTGCCGAGGCATGGAGTCCTTAGCATTCAAGAGGAGCTACCGCATTGGCGTTCGGACTTGCGACATGGAGATGTTCAGCCGAAGACTACTTGTTGGCTATAAAGAGGCATAATGTATGGAACAATATACTCCTTTGTGAGCTAGAGAGATCATGAGCGTTGTAGCCAATTGGCATGTTAAGTTGGGCTATTCAGAGCCATTGTAACCTTCAGTTCATTATCAATAAAAGAGATTCTTGTTGTATACTACGTTTTCCTTCCGCTGCTTATGTTATCAATTTGAGTTATAATTAAACACTATTGTGAATCTGTTATCTTGCCTTGCACGAGCGCAACTCCAGGCTCGTGCGGCATCACGCCCCAGTGAGGACGATGATTCGGATGAAAACTTGATAATGATGAAGACGGTAACTCGGTCGACAATCGTAAGTATCGAGGTATGATCGAGAAAATTTAACAGTAGCATTAATATTAAATCTACATTGGCTTTTCTGTTAATTTAAAATTTACAATATAATTAAAACTAATATTACGAAAATGCTATTTGCTCCCAAAAAATTTGGGTGATACCATCTTCCATTATGTGGCATATGACATGGTTGCTAACATGACAGCTGACATGGAAAAATTTAACAATGAAATTAATATTAAAATTAACATTAATAGTAAATAAATAATTTAATATTAAATTAACATTAATTAATATTAACATTAACATTAATATTAACATTAATATTAATATTAACATTAACATTAACATTAGCATTAGCATTAACATTAACATTAATATTAATATTGACATTAACATTAACATTAAAAATTTTAGGTAATTAATTTTTGGGTTAAAATTTGCCATGTCAGATGTTATGTCATCTGCCATGTCAGATGCCACATAATGGAAGATAGCATCACCCAAATATGTTGGGAGCCCAAACGACTAATTGCTAATATTAATACAGTGTCATTACCGTTATTTTCCAATAGATTCGTGCCTTGTTCGGTCACACCCCTCCACGAGTTACACCCCCCTAAACGAGGGGTTAAATAGCCTTTTCCAAAGAAGAGAACCCATCCGACTAGAGAGAAACAAAGAAGAGAAGAAGAAGAACAGTCGCAATGGAGAGGAGCAAGATCAACTGCAGCGGATGGGCCGTCATCCCTACCGAGATTCTTTCGATGATACTGGTACTGTCGGGGATGCCGACGGACGAGGTAATGTGCAACGTGGCCCCAGTTTGTCGTTCGTGGTGGAAGGCGCTCAACGGTCCCTTAGACTATTAGTCTAACGTCGACTTGGTACAGTGGTGCCGGAGGACCCAGCAAACCGTTGAGATTAGTTTGACCATAATGAAGCTCGTGGCTCGCAGTGGGGGATATCTAGGGTCCTTCTCCGCGTACAAGCTCGACGAAGCAGCCTTCTCTTTTGCATGTTTAAGGCCAGTGCAAAATTTTATTTGGTCTTATTCTAATACTTTATTTTTTCTATTTACAAAATTTTACGTATACTTTTGTTAATTTCTATTGATGTTTTCCCATTTTTATAATACAGTGGGAAATTTCTAAGGGTGCTGCGCATTCCGAAGTACGACGTGAGTGATGAAACTTTCGTGAGACACTTGGAGTTTCTTCCGGTGCTAGAAGAACTCGACATTAGCTACTGTCTCTATATCACGTCGACTGGAATATTTTCTGCCAGAAAGTATTGCCACCGTCTGGTCAAGCTGGATAGGAACATGCCCCCTCCAGATTTCATGCTCAGGAACAGATTCGTGCTGGACACGGAAAACGAGACGGAGGGAAAGGCCGTGGCTGATTCGATGCCGCGTCTCGAGCACCTACATATGGGATTCGGTATGTTCAATGGAGACACGCTACGATCTATCATATACAACTGCAAGGGTCTTCGCGTGCTCGACATACGTGGGTGCTTCAACGTGCACTTCGACGACGAACTCTGGAAAATTTGTTATTCAATACAGACGTTTAAAAAACCCTTTGATGATGTAATCCCAGTCCAGGGGAACCTGGATACGAGATGTATAATGATTTAGATACCATCAATCATTCCTGGGGTGAATGGTGAAAACATTAGCATGCATGCATGCATGCATTTTTTTATATTTTTCACTAGTCTACATACAAGATATTTTTAAAGAGTTCGATTCTCCATTTTGACAATTTTACTTTTGTCAATAATTATTTACATGATTAATTTTTTTTATAAATAAAATGGACTGTGATATAATGACGCCTAAGACGGCTCACTTCTGAGATTTTGACATTTTCCAACACAGATTTTACCATTAATGCAATATCTCAGTGTAATAATGACGCCTAAGACGGCTCACTTCTGAGATTTTGACATTTCCCAACGCGGCGGGCCGCCGTCGTGCGCCGCCGCGCCGCCGCGTGGGCCACCGTGGCCTCCTGGCCGTGCACCCCCTCTCTCCGACGAACCTTCCCTGACGGCCACCGTCCTCCGGGACGCACCGTCGAGGTGATTCGTGCGTTTTGCACGACGTCCCGTCGTGACGCGCACGGGATCGAGTTCGTTTTGGCGCTCCGTCGCAGCGACTTCGCGCGCGTTTTCCCGGAGACCCGACCGTTGGATCTGCGATTTCTTCACTCCGTCGCAATCTCGGTATATCCACCTTCATCCCTATCAATTTTCGTCCGTTAATTTTATCGTTTGATACATCAAAACCGGCCACCAAGTTGACCGTTTAAATTGTATTAAATTTGGACAGTTTCGCGGGGCCAACTTCGTCAGCTTGTATCTCCTCCACCGCAGCTCCATTTGGCGTGCTACCAGTTCCGGTGCGAAGCTGGTATAACCCTCTTGCTACCCCTCCAGTTTCGTTTTATTGTGAGCTTGTTTGATTGGTTGAATTCGACGCCAAAGTTGGTCGTTCAAATTCGTAATTTCCAACTTGTAAAAATTCCATTTTTGAACACGGGACTCCAGATTTTATTTCTGACACCACCATTAGACTTGTGGCATCGTTCTGGCATGTTTTCATATAAAATTTGTTAGATTTGGAGAACGTGGGCCCTGGCACGTTTTTCGGTGCAAAGTGGGTCCCACATTCTGCGTCAACGGGACTTTTTGACGCCGGCTCATAATTCCGGATATACCGTTGAGTTCGTATCGTCATTCTGGACTCGTTGACATATAATTTGCTAGGTTTTGGTGGATATTGGGTCTGGCACGCATTTCGGTGCAAGTCGGATACCAATATCCGGGTCAACGGGTCATTTTGAGATCGGCTCATCGGAATCCAATTCCGGAGATACCGTTGAGTTCGTATCATCATTCTGGACTCGTTGACAGGTAATTTGCTGAGTTTTGAGAACTGTGGCTCTGGCACGCATTTTCGTGCAAATCGGAATTCTAAGTTCTAGTCAACGGGCCAAATTGAGATCGGGTCAACGGAATCCAATTCTGGAGATACCGTTGGGTTCGTATCGACATTCTGGTTTCGTGGACATATAATTTGTTATATTTTATAGACTTGTTTTCTTGCACATTTTTCGGTGCAAAACGGCTCCGACACGACACCGTTTTGACCCGAAATTACTTTTTTGCCCTTGTGTCCAAATTGGACCGTTGGGTAGGCTATTCTAGCTAATTTGACCATTCTGGACACGTTGGTGATGTTCATTTCATCGTTCGACAATGTTTGTTGATAATTTTTCTGAGTTTAACCTTTTTATAATTAATTAATAATTAATTCATATAATGTTCGTATTTCGGGATTAGTACAACGAAACTGAGATCAGCCAATTCCAGTGATCTCACATCGCTAAAATTGACAAGTTGGACACGTGGATCACTATAATAAGATTATCAACCTTACCGATAATCTTCTTATCTCGATTTGCGTGTCGAAAGTTTCGTCGTACAAATAACGAAGTACACTTTATATTATACTAGAATTGACCCTGTTTGACCAGAGTTGACCAGTTGACCCAAAGTCAACTGTAAGTCAACACTTGACCTAGTTTGACTAGATTATTGACCGTAGTCGACCTAGAGTTATTTTGACTTAGAAGAACCTAGAATAATGTAGATTGATTGTAGAGATTCTTTTATTACAACTTGAACACCTTGTAACCTGTGTTGTTTTAAATAGGACTCTGTGGCTTCAGTGGGACCCCCCATACTTATCAGGTGTTCAGGTTATCGAGGCGAGTACATTCTCTGATCATTTCATATACTGCTTAGAATTATTTCCTGCAGTAGATTACTTTACTTGTACTGTCACGATGGTCACACGGATTGGTACTATATGGATCCCTTCTTGAGATGTTATCCTTAGGGAGCATCGGGTACTACATGTTCTGTACGTTTCACTTACATGGCGTATCATATGCTTCATTGGTTCTTTGATCACTTACGACATATACTCTTATGATCGTAGAGTCTTCCTAGAATCCTTATCCCATTTATGGGACTACTATGTATCACCTTCGGGGTCTATCACCTTCGGGGTCTATCACCTTCGGGGTCTATCACCTTCGGGGTCTACCACCTTCGGGGTCTATCACCTTCGGGGTCTACCACCTTCGGGGTCTACCACCCTTCGGGGGCTGTTATATAGCATCATATAACATAACCTGGCTGGATCCTTGTGTATTGATTGGGGGTACGGGAGAGTAGAAATGGACATGTGAATAATACCCAAGTAGTATCTTATCAGAATCTCTTCCATAGTGTCTTATCAGAATCTCCTATGCCATTTACATGTCTATATTGTACTCTGACTCACTAGCCACATGTTAGTTCTTTATTTATAGTAGATATTTCTATTACAGCTTTCTCTCTCTGTTTACATACTGCACTTCTTTCAGTACTTGTATCTTACTTTATTGCATGAATATATTTTCTAACCTGCTATGAACTGTTGAGATGTATTGTGCTCGCTCTAGTCCTGACTGGACCTGTTAATAAATTTTACAGATGGCCTGGAATTGCCTGCTAGCCTAGAGGAGACACAGTAGGGGTTGTTTAGGTAGTTATTTCATTTTGTCTGGAGTTGTATTTACTTTGTGGATTACTGTATCTGTATTTGAGTTTTGAGATGTATTTCTGGGATTATATATCTTAGACACTTAGACTTCTATCTCCTGTATCTCTTTTGGATTTTATGTTTTATCTATCCTTATCATGCTCTACCTTATATGTGATTGAGTCTGTATCTGCTATGTCACCCCCATTCGGGGAGTATAAACTGTTTAGTCATATACTGTTAGATGTATTGAGACCTAGGACAGCGTTCTACCGCCGACACTGCGGCGTAGGCTGGGCGTTGTTACGTTCTCGTGCCCTAACTCTAGGGCGCGGGTCGTGACACCGGCGGACGAGGTAATGTGCAACGTGGCCCCAGTTTGTCGTTCGTGGTGGAAGGCGCTCAACGGTCCCTTAGACTATTAGTCTAACGTCGACTTGGTACAGTGGTGCCGGAGGACCCAGCAAACCGCTGAGATTAGTTTGACCATAATGAAGCTCGTGGCTCGCAGTGGGGGATATCTAGGGTCCTTCTCCGCGTACAAGCTCGACGAAGCAGCCTTCTCTTTTGCATGTTTAAGGCCAGTACAAAATTTTATTTGGTCTTATTCTAATACTTTATTTTTTCTATTACAAAATTTTACGTATACTTTTGTTAATTTCCATTGATGTTTTCCCATTTTTATAATACAGTGAGAAATTTCTAAGGGTGCTGCGCATTCTGAAGTGCGACATGAGTGATGAAACTTTCGTGAGACACTTGGAGTTTCTCCCGGTGCTGGAAGAACTCGATATTAGCTACTGCCCCTATATCACGTCGACTGGAATATTTTCTACCGGAAAGTATTGCCACCGTCTGGTCAAGCTGGATAGGAACATGCCCCCTCCAGATTTCATGCTCAGGAACAGATTCGTGCTGGACACGGAAAACGAGACGGAGGAAAAGGCCGTGGCTGATTCGATGCCGCGTCTCGAGCACCTACATATGGGATTCGGTATGTTCAATGGAGACACGCTACGATCTATCATATGCAACTGCAAGGGTCTTCGCGGGCTCGACATACGTGGGTGCTTCAACGTGCACTTCGACGACGAACTCTGGAAAATTTGTTATTCAATACAGACGTTTAAAAAATCCTTTGATGATGTAATCCCAGTCCCAGGGGAACCTGGATACGAGATGTATAATGATTTAGATACCATCAATCATTCCTGGGGTGAATGGTGAAAACATTAGCATGCATGCATGCATGCATTTCTTTATATTTTTCACTAGTCTACATACAAGATATTTTTAAAGAGTTCGATTCTCTATTTTGACAATTTTACTTTTGTCAATAATTATTTACATGATTAATTTTTTATAAATAAAATGGACTGTGATATAATGACGCCTAAGACGGCGCACTTCTGAGATTTTGATATTTTCCAACACAGATTTTACCATTAATGCAATATTTCAGTATAATCATATCCAAGCGATTTCGACATTTTCCAACACAGATTTTACCTTATTCAAAATGAATTCTGGCGGTGCAAATTCCACTCATATTAGTGGTATCAGTGCCAATTCACTATAACTAATGGTGATCGATACGAAAACATTAGTTTATTTTTCACAACCCTTTAAAATCTATTTATACAGCCAAATAACCAAACTAATTCATCTTCACCAGCCTATTTATATAGATTCAAAACTAAACTAAACAGCCAAACTATTTAAAATTCACAACCCTAAAGAACAGTCTCAAATGTACCATTCTCCGTCCTAAATATACCATTCTCTGTCTTATATGTACCATTCTCCGTCCTACATGTATCATTCTCCGTCCTACCTCCGTCCTAAATGTACCATTCTCCTTCCTAAATGTAACATTCTCCGTTATATATGTACCATTCTCCGTCCTACATGTATCATTCTCCGTCCTACATTTACCATTCTCCGTCCTAAATGTACCATTCGTCGTCCTAAATGTACCATTCTCCGTCCTAAATGTACCATTCTCCGTGTTAGAGAAACGGAGAATGGCCATTAACAGTCCCAAAAATTGTTCCATACTAAGTTAAAAGCATATAATAGCACCCAAAAAATGTTAACAATAGAAAAATTCTACAGAACCCAAACACCAGACTCGATCCTAGGCCTTCCATATAAAAGCCAAACAGCACAACCAACTAAGCTTGAAATAAGACATCAATAATGCTAAGTCTACTACCAAATGCTTACAACACTCTTACAACCTTCACCCATTGCTGACATGTGGGCCATGGCCCACATGTCAGCAATGGGTGAAGGTTGTAAGAGTGTTGTAAGCATTTGGTTGTAACTGTAGCATTATATCCCCAACTTCCAATAAGGAATAAGAAATTGAATATCCCCAACTTCCAATAAGGAATAAGAAGAGTCGGTTAGGAACGTGTATATATATACATAGGGGTCCCCATTCATCTGAGTAGGTTGCACATTTAACATGGCTCCAAAAAGATCATCTGGTTGGGAACCATTGCCAGAGTCTTCTTCCAGTCGTCGCCGAGCCTCTCCGCATGGAGCACCCTCTGCGCCGCCTTCGGCCCATGACTGGATGACAGCGGCTGCGGACTTCCTGACCTCCTGCGGGTTGTCACTGGAGGTCATCGCTCGACCTCTTCATCCGGCGCCCAACTTTGACCTGTTGCCGATCACTCCGGAGGAACGGAATTCTCTGGAGAAGAGGGAAGCGTTTCGCCGCATGTGCCATAGGGCGGGTGTGCGCACCCTGCAGGACTTTGCGGAGATCCTCCGCGAGGCCAGTGAGGGCTAGACCTCTTTTTTTCGTTTTTTACAGTTTTTTGTCCTCCTCTTGTATACTTCGCCGGAGAATGTTCCGGCGACGAAGCTGGAATTTAATGAAATATAATATTTTGTTAACTCAATTTGGTTTCGGCTACAATCAAACTTTTACAACCTTCTTACAACTTACACCCATTTGCTAACTATAGCATTGCTCTTTATAATTAACAAATCTTGTTACGTCAAATCCATATATCAGCGACGATATCCCCATCAATGACTTGTTACGTCGTAGAATTGATTATGCTGCCAGCGTCAATCTTGCCGTCAAATCCATCTTAAATATGATTACAAAGTAAAATAGAGGACAACTTTGAGTGTTTCAATTTTACTCTTTTCAAGTACATAGTCTTCTTATTTTCAAAAATTTAATCAAATATTCGAAAAATAGAAATATTGAGATTAAAATTCAAATTCTTAAATATGTTGTCAAAATTTTTTAAGGGAGTTACAATTGCCAAGGAGACTTTTATAACATCCAAGGATTTTCAAGATGGATTACCAAAATTATCCTTGATTCATAGGGGAAACTATAAATTTTATTTTTAAAAATTGTAATAAATTGAGGATAGCATTGGTAATCTACCTTAAAAATTCTTGGATATTGAAAGGGCTCCTTGGCAATTACAATTCACTTTTTTAAATAAACATGTTTCCACCACGTTTTTTCTGCCAAATTTTTCAATAATTTATACGGAACACGTGGATATATACTAGTAATAATAGTAATAAATTTAATTTTGGAAAGTAGTTTTTAAAATTAGGGTCTCAAAATCCCAAAGGTTTATGTAGTAATTTCACATGGATATATACTAGTAATAATAGTAATAAATTTAATTTTGGAAAGTAGTTTTTTAAATTTAATAGTAATAAATTCGACCGTCTTATACTAGTAATAATAGTAATAAATTTAATTTAAGACTCAAAACTATTCTAATTTTTTCCACTTTCCAAGATCATATAAGACAGTCAAATTTTCTCTCTTGTTCTCTCAAACCCTCTTCCTTCTCCCAAACCCTCTCCCAAACCCCCTTCTAATCAAAATGCCGCCGAAGAAACAACGACCGTCGCCGAAGGAGAAGAATCCACAAAGGGATGCGATACAGGTCCGAAGGACAGAACTTGCAAGGGCGGCAAAAACCAAGATTATGGTCGCTAGGGCAGAGGCCGAAAGGGCAGCGGTGGAAGCAGCGGCGGCGGCAGCGACGATGAAAGCGGAGGCGGCAGCCAAGCCACGTACAAAAAAGGCTAAAAAAACTCATTGCTCGACAAAGACCGGAAAATCTATCTTCGATACAGAGTCGTCGGAAGACTCAACTTATGAAGATCGAAGGCGTACTCAAACGAAGGCTAAGGTGGCAACGGATACAGAGTCATCAGCGTACTCTGTGGATTTTGAATCCTCATCAGAAGAGGAAAATGAAGAGGAAGAGCAATCATCAAATAAGTCCCAGGCTGGAGAGCAGGTAAAAAAATTTAAAGACTCTAAATCTAAGAAGATTTACATTAAATATTTCAAGAAAAAGGCTGTTATGCCTGAAAGATCAATTAAGATGGATGATATCGAAGACGAAGCTTTCCTGGATATATTGAAATTCTATCAATTGGAGAAACTGAACAAATCCTGTCTTGAGAAAATCTCCCAAATAATAGTAAGAGAATTTTACTCAAATCTTTCGGCTGAAATTAAAGAAAAAGAAGAGGATCAACAACTGGTGTTTCTGAGAGAGAAACTGATTAGGGTAAATGCTGCTGTCATCAACGAATTTTATGGATTTGATCCAGTTCCTGAGTTTGATATGAAAGATATTGATAATGTTTCCATGACGGATGCAATTCATGAGATTACAGGTGTTTCAATGGGTGCCAAGACCCCTCAAAATGTATACAATGATCAATTAAAAATTTTGTATAAATTGTTGCATGCCTACGTATCTCAAACACTCAACCCTACAGGACATGAGTTTTTCATCCATCCCGAGAGAGTAAAATTTCTTTATTATATGGGGAAGAAAAAAAGGATGGATATAGGTTCCTACATGTTCAGTAGAATGATACATCTCGTGGGAAAACCAACTGCAAGGACAGCTCTCCCTTTCGGAGGATTTGTATGCTCGATGGCTAATAAACATTCTGTCCCAAGCTTAGCAGGGAATGTTTATATTAAAAACAAAGGCCCCATGAGAAAACTAACCTTCACTCGAATGTTTGGAAAACGGGCAGCAGCTGCAAGCAAACCATCAACATCTGGAAAACCATCAACTTATGGAATCAAAAACACTAAGGACAGGGTTGATGATCTATACAATTTTGTTGCTGCAAACTTTGAGAATGTCTTCAAAGAGATGAAGACTATATCCGACAACCAGAAATTGATTCTGGATAAGATTAACCAGATAGAGGTTGAATTTGCTGACCAAGAATAAGATTTTCCTTTCCTCGTGAAGAAGGTAAATGGGGCTAGCCCAAACTCTTATGTAAAAATATACACTGTGCACATTGACATTTTAATGCTAGCCATCACTTTGATACTTCTATTTATGTTTCTGGATGTCATTTCTACATATACAGTGAGTCCATACTGACTATAATTTTTTTTAATCCGTCCCTCAAGGTGTAGGTGAAGGATATTTTGAGAACGAAGAAGAAGAAAAAAAAACAAGAAGAAGAAGATGAAGATGGCTATGAAGTTTCATCTTTTGAGTTTTGAATCTTTTATTTCAATTTGGAAGTAATATTTGACTTGTAATATGGTTCTGAATATTTGTTGGTCATGGCGGTCAAACTAAATTTTGTGTTTGAAATATTGTAAGACTAAACTTTTCGCTTGTACTAAGTGCATAGTTCGTAATTTGTTTTGAAAATGTAATATGGTCTTGAATTTAGAGTAGGTCTGATATTTATTTGGATTATTGTATTGTGAATTATGCAGGTTCTATGTTGAATTACTAACGTGGATTGGGCAGATTACTGTAACGTGAATTATGCAGTTTATTAGATTTGGAATGAAGTATACTTAATTTGATTATGATTTTTTGGTTGAAGCATTTATTTGGTTGGCAGTTGGCCTTCATAGATGATATTGATATTTTGGTGTATTCCTTTGATTTGCAGATGCCCATCACAGATTTCATGAGTCCTGGGTGCATTCCTAGGGTTTACAGGTGGCCTCATTACGGATGCATTCCTGGGACCACTAAAACTTTATTTGATTGTAATGTGTTTTACTTTCTGTAAAAAATTACTACATCGATGCCATCAGTATGAATTCGATGCCAGTGCCTGTTCATCCCTTGTTATTGCTGAAGCAAAATTGTAATCCTGCCTGTTCATTTCTTGTTATTGCTGAAGCATAATTGTAATCCTGCCTGTTCATCCTTTGTTATTGTCATCAGTACATCGATGCCATCAGTATGAAGTCGATGTCAGTGTAATGCATAATGTAATGTAAGAAAAATTCTCTTTGATAGTAGGTTAATTATATTCAAACACTCGCAAGAAATTTTGTGCAGCCATACAATGGGAGCCTGATAAAATGATATTCGGATTTTCTTGAAAATGATTTAATATTAAAAGAATGTACTATGGTAAATGATATTAAAAATACTGTAAATATTTGATGAAAAAATATGAGATACTTGAACATTTTCAGTCCTAAATGTACCATACTTTGTTAAAAGCACAGAGAATGTCCATTCTCTGTTTTCAAAGAACGGAGAATGGCCATTCTCCATGTTAAAGGAACGGAGAATGGTCATTCTCCTTGAGAATGGCCATTCTCCGTGTTAAAAGCAAAGTGAACGGCCATTCTCCGTCTATTTGCCGTGTTAAAATCAAAGAGAATGGCCATTCTCCGTCCATTCGCCGTGTTAAAAGCAAAGAGAATGGCCATTCTCCGTGTTAAAAGCAAAGAGAATGGTCATTCATCGTCCAAAAAAAAATATTCTCTTCGAAAATATTATCATTAGAAAAGTAAAAATTATTTCGTCCGATCAATACAGATTTTTTTTTTTAAATATGTGAGCAGATGATCCGCCCGACCTCAGAAGCAGGTTTTCTCAGTTCACCACCACCACCATGACATGTAGCTTTATTAACAAAATATTAAATTATTAGATGAAAAATAAGATTTCTGACAATGGCATGGACAGTAAAATTAGAGCGGCGCCGCTGGTACTTCTTCTTGTTCGAGGAGGTTTCGACGACGTCTGACGCGAACCGGACCGATTCTTCTCGGCACAGCTGGTACTCCTCGTTGTTCTAGGAGGGTTCGACGACGTTCGACGCGATCCGGACCGATTCTTATTTCCTTCTTCATCTCCGTTTCTCTTTCCACCACAACCACCAACACCACCAACACGACGGTCTGTAACCAAAAAAAAAATTACAAAATATTAAATTGGATGGACGAAAGAAAGAGTAAATATGAGTTAATTTAGGGTGTTCATTGAAAAAATTAAAGTGAAGAATGACCTGCTAAAGCAAGTTACCAACAGGTCAAAAGTCTAAATCAGCATTAAATGATGTTTCTACACTATTATTCAATTCGAACCATTGGATCAACATCCAACGGTCCAAATTTCGGATGTATCGATACATCATTTTCCAGCGGATGTATTGTAGAACGACCCTATATGTATATATATATATAGGAAAATTTTATCAAATATCCAAAAATCGTAAAAGTTTTATGAAAAACCTACCGCAAAATAATATTTTATCGCGTGTCCAAAACTAGCAAAAAATATATAAAAGGGTGCGGAATGACCTTTTTGCCCTTCTAATTTTTTGAAAATACCTACGAAACCTACTCTTAAAAAAATTTTGATTCTTCCTCTTCTTCAATACGCTGCTCACTTTCGAATCTAGGTTTTTCCCTCCAAAATCTTCAAACCTTACTTCAAAAACTCGTCAGTGACTCTCCATTCGTAATCTTCACACCATGTCGTCATTATCATTCCCACTTCATCATCATCAGCAACATCAATTGGATACCTCATCATCATCAACAGCATCAACTGAAACCCCATTTTATCATCATCAGCAGCATCAACTGGAACCCCACTTCATCATCATCAGCAACATCAACTGAAACCCCAGTTAGAGAAGAGAGAGCTGATGTGAAAAAAATTAAGAGCTTTTTATTATTTTTCGTGTTAAAATCACGGATAATTGACATTCTTCGTGTTAAAAACACGAAGAATGACCTTTTTTTCGTGTTAAATTACGGAGAATTGCCATTCTACGTGTTAAAATGACGAAAAATGGTCATTTTTCGTGTTAAAATACAGGAGAATGGTCATTCTCCGTGTTAAAATAACGGAGAATTGTCATTCTCCATGTTAAAATCACGGAGAATTGACATTCTCCGTGTTAAAAACACGGAGAATGGCCTTTTTTCGTATTATATTGATGAAAAATTGCCATTCTTCGTGTTAAAACGGGAAATGGCCATTCTCTGTTGTAAAATCACGAAGAATGGTTATTCTCAATGTTAAAGAGAATGGCTATTTTCGTGTTAACATGCAAGAGAATAGTCATTCTCCGTGTTAAAATCACAGAGAATGGTCATTCTTCGTTGTAAAATCACGTAGAATGGCTATTCTCCGTGTTAGAATGCAGGACAATGGCCATTTTCCGTGTTAAAATCACGAAGAATTGCCATTATCCGTGTTAAAAATCACGGAGAATGATCGTTCTTCGTTATAAAATTACGTAGAATGACCATTTCCCGTGTTAGAATGTAGGAGAATGGTCATTCTCCATGTTAAAATTATGGAGAATGGCCATTCCCCGTGTTAAGATCACGAAAAATAATCTTTTTTTTCCCTTTTTTTAAAGTATATATTGATTGATATCATACTTTTCATTGTTGTTTGTTTTATATCAGTGCAAACAACCGAGAAGCTCAAAGAGACAAATAAAAGACTCAGGAATGAGAAAAGCGAGCTTCAGAAATAAGTTGAATCGTTGCAGAACGAAGCCATTAAAAATGATCTAATCGCCGAAAAATTTTAAATCTCTCCACGAAGATGATGATGATGATGATGATGAGCGATGATCGGAGTTCGACTGAAGAAAAGCACAGTGAACTACGAACAATCTTTGTAATCTCTGCTGAAGATGAGAGCAATGGAATTCAGATCTCTCATGAAGAAGAAAAGACGAAAATCATAATTAAAATCTGAGTTTGTGATTTCAAATACATATATATGACCAAATTTGTGCGAAGGGGTAGCTATGGTATTATCAAAATGGCAATTTTGTAAATACAGAGCATCTAAAGGGAATCTTAAAATATTTAACGTGAAAATACATAATGTTGGATATTTCATAAAATCCATCCTGCAGGTGGGTTTTTCATAAACAGCCACCCCGAAAGTGGGTATCTCAGCAATTTTCATATATATATATATATATATATATATATATATATATATATATATATATATATATATATATATATATATACTTATTTTTATTTTTATCTTTGTTTTGGTCAGTTTTTTAGAACTTATAATGGATTTTAGTGGACTTCGAAGTTATGTTAAGAATGCTAAAAATTGAGTTTTTGATCTTTTAAGCTTTATGTTTTTGTGTTCTCATAGAATTATGAAGTACATTTTGGTTAGCCAAACTTATACGAAAGATTAAACTTAGTGACCGCATTTAATCTTTTAAGCTCATTTTTAGGTGTTTGTGACTTGTTACATATTGTTCTAATAATTTGATTAATTGTTTGGTTGGTAGAGGCTTGGCTTTAAAATTTAATGCTTCCAAAAAATTAAAAAAGAATATTGTAGGTTAAGGGGTTCTACAATATTACGTGTGTTGATTGATCAAATATTAATTGGTAAAATACCGATACCGAACAAAAACCGACCGAATACCGATTTAATCGAAATCCAAAAAACCGATTCTAAATGGTACGATATTGGTATTGATTTTTTAAATACCGATTTAAAAAAGTACCAAAAAGTTCGACCAAATATCGACCGATTATACCGACACTCACCCATACATGAACATTCCTCTCTTGATCAACCCTCTTGTGCTCTTCTTTTTTGGATGTTTGGTGTGCCCAAACTCTTGCGTGAGTCCATACAATCTATTCTACTATGTAATATGAAAACTTTGTGGTGAAACTTTTGAATTCTAAAATACCCTCAAGTATTTTATAAAGACTTGCATGTCATTTATGTTTAAAGTCAAAGTAATAAAGCTTGCATGCTATGAAGTTTTCTTTTTCATACAACTTTTCATGTTCCAATGGTAATAAAATTTTGAGTTATTTGTATTTACCCCCCCCCCCCCCCAATTGCTAATCATATTTCAAATTCCACCCCAATTTTATTTTAATTAGTGTAAACCCCCCAATCCTATGGTAAAGTGCAAACAAACCCTCTTTAGATTTTTGTTTTTGCATTTGAAGACCTTTTGTTTAAAAAAAAACCCACATTTTAATTTTTGTTCAGTTTGCACCCCTGCCTTTAAAAGCCGTTAAAATACGTCTAAAAATAAGATTTTATCCCTCCCCTTCTCTCTCCGGTGGTGGGGGCTTGTCAAGTGGGGCCGACCAGGGGAGAGGGGAGGGTGGTCGGCCAGCGAAGGGAGGAGGGGACGGGTCGAGCTAGGGGTGAGCATTCGGTTAATTCGGTTCAAACCGAACCGAAAATCGAATTGAACCAAAAATCGAATAAACAAAACTGAAATCGAACAGAATTGACCCATAACCGAATCAAACTGAACCAAATTAAATCGGTTCGATTGTTGGTTTATTCACTTTATTCATTTTTTGGTTTATTTGCTCATTTTTGTTAATATATATAGTACTTAAATATATCTAAATTTATTTAGTGTATATATATATATATATATATATATATATATATATATATATATATATATATATATATATATATATATATATATATATATATATATTCGGTTTTGGACCGAAACCGAAATCGAATAAATTTTTTTTAGTATTTTCAAAACCAAAACCGAACCGATTTTTTTTAAAATCGAACCGAATCTCTTATTCGATTCGGTTTGATTTTCGGTCCAAAACCGAATAATGCTCACCCCTAGGTCGAGCATAGCCGGCCAGCGGAGGGAGGAGGGGGCGGGTCGAGGGGGCCGGCCAGCGGAGGGAGGAGGGGGGTCGAGGGGGACCGAATAAGAAAAAATCGAACCGAACCGAACCAAATCGAGATTCGATTCGGTTTAAAAAAGATTCGGTTCGATTTCGGTTTTGAAAATACTAAAATTTCTTATTCGGTTTCGGTCCAAACCTAAAACCGAATAAGAATATATATATATATATATATATATATATATATATATATATATATATATATATATATATATATATATATATATTTTAAGTATATATACACTAAATAAATATATACACTAAATAAATTTAGATATATTTAAGTATTATATATATTAACAAAAAACTGCAAATAAACAAAAAAAAAAATGAATAAACCGAAAAATCGAACCGATTTAATTCGGTTCAGTTTGATTCAGTTATGGGCCAATTCGGTTCGGTTTCAGTTTTGCTTATTCGATTTTCGGTTCAATTCAGTTTTCGGTTTGATTTGAACCGAATTAACCGAATGCTCACCCCTAGCTCGACCCGCCCCCTCCTCCCTCCGCTGGCCGGCTACCCTCCCCTCTCTTCTGGTCGGCCCCGCTTGACAAGCCCCCGCCACCGGAGAGAGAGGGGGGAGAGCGTGGGGGGAGGAGTAAAATCGTATTTTTAGATGTATTTTAACGGCTGTTAACGACATGAGTACAAACTGAATAAAAATGAAAATGTGAATTTTTTTTTTTAACAAGGGGTCTTCAAATGCAAAAACCTAAATCTAAGGAGTGTTTTTTGCACTTTATCCGAAGATTGGGGGGTAATACTAATTAAAATAAATTTGGGGGGGGGGGGGGGGGGGGGGGGGGGGGGGGAAGTAGAGATATAATTAACAATTTGGGGGGGGTAAATACAAATAACTCTAAAATTTTCTTTTCTTACCATTTTTCAAAGATTATTATTCTCATTATAAAATTTTAAAAAAAATAAAATCCGTACTTCGAATCTCTTGATATTGTAAAAAAAAAAAAAAAAAAAAGCACACGCACGTTAATATATAGTCACCTGAAACAGACAAAAAAATGACAGCTGACCTTATGATATTCTAATTAAAATACGTACAAAGCACGTACATGTAGACTAATATACAATAAAGTGAAAGAAATATGAATTTTCGATGCAAAGATTTGAAACATGAATTTGATAACATGTCTCAAACAGGTCAAGTTGCCTTTTTTTTTTTTTTCCTTTCTTTCTTATGAAGAAATAGTATTAAGGTGGTTCATGCGGTAGGAGCATCTCAGTATAAGTAATTTGGAGTGCTATATTTTTATTTTAGTCAAAACTTGATAGTATTGGGGGACTGCATTGGACTATTGTCCGCACTTTAAAAATGCTAGCAAGTCAAGAGACTATTCAAATTTTAAGCGTGTCTTAGCTCGTGAACATCTATCCAACTGGACCCGTGGCGACCAAGAAGGAAAATGGAAGAAAAATAAGAAAAAAGAAGAGATTAATTTGGAGTATAAATTTGATGTGTTATTTGGAGTATGTTATTATGTGCCAGTATGAAAGGAATAGTCCAAAAATAATAATTTACACTATTTTTAAAAAATAAATAGAGCATGGTATAGAGTAACAATACTTTTTTCTATCGGTCGCACTCCTTATTGGCACGTGGGACGGGAATAGCATAAACCGTTCAGGAATTTTATCTTTGGCTCAAATGTTTCCAATAAAAACCAAGCTAGACCTAAATTTGAACACATGAAACATTGATATCATTTCCGATAGGTCAAGAGCTGGGAGTAAGGGTGAGGGTCATGACCGTGGGAGCTGTCAAGT
This sequence comes from Iris pallida, assembly GCA_029216955.1. Taxonomy (NCBI): domain Eukaryota; kingdom Viridiplantae; phylum Streptophyta; class Magnoliopsida; order Asparagales; family Iridaceae; genus Iris; species Iris pallida. The sequence continues at coordinate 4,093,413 of JANAVB010042819.1, forward strand.
GGCCGGACCGGGCTCGACCGAAAGGGTAAAAAAATATGAGCCTAATTCGACACGTGACTTACGACACGGTGGACTTCAAATCCAACTATTCACGACTATTTTATCCTTTAAATTGTAACTAATTACTAGAGCTATCAAGTGGGCCGGGCCAGATTGGTCCAGTCCAAATTTTAGTGGGCCGGGACAGACTTGGGCCGAACTTCTCAGGCCCATACACAATAGCAGGCCGGACAAGATCGAATGGGTGAAAATATGAGCTCAGTCCAGCACGTAGCGCACGACACGGTAGATTTTGAAACGGATTGTACCCGGCCGGATCGAACCTCGGTATATTCTATGTAGATAAAACTCTTCAAATTTTGAACCTCAACTACTCTTCAAAATCTGAACTAATTAACATATATGTCAATAACTAACTTACAAACATGAGAGAACTATATAATAATTAACTAGGAAAAATGTTTTGTTTTTTTAGAAATGCATATTGTACATAAGGTATAACTCAAAGATTTCAACAAATTTTGTACCAGTCTGAATAATAAGTTTATGCACCACTTCTAACCCTACCATTTTCCTCTGCTTAGGACAATCCCTAGGCACAATGTGATCCCAATCAGGGCTGGCCTTGGCCCATGACGACCGTCCAGGATCCACGAACCAGGAGAGCCAAAAAATAGTTTAAACATAAATACATTAATAATTTTGTATCTAAATTAGACCTACTATGAACCATGGGCCTCCCTTACACACAAAATAATTGTGGTGTAGTTGTTATCATGTTAGACTTGCATTTATAGATCCTTAGTTTAATTATTGGTAGTAACATTTTTTAATTCACTTTTATTTTAGTTTTTTTAATATTTTTTATATTATGTATAGGGGTCTTTTTTTGAAAGTTCACCTCGGACCTCTATGAGCTCAGGACCGACCCTAGAGGTTGGGGTTACGGGTAACTCTTCAAGATTGAGCTACAATAAGGATCAAGGGACAACTAAAAATTAGTTATAGATAGGATAACTCAATCCCTTGGACTGCCCCTGACAAGCTTCAAACCGAGTTTTTAGACCGAGCAGAATGTGAGTCGTTTGAATCATTTTACAGCCTTAAATACAATGTATATAAGCGCGTGTCGATCGTGATTCTCATTAATATTCAAAATAAAAATGGACACCAAAAAATTTATGAATAAAATATAATTAGAAAAAATATATACAAAAGGAAAAAATGAAAAGAAGAATAACACTGCTACAATATTTCTCACCTGCCGGTGACCACATTCAGAGAAAGATTTTCCTCAGACCAACTACCTGCTTGATTGACGTTCTAACTGACATATTTTTTATTTTTTATTTACTCACTTAGTCCACACCCAAAAAAACACCTCATAACGGTTACACTCCAACACCATTTTCTTGGCATGGGGCCCACCACTGTACTCTGTGCTCACTCATGTTTGTTCTTTTTGACGTATTAGTCCATAATAACTCTCATTGTTTATTTGTCAATAAAATTTTGGCACAAAATATCTTCTTTGTCTTTTTGCAAATTTTTATAAAATATTTTTTTTCCAATTATTATACCAATCGTATCAATACAAAAAGGGATAATTTAGCAAATACCCCCATTCCAAATGTTAAAACTAGCATATACCCCCACTATTTATTTTATTTAGCAAATACCCCTACTCCTATGTAAAAGAGTGGGGGTATATCTTAAATTTTTATTATTCTATATCAAAAAATGGGGGTATTTGTTAGATAAATAAAATAGTGGGGGTATATGCTAATTTCAACATTTAGAATGGGGGCATTTGCTAAATTATCCCATACAAAAAATATCTGTTCACCAACATACTAATCCATAGGGGTGCAACTCGGACGGGTTGGGTCGGATTTGAGGTCAACTCGAACCCAACCCGATAGATCATAAGCCTAGTCCAAGTCCAAGTCCGACCTGACTTCGGGTTCAACATATGAAGCCCAAGACCAAGTCCGGAGGATCGGATTGGACTCGGGTTGGATCGGGTCCATCGGGTTTATCGGACTCTAATATGATATTTGAAACAATTTTAAACAAGAGTAATATTAAATGCATAATCAAATAGCAATCAAGCCTCAATCATTACAAAATAAAACTGAAATGAGATTTAGGACAAGGAATTGAAGAGTTTGGGTGAAAAAAAATTATAGTTTAAACTTTTATTTAAGTAGTATGAAACAATGTATATATAAATTATATATATGTCGGGTTTCGGGTTCTTCGGGTTACCCAACACATGAACCCAAGTCCAAGCCGATTTTTGATCGAGTTCAAATATTTTAACCCGAGCCCAAGCCCGAATATCTTCAACCCTAACTCAACCCATTAACGGGTTTACTCGATCGGATTCGGGTTTAGCCCGCCCGAGTTGTACCCCTACTAATCCATCTTCTCCATCACCCAACGACTACTATCGATTTGAGCTTCATAAAACTATTTTATTCCATATGCCATTAGATTTGACCAAACAACGTGAACGATCTTAAGTATATAAAGTTTATTCATTCCATCCACAAATTCATAGAATCCAAGTGACACAGAAGAGCTTATAGATCATCTTCTTTAGAACAACTTATAACTATATATTATAAAAATGTGAAGTTTTACAAAATTCCTTTAAAGATCTGGTTTTACAATATTTTTAAAATAGGTGGATTATGAAGTCAATATCTAATAAAAAACATTGTAATATAAATTATGAAAGTTTACAAATTATACTCTTTATAGCCGCTAACAGGTTAGATTCTAGTTGAGTGTATCTTACATTCAAACTAAACCCCAGTAAGTTTTTCATGTTAAGACTTTGTTTCATGGTTGATGTTATTTTTTTCTAAACATATTTGTGTAGCTCAAATTTTATATAAAATATTTTAGTTATATTTATATCAAAGTACTTATTGAACTTTCATCTAATGGACAACCATTCCTGTGATTTTCACATGAGATACATATTTATCATGTATTCTTTTCATTTAATGATATATAATTACGGCTAGGGTGGTTATTTAACTCATTTTATATTTGTTGAACCTGAATGATCCTTGTGGTCAGCGAAAAGAGACATAAAAGATCTAGCTAGGTGACGAATATTTTTTCTATTTATGGTGGGAGTTGGAAGACAGTAGACCTAAAAGACATATAATACAGTGTGCATAAAAAGTCCTATATTCTAGATATCTAGAAATTAGGACTAAAAATGATACTTACTATTCAAAATATTTGTTCTTGAGTTTCAAGTTGGTTTAAGACGATGGCACGGTCCTAGTGTTTTAAGGCACGGGCCACGGTTGATTCATTGAGTTTGGAAAATGTCTAAATATTTGTTCTTGAGTTGAGTGAAATGATAGGGCAAGAAAGAAAGAAGAATGCTCGCGACTACGGGTCGTCGATGCAAGATCTCAGATGTGAGAAGTATTGAATTTAGCCCTGAAGAGATGGTAACACTAGAGGTACAATGACTGTGTGAGACGTCAGTTTGAGTCGAGTCTTGCATGGTCATGGACAACTTGTCGACAAGGTAGAGTTTCTTCGCACGGCAACATGTGTCACCACGGGACCGTTGCGGGCAATAAGGAAAATAAATAAATAGCTGCGCCTGGGGCAAAGTATTCGGTGGACACGGATTAGGGCTAGCTACCCAAACCGGTCCATCCTATACTCAGCTAAAAAGGAGTCCACCATGGCTCTGGGAGTCAGTGACCAAATCATATAGATGAGTCGGCATGGCGGCAAATCCGCGTGAGTGCCTTTGGATTGAGTTGGGTTGTTGAATGTGTATACAAGTTAGATTACAAATGTTTGGGCTTAAGAATGGCTACAACATAGGCAACGTGCTTTGGCACGAGATGTGGCGTCGAGTCTTGAGTTGTCGGCATATAAGTTGCATAAGTTGGTTGAGTTGTGTGAGTTTTGTGAGACCCGTCTCACTGTATCGGTATTTTATACGGATATATGTTTATTTGAGCCGTATTTCGTATTTATCGATTTACGTGATATTTTAAAATTTTCTAAGTATAAGATTTTATGACTTGGTTTAACTTGGATTTGGTTTTATTTGGTTCGGTTCCACTTTGACTTGGTTTGGTTTAGTTTGGTTCTTTATGAGGTGAGGTTTATGGTTTAGATTGAGTGAAAAGGAATGAATGGTGGAGATCACTTGAGCTTGTTATATAAGCCACTTTTTTCCTCTCCCTCCTCATTCACCATCATTCATTTTCTTTTTCCACCAAACCCTAGCCATTAGAGAGAGGCAAGTACACCTTGCCGAACCTTGAGCAAATTTATTTTTGTTTGTTCCATCTTCTTCCTTGCAAGATTCTAAGCATGTTTAGAACTGGGAGTTTTCGATTTTACCGGGTGGATTCCTATAGATCTAAGTTTATATCATTTTCGGTTTTTTTTGGGTTTTGATCTACCAAACTTACTTGTTTTCGAAAACTAATTGTTCCATGTTGTAGAAAATTTTATTCTACCCCATTTTGACCTTTGAAAAGTTGGATTTGGACTTGTTTTGACCAAGTTATGGACTTTTGAAGCTTGGGTTCAACCATGGAGTTCTTGCTGATTTGGAGAAGACAGTGAGCAGTGTGCGCGAGCTTTCTAGCTTGCGCCACTGAGCTACGTGCGCTCTTTAGCGCAGTGCAGTCTGCCTCATACGCTGCCTTTTGGAAGCGTATGTCTTGCATACGCTGCCTTGACAAGGAGTCGTATGGATCTCATACGCTGCCTTGACAAGGAGTCATATGGATCTCATACGCTGCCTTGATGAGGAGTCATATGGACCTCGTAGCCTGACCTGAGCGTAGGCTGACTTGAGCATAGCTTGACCTGAGCGTAGGCTGACCTGAGCGTAGCTTGACCTGAGCGTAGGCTGACCTGAGCGTAGCCTGGCCTGAGCATAGGCTGACTTGAGCGTAGCCTGACCTGAGCGTAGCTTGACCTGAGCGTAGCTTGACCTGAGCGTAGCTTGACTTGAGCGTAGCCTGACTTGAGCGCAGTCTGACTCAGGCGTAACCTGATGTTTAGGCACAACTGGACCTGACCCTACTTACCCTGGATCTTCTATAGCCCTGTATATTGATATTTTATTAGATATTTAACATCTATTTTATATCCTTACGCCTTTTGTCATGAACTTGATAATCCCGAATTTATTTATTATGTTTGGAATGATAATTGAACAATGCTTGATAGTGATCCTGAGCCGCAGGGCTCCTTCCTGTGCCTTGTCCAACTATTTAATTATTATTATTATTATTATTGCTATTATTATTTCTCTATTGTTATTTGACCTTAATGATGACTTGTGCCTTGTAACCTCAGTATAACTTGAGTCCCCTGATTGAATGCTTGCACTATACTATCCTACACTTGTCCCCTGAACACGACAGTGACCCGTAGTGGTGCACTCCTACCATGATAACTTGACCTGATAACTTGACTTGCTATATATGACACGACAGTGATCCGTAGCGGTGCACTCCTGATTAATGACCTGACATGACCTGATGGTGGCCCGTCGTGGCGCACTCTTGACCAGTAAACTTGACATGATAATGACATGATAGTGGCCCGTCGTAGCGCACTCCTGACAAGTAGACCTGACATGATATATCTTGATAGCTGTTGCGACGGCTACCTGACATGACATAACCTGTATAAATAAATGGCCTGGACACCATGGGTGATTGTGTTTGTACAAATAAAACCGTCTTATCTTGCATCATGTCTAGGACATGAATCCCTGGTTTCCCACGGTCAGGAATTCATACTGAATATGGCTAGGATTAATGACTAGATTGATCAAATAGTTCATGGAGAATTTTCCAGTTACCTGTTGCCCCTTTGGTCCCGGCCTTATATATATATACATGGGATTTGTTGCTATCCGTCGAAATGACCGCACTTCCAGTCCGCCGTCGAGTGTGGTACCTTAGGATACATGTATCTTACTACAGTGTGTCTGCTATATCCAGCTATCTTTTCCTTTTCTTGCTGGGATCACTCAGGTAGTAACAAACAGGTAACCGGACTTGGAATTCTCATTGCATTTGCTAGTAACTAGGCCTGTGATAACCCTAGTTAGTTAAAGTAGCAAGCCGTACTTATTGCTTGGCCGTGAATGTTGGATGGAGTTCAGTCTGTCTAAGTCTTGTCTTAATCTTGTACATGATTGTTACATGTCCTGATTTCTTATTTTATCTTGCCGATAAATGGTAGGAGAAACCAAGTTCGGTTCAAACGAAGGGTTACAACCCCGGTCCTTGTTTGGTTTACGGGTTGTAACCTAGTTATCTGAATAGTCCCATGGTTATTCCATCGTATATCACCCTCCCAGATCCAGTTCCTAATTGTTCTAAGATAATGATTATAATGATTGTCACTCTATGATTGTCACTCTATGATTGTCACTTAATGATCCATTTATTTAACATGTTCTCCAGTTTACTTTATGTCTAATGATGATTTACTTACTGTCTTCCTATGTTCGGGATAAGTGCATTGGTACTGCACGAATCTCGATTCTCCTTTACTTATTGCTTTCTCTCCTTGTTGAATGCTAATATTTGCTGGTTTTAAGTTCATAGTTCGGCCTCATTTGTGGTACTTGCTATTTGGGGTCTGACCCTACTGGTTTTGTATGGCCAGGTTCTGATAGAAGAGCCCGAAGGATCTACCGTACCATCTACTCGACGGTGACCAGCCGGAGCACCAGAGTGCCTCAGTGGATTTCTTCTTCATCCTCCCACTGATATGTAAATTCTCCTCTTGTAACGTCTAGCCCCGAGCACGTGTTTAGCTCGTGTTTTGGTATTTTCCTTGATATTGTAGCCTACGGGCATAAACATGATATGTGTATTCTAGACTATAGCTAGTCCTTATCATGTACGACTAATACTCTAGCTAGTCCTCAGTTCTGTGGTGCTGGCTTCATGATCAGTCGTGTATATATATGGTTTGGGATGCCTTACTATTGTATGTATGATGATCATACTCCTTGCTCTTGTATAATTGCCTGTGATTGAGATACCTAGGATTGTTAAACCATAGGATTGACTGATGGCTTGTAGAGTAACCCCCATGTCTTGACAGCTTATACGTAATTTCAGAGTATTAACGTACTTTGGGATTGCGTAGCTGGCTATGTCTGCCCCCGCTCTCCAGTATTCTGGTTCTGGGGCGTGACAAGTTTAAGTCGGAAAACCACCGCAAGGCAAAGTTGGTTGAGTGACACTAAGAATCACAAGTCTTGATTGGGTCGGTTGGTGATCAAAGTAGCACGGGCCGTGAAGCGGCGGTATGGTTAAATCATAGTGAGTTACGAGGCACAGCTTCAATATAGGTTTTGTAGCACGGTCACATGGAAAAAGGAGTCTATCATGTAGCTGCGTCTCTGATTTTGGCCAAAAGACAAACACGACTCGATAGGTTAACGATAATGTTGCAAGCACGGGATGGTCTAGAGACACAGAATAGGCCAAGGCGTCGGTCCTAAAACTGATCCTAAGGCAAGAGTAGAAAGACAATCAAAAAGGGGACTATGTTGCACAAAGTAAAGTAAACGTGTTGGTTTTGTATGGGTGGGCGAGGAGCTCATTCCACCAGTACAGTTGAGTACTGACACCCACATAGTTTACATGTGCAGGCACAGGTAGAAGCTCGTGGCGCGGAGCTCGCTTGGATGCGTCGAGGCACGAAGTTCATTGGCGATTCGAAGCGTGCGGCCGCATGGAGAAAAGACTTATACGGGACATAATGTATGGATATCGCCTTCCGAAGCTTCCGCTGGATCGACAAATCTATTTGAGAGATGAGAGAGAGCTGAGTGACTTGTAATGTAAGAAGAGTGAGCTTGAGTGATTGTAATCTTGGCCTTGCGCCTCAAATGTAACCTTTGTTTCAATATCAATAAAAGAGTGTTTTGGAATGACTTGTGTTTTGCTTCAAATTTTGCTGCTATTATTCAATGTCTCTGCATGGGACTTCTGTGCGACGACCCCGTCGCAACCGCTGAAATCGGCCGTTATGGAACCCGCCTTGCACGAGCGCAATCTAGGCTCGTGCGGCATCACGCCTTAGCGAGGACGATCGCTCCTACGGGAGCGGGGCGTGACATCGGGTTAGGGTTAGGGGTGGTGTAGGGGTTGGGGGGGGCTGGGGAGGGGAGGGGGGCTGGTGGGGGAGGGGTTAGGGATAGGGTTCGGGTTAGGGTTAGGGGTGGTGTAGGGGGAAGGGGGGAGGGGTGCGGTGGGGCTGGGTCAGGGGCACCGATAGTGCCGAAAAAACTGATAATTTAGTAATAGTTATTTATTTTCCGACACCAAAAAATGTGATACTCCGATTCGAAACCACGTACCGATAGTGCCGATATTTGTAACACGTAGTTTTGTTGGTTGGTTAATTTATAACACAATAGTGTCGATATTTGTAACACGTACCGATAGTGCCGATATTTATAACACGTAGTTTTCTTGATCCCGATACTCATAGGAATGGTCCCGAGTTACGGCCGTAGTATGTAGTATATTCGTTTTAGTTTGTAGTATATTCGTTTTAGATTTTAAGTTTTAGTTTTGAAGTTTATTCGTTTTAGTATGTAGTATGTAGTAGGAATGGTCCCGACTCATAGGAATGGTCCCGAGTCACGGCCGTAGTTTGTAGTATGTAGTATATTCGTTTTAGTTTTGAAGTTTATTCATATTTGCAGATATCTAGAAATGGCTATATCCATGTATCTGCTAGACCGTTCGTGGATGTACAACCGCATTCGAGATGACAAGTGCAGTGTGCGAGATGAATACATCGCCGGAGTAGAACAATTCCTCCAATTCGCGAAGGCGTTTCCTCAATCTATGGACGACATGAAGAACAGATGGCAACTCTAGAGGGGGGTGAATAGAGTTTCAAACAATAATAGCCAATTAAAAATTAAACTCTTTCACAAGCTGAAAGTAATCAGAGTAAATGCGAAAATAAGTAAGGAGCAAGAAAGCATACACAAACACAGCCGATTTTTAACCTGGTTTCCCTCGTGGAGGACTAGTCCAGGCCTGAGAACTCTAGCTCAGGATTAAATCCACTATTTGTGAAATAGTAGTTACACCCCGTGCCTTTTCTTCAGAAGAGCACGTCAACTTCTTACAAAGATCGCAGTGGCGATGCTTGGAATTTTCCAAGCGACTTCTTGAACTCTTGCACAAACTCCTAACTGAAAAGTGCTGAGCACTTGAGGCTTAGGGAACTTGTGGCTAGTAGATGAAGAAGGGTATGGCTTATATAGGGCTTTAGAGAGAAGAGAAGAGAAGATTGGATGATTGAAAATAAGAGAATTCATGGCCTATTTATAGGATACCAGGTAGGCAGAATTCGGCCAGAATTCTGGTTGGAACATTCAAAAATTTGGCCGTTGGACAACTTGCAACCAGCCAACCCTAAAAATTAGGGTACTGATTTTTAGGAGACAGAGTTCGGCCCGAACTCTGTGTGGAGGCAGAGTTCGGCCCGAACTCTGTCTCCAGAGCACAGAATGGGTCCAAGTGGTAAGTGGGCTAATTTGGATTTTTGTGGAGCTTTTGATTTGGGGTATGGGTATAGGTTAAGTCTCAGATGCTCAGCACAGCTCAGTTTACATAAGTCTAGACTCAATAAAATTGTAAAATACAGACTCAGAAAATATGTTGTATTGCAAGTACGAGCTGTCGTCTGGCTTGTACTGAATGTAGTCTTCATGTGTCGTATTGAATTATTACAAGTATCATATAGTCAATTCTATCAATATTTGGTTGACTGTAATTTTGTGTCAACAATCTCCCCCATATTGATAATTGACAAAATAATATTTGTATATTCAATATTCATACCTGGACACATATAAGAGCGATGGCGTAGCTCCCCCGTAATCAGTGCCGAGCTAGCAATAGCTCTCCCGTAAATAATGCTCTGTTCCTGTTGTCCATTCTTTTCCCAAAGCACATATATAAAATGATAGAAAATATGCTATAATGAATATAGCAAAGCAAAAGCAAATATTTCTCCCCCTTTTGGCATTTATTAAAAGAAATCATATGAAATAATAACTGGCAAGCACACTAAAAGATAATAGATGATAGTGCATAGAAACTGATAAACTACTGAATGTCTCAAGAGCACAAATAAGAAATAAGTCTACTACAATCAAAGTGCATAAAAGTAACTACATCAACTAAAATCCAAAATGCAGAAAACATAAACGACGATCCTCAGTAGTAGCAGCAAGTAGACATCCATATCCATCATCGAGCTCGTGAAGGCCCAGTGTCGTCGGATGGATCAGTGAAGGAACGACGAGGGTCCACGAAGGCCGCATCCGGATCCAAGTAACGGATAACCCAAGGGTCATCGACACGATATCCATCGCGAGCAGGGTCCCGCTCCATGGAAATAGGCATAGAAGGATGCCGGGACATAGAGTACCGAATATCGTACAGCGAGTTGCTAATGGCACTCATCTGCAAGGTAGTCCGGTAGTCAAGCTGAGTCCAGCGATTATCCTCTAAGGTGAATCGATCGCGGAGCATAGTCTGGAGTGACTCAAGAGTAGCAGGAGGAGGAGGAGGATCCTGTCCAAGAGGAGGGGCATCGGGCTCATCGTCAGAGTGCTCGGACACAACAGGTGACCCAACTGCTGCCTGAAGCTGCCGTGCCTTAGAGAGGAAGGCAGGGGCAGGTAGGAACTGGAACTCATCAAGAGGTACACGAAAAGCACGAAAGAGCATAGGAAGATAAAGAGCATAGACCAAGGATCTTGATCTCTTCCTAGAATTAATCATCCAGTCCATCATGGTACGTGAAAGATCAAATGGAACATGAAAGTGAAGATGATACATAGCAGAGATTTCAAAGTATGTAATCTCATCGGTCGAACCTGCTTTGGGCAGAATAGTGTTAAAGACGATCCGATGAAGTTCATAAAAGTAGGGATTGAGAAACTTGGCCAAAAGCTTGCGAGGACGTGTGTTAGGGGTACACAAATCGTCCTTAAAGCTTTCGAGGGAAGACCCATCGGGAAATTGAAACGATCGAGCTTCAACAAGTTTTCCCATAAGTTTGGCTCCTGGAGTTCAAGGTGTTCGGCCAAGTCGAAATCATCGAAAGAAATATCAATGCCCGCAACCCGTGAAAAAATATGTGTATCATCATGAGTTAGGTTGTAATAGAACATTTGAATAGCATTGCGATATATAACCGAGTTGGTGGTGACAAGTTCATCAAGACAAAGATCATGGAAAAGTGAATCATATTGAGAAAATATAGTAAAATTGATAGGATGACCCGCAAACACCGAACGTGTCCGAAAATTACTAAACCATACATTTGAAGCGTCAAGTGATACAAATATCCGGTCGTCATACGTGTTGGGGTCGAATGGACGAGGTGGGTTGAACAACGGGTGGATAGGTGGTTGATTTGGTTGTTCAACGGGCGATTCAACACGAGGAGGAGCATTCGAAGAGGACGCTCCCTCGGTTCGAAGTCTCTTCCCCCTATTGAACAAACATGGAGCCATGAAATAATAAAGACAATTGAGGAAATTGAGATGGAAAAAAGTGTTGAAATATACCTCAATATGAAGATGAAATATGAAGGAGAATGGTGAGAGAAGCCTTCTCCTTGAGTTTTGAGAAGAGATATGCTCTAGAAAGGAAGAACTAGGATTAGGGTTTGGAGAAAAATAGTTTGGAGAAGTTTAGAAGGTGGCAATAGAGGAGAGAGAAGAGGGGAACCCGAATATTTGTGTAAGGGTTCGAATGGTCGGAACAGATATGGACCATTGGATCAAATTTTGATCAGCGGCTGAGGCTGCTCCCGGTTCTGGAATAGCCAAGCCGAATTCGGCCCGAACTCTGGGTGGGGCAGAGTTCGGCCCGAATTTCGGTTCCTGGAACCAGAACAGAAATCAGGCTGAAAACAAATTGACTAAGTGAGAGAGACCAAAAGAATATGATACATGAGAATTTTTTTGAGAAAAACTAAGTGGTGAATGGCAAAAAGTTTACGTTGAAGCAAAGTAAAGTTGGAAAATCTGAATTTTAGCATGTGATAAATAAAAATAAACCATGTAATAAACAGGGAATTATGCCATAATTTAATATTTTGAAGCTACCATGGGTTAGCTGCAGGGGCCGGATCCCAGCTAGCGGTAGTCCTGAGGACTAGTGCACCGTGTCGCTTAGGCTTTTACGCCTTGTTGTCAGAAAGACCCTTTCGGCTTGTACCCATAGCGGTTTCATCATAAAGAATCAAGACATACTTGATATTTATGCAGGTTATTTTAATAAATAACAGCTTCATCCAAAATTCCAAGTTCACGACAGAGAAAATTGAAATGCTCTTCGGATAATAGTTTTATAAAGAAATCTGCTAGCTGATGATCGGTGTCAATAAATTCTAAGTTAATAGTGCCATTTTGCTGATAATCACGCAAAAAGTGGTGACGTATTTCAATGTGCTTCGTGCGTGAGTGACATATGGGGTTTTTAGTAAGATTTATAGCACTAGTGTTGTCACAAAAGATTGGAATGTGCATAAAAGATAAGTTGTAGTCTTCAAGGGTTTGCTTCATCCACAGAATTTGTGCACAACAACGTTCGGCTGTAATGTATTCAGCTTCTGTTGTGGATAGTACGACAGAATTTTGCTTCTTGCTAAACCAAGAGACTAGAGCCTTTCCTAATAAATGACACGTGCTACTTGTACTTTTACGGTCGACCTTGCATCCGGCGAAATCGGTATCAGAGTAACCAATGAGGTCAAATGATGTTGATTTGGGATACCATAGGCCCACTGTAACCGTACCCTTAAGGTATCGAAAGATACGCTTAACAGCGGTCATGTGTGATTCCTTAGAATTAGCTTGATATCTAGCACACAGGCAAACGCTAAACATAATATCAGGGCGACTAGCAGTTAAATAAAGTAGACTGCCTATCATACCTCGATACTTACGTTGATCCACAGGTTTGCCGCTTTCATCTGGTTCTAGTTTAGTTGTAGTAGCCATTGGAGTGCTGATTGGTTTGACGTTGTCAAGGTCGAATTTCTTCAGCATGTCCTTTGTATACTTTGACTGACAGATGAAAGTTCTATTTGATGTTTGTTTGACTTGCAGTCCAATAAAGTAGTTGAGCTCCTCCATCATGCTCATCTCAAACTCGGTCTGCATACACTTGGCAAAATCTTGACAGAGAGTTTCATCAGTAGAACCAAATATAATATCATCAACGTATATTTGTACTAGGAAAATAGTGTCTTTGAAAGATTTTATAAAAAGTGTGGTGTCAATTTATCCTTTTGAAAAACCTTTTTCAAGCAAGAAATTGCTTAGTCGTTCATACCAAGCTCTAGGGGCTTGTTTGAGGCCATATAGCGCTTTCTTCAGCTTGAAAACATGGTCGAGAAATTTGTGATTTTCAAAACCAGGGGGTTGTTTTACATAAACTTCCTCCTTAATAAATCTATTCAAGAAAGCACTTTTAACATCCATTTAAAATAATTTGAAAATTTGAAAATTAGCAAATGCACAAAGCATCCGAATAGATTCCAATCTCGCAACAGGAGCATACGTCTCTTGGTAGTCGATACCTTCCTCTTGGTTGTATCCTTGAGCTAATAGACGAGCTTTGTTGCGTGTAACTGAACCATCTTTATTTACTTTGTTTCTAAAAACCTATTTAGTACCAATAATCGAGTGATTTGCCGGTCTAGGAACAAGTTCCCATACTTGTGTAACACCCAGTTTTCCAGAAGAGAGTAATTCTGAAATTTTGTATTTATAATTATTATTTAATGGTATTTATTTTATGTTATGATTTTTAGTGATTTTTAATTATTTTTAAACTATTTAAATTCATGACTTGTGATTTTGGTATTTTGCTAGTGAACAGTAGAGACTGCCTACCCTAGATGCCTAGCCATATGATTAGGGTATTTTTGACATTTTTAGGGTTATTAGAATTTATTAGAATTTTTAGGAATTATTTTGGAATTGATTGGACTAGGTTGACTTTGACTAGTCTTGACCCTTGTAGACTAACCTAGAAGCTAACCCTAGTTAGTATGGACTTGGTTAGGTTATGTGACTCTAGTCTAACCTAGCATGACTTAAGTTAGTGGTAATTAGTTCATTAGAAATTGAGTGAGGAGATTAGGAATTTAATTGGTTTGAGTAATGACTTGTGGTTTCATAAGTCATTTTGTGACTTAACCTAATAGGACTAGCCAACCTAGTGCAAACCTAGCCTAGCCCATCATAACCGGCCACCATTAGCTAAACCTAGGGATTCTCCCACTATAAAATCTCTCCTAAAATCTAGGGTTGCCTTTTCCTTAGGAAAAGCTCAAAGTTCAAGAAGGTTAGTTCCCATTGTATTTTAATCCCTAGAACTCCTTTTCTCTTCCTTTTTCTTTCTAATTTATTCCATTAGGTCCTAATATACCTATTCTTACTGTTGCTAAGGTCTCATCTCAGTTTGAGGTTGTTTTGATTGGATTGGGATATCAAGAGAGGAGCTCACAAAGAGGGGTTTTTCTTGAAGGTTCAACAATAGGTAACTTTCTTATTTCTCCATGGATTTTTGATTTCTCTTCATGGTTAGGAAGCCCTAGGAGTCCCCTAAGTGTCTGCATTGGTGTTAAGTCGGGTTTCGTAAGTTTCGTATCCGTTTGGACACGTACCAGAGTCGGTCTTAAGGTGTTTTGAGGCATTTCGTTTGTTTTTATGGATTGTTTTTGAATAGGATGCTAGGTTTTGATCTTGCTTACACGTTTCTATAGTACTGAGCATGCCTTAGCGTCGTGTCGAGTCGATATAGACGCGTGGACACGCGCATGCACACACGCGCGCGCACTGTGGTTCGATCCCCTGCTGATCGGGGGCCACAGTTGCCAGGACACGCCACGTCATCACTTGACACTTGACACATGGGAAGTCCTCATGACTGACACGGCGTGTGTCGAGTCTCAGACCCCCACGTGTCGTGTCGGACACGCACGAGCACGTGCATTGTTTTTGAACTGAACTGGGTTCAGTTATTTTAGTGCACTGATACGGCGTTCGTGTCAATCACAGACACATCGAGGACACGAACCAGGGTGCTAGTGTCCTAGCCCTAGTCCTACTTGACCCTGGGACACGAGTGCATGACTCATCGAGTCGTGTCCTGCCTGCACGAGACTGTCCTATCAGTTTGAATGTAGATAACAATTGCTGTTGGACACTTCGTGTCCACTTTTGTGGACACGAATCACCTTCTCAGACACGAACACTATAAGTATTTTATTTACCCACCTAATTGTTATTCATTAATTGTTTTAACTATCTAATTTCCCTATTTTTTTCCAATCTCTGATACATGTATTTTCTGAGAATTTCCAGTTTTCAATATGAACCTTGCCAATTGTTTAAACCCATTTTACACTGTTAATTACATGATTTTAAGCCTCTAACATGTACTCCTATATGAATCCTACTGGTATGTCGAATTTGGTATTGTTTGGTTGTAGTTGGGTTGGAAAACTGAGATTTCATAATAGTGTTTGAAACTGGAATTTTGTGTGCTGTTTTTGGGCTGATTTCTGAGTTCTTTTGAACCATAGTTGTTCCCTATGTGATATGCAACCTGGGAAGGAACTGAGCTAGGGACTGAAAACTGGGAAATGATTTCCTTTCTTTAAACTAAGTATTAGATGATATATATTAGCCACTGCTTCATGTTAACTGCCAACTGATTTGATATATAATGTTGATTCTTTTAAACCTGGAAATTGTATTAAGACTAAAATCTGAGAATTGTGTAGACTGAACTGAGCATGAGTATCATGATTTTTTTGGGTTATGTTTGATATTAAAATCTGAGAATAGAATAGGAATTTGTTTTGATTCATTTTGCACTTATGAAATGCTGAATTCATTTTTGAAACCTGAGAATTAACTCTCACTTCACTATGCCATAATGTAACACTATTTCCCTATAGCTCTCAATTGATTTTATTCTATGTATCACCCATTCCTGTGACCTAAGATGATTCCCAGGTTTCTCATGTTGCATTGGTTGAATTTCAATGAGGTTTTAGTTAGCTCACTGTTAACTTGAAATCTGTGAATAGGTTTTATATTTAGTAATGTGTTTTGGTTAAGTTTAGTTAGAAATCTGGGATGTTCAAATGTAGACTGTATTCATTCCTGTAAACTGAAATGTTTCCCTTAAACTCAAATCTGAAATATGTGAAGATAGGTTTAACTGAATTGTTTGGGCTGAATCTGAGTTACCCCGACTCATTGTTGCATTGTTGTTTCTCTTCAAAAACCTGAGTTTGAGTTTACAAGTAACTGTCAATGTGTTCCAGTTTTCTAACTCACTATTTCTTATTTTTAGGATAATATACACCACACTATTTTTCCTACTTCCTATTACCTGTGATTGATTTCCTACAGACACTTTGCTACACTGTTAAGTTTACTCACTGATTTCCAGTTTTCACTCCATATTTCCCATGTTCCCACTGTTTCCTAACACTCACTGTACACACAGGTTCACACAAATGTTAGCCACTGATTTTGGTTCAAATGTAGACTAAGTCATTTATTCCCAGATTCCTACTCACTGATTTCAGGATATTATACACATAATGTATATCAATGTATCACTTCACTGATATTCCTGTACACAGGTTTCCTACACACTCTCTTGTATTCTCCACACACACATGCTCATGTGACACCCTCTTATCTCTCACAACACACACATATATACACACACTCATAGCAATACAATGAAATGAAGAGAAATGCCATGATTGATTAGAAATGCCATGTAATGTATATAACATATTCATGGTATCTATAGATTTGTATATTGTAGTATGGTATATAGGTATAACTTGTATATGTTAAACTTATATAATGTGTGTTTTGATAGCTTAGTTGGCATTGTGTTGTGGTTGTGTGCTAGCCTAGGTTTAGTTAGGGTTGGCTAGACTTGGTTGACTGGTTTAGACTAGGGTTAGACCTAGAATGACTTATTAGTCTAGGTTTAGACTTGAAATGGTTTAGTTGACCTAGTTTGACTAGTCTAGTTGACTAGAGTTGACCGAGTGTTGACTTTAGTCTAGTTTGACCTAGACAGCATGCAGATGCATAGTAGATTACATTTATCATCTCCTGTATACATCTTGACTTGTGTTGCTCTAACTAGGAGTCAGGTACCTCATCTCGGACAGTACGTTTACTTCAGACATTCAGATACGAGGCGAGTACATTCTCTGACCGTTTCATACTTGTCTGGATTTATATTCTTGCTCTAGATTACTGTACTTGATGCTGACACGATCATTATCACGGATTGGTACTATACTAATCTTCTTCTGAGATGTTATCTCCTTGTATTCACTAAATACATATTGTGATGTGCGTTTCACTTACATATTGTATTTATTGAATACTCTTATCATTGTACACTCATTGTGCATATTGTACTCTCATTATCACATTGAGCCATTGTACAAGCCATTGTACAAGCTATTGTATAAGGTAACGTAACTGAATTGGATCCTTGTGTATTGATTGGGGAGGGAGAGTAGAAGTGGTTATGTGATCAATCCTATTGTATAAGAAATTGTATATGTCCATTGTACACTCACGTACAAAGGAGTCCCATTTTATTGTATAACCTAACCCGTTTACATAACCATATTGTACTCTAAATCACAGTAGGCTTACAGTTCTTACTTATCATATTTAGATATTTCCTGTTGTCAAATCTTTACTGTTTTTTTATACATTCTTCTTTCAGCATTTCATGTACCTTACTCTATTGTATGCTTTATATTTCCTATCATGATATGAACTGCGTGAGATGTTTTGTGCTCGCTCCCGTCCTGTTTGGACCTGTTGAAAATTTTACAGAGGATGATGAGGAACCCTGTACCCTTACTTGGAGCTTGCCTAGTTGACACTCGCGACCTGGACCCCTGGGGAGGTTCAGGCAGCTGCTCAGGATGATACCTTGTATAGTGTAGATAGCTTAGACTGTCCTCTCTTTTCATGTTTAAACTGTTGTCTTTATTTTCAGAGTTTGTATATTTTTAGAGATGATAAGACTTGTTATTTATTTCTGCTGTACCTCAGTTGAGGATTTCTTATCTATTTCTATCGTGCTACATTCTGCCTTAGATTGTGATTGAGTTGTACCTCTGTGTTGGCCTCCTTTTGGAGAGTATATTCATGTTATGTAGTTATAGTTCATGACCTAGAACAGCGTTCTACCGCCGACACTGCGGCGTAGGCTGGGCGCTGTTACGTACTCGTACCCTCACAGTGGGTGCGGGTCGTGACACGTTTTTAGTGGTGGCCCATGCAGATCGAGTTTATGTAGTGGTATTCGAACTAGAGTATCACTACAGCCTGCAGTAGGATTAGGATTATTTTTGGAGGTACTCAATCACATTAGAAAAAACTCTTAATCAGATTCCTTTTGTCTAAATTGTTGCTTATAGACTTCCCTTTGAATATAAACTGTCCTCCTTTGAATTTTCGCTTCATTCTCAGAAATTGCTTCTTGTTTTGATCTGTTTTCATGATGGTTATGAAGACACGATCTCATCACTTCGGTTCGGGGAATACTATCGAGAGGCTGGCCACCTCTCATCCTGTTCATCAGGGCCTCGAAACCGCAGCTCCTGTTGTGCCGACTCAGGTTGGTATTTCTGCTACATTGGAGGTGCACCTCTATCTGTACAAAGATTTTCTCCCGTCATTTCTGATTTCTCTTATCAGCGGTGATTCATGCAGCATCAGCAGCAGACCAAGGAGCTATCGTCAGGACAGTCAAGGATGCACAGACCATTGGAGATCTTGCTGCAAGTTCCGTTCTTCTCAATTCCATTCCCGGAATTGTCTTTTATAACTACCTTGAAATCCAATTCCATCTGTTCCTTACTGATTTATTAAGTTTGTCATGTTGTTCTTTGTTATGTTGTTTTTCTTCAGAATCATATGGGCTAGGTCACCTAAATCATGGGATCTAGAATCTTCGATAGTCGTGTTAGTTGGCATAGTGAGGACATGTAGTCAGATTTCGGATGTATTTCTTGGGTATGAGAATTTAAGGTTTTCGCCGTCGCATGCGACAATGCGAAAATTTTAAATACCATGAACCTAGAGGTACGTACCTTAGTCAAGGAATCTGTGATTATCGTAGCCTTGCTCACTAGCATGATGAAGACTCTAGACAACATGATTTTGGGCAGACGCATATGATTAGCAGATGGTATCTTGAGAAGGTTTAAAACACCATACCCTTTTTATTGTTATAGATGACTTAGGAGTAGGGATATTTAGTTTGTAGAGCTTGTTCATAGGTAGTTCCTTCATAGTATATAGATATAGTGACTTGTAGAGTGTCTGTACCCTAGAGGTAATAGTTAGCATTGGTGCTAGAATAGTAACCCATTGCAGATAATTCCCTGTTATTATGATACCAACCAGTTACGTATAGGATGTAGTATGCCATACAACCTCGATGATTATTATAGTTTTCCTTTACCCTTCCAGTAAGGCACCCAGTGACCAGAGCCTGCCCTTGAGCATAGTTGTAGTTTCACCTAGGACTAAGAGACCTATATATATAGATGACATACTTAGGATATATGTGATGGGTTGTTGTTCTTGAGCATATATATATATATATATATATATATATATGTGGTATTTGGGGTTGGTGTGCTTAGCTTGTGGGTAATTAGTTATGGGTGACTTGATAGGATTTGGAAGTTAAGAGCTAGTCTATTATAGAGTTTTCTTTGCTAATCCCTAGTTGCCAACGCTAGGTAGCTAGCATAAGTAAATCCTAAGAAGTTGACCAGCTGATGACCAAGTACTAGGGTGTTGAGAAATTGACTAGTGATTGACCCTTGACTATGTTTGACCTAGAAGGGGTGCGATCAACTTAATTTCGAGGACGAAATTTTTATAAGGTGGGTAGGATTGTAACACCCAGTTTTCCAGAAAAGGGTAATTCTGAAATTTTGTATTTATAATTATTATTTAATGGTATTTATTTCATGTTATGATTTTTAGTGATTTTAATTATTTTTAAACTATTTAAATTCATGACTTGTGATTTTGGTATTTTGCTGGTGAACAGTAGAGACTGCCTACCCTAGATGCCTAGCCATGTGATTAGGGTATTTTTGACATTTTTAGGGTTATTAGAATTTATTAGAATTTTTAGGAATTATTTTGGAATTGATTGGACTAGGTTGACTTTGACTAGTCTTGACCCTTGTAGACTAACCTGGAAGCTAACCCTAGTTAGTATGGACTTGGTTAGGTTATGTGACTCTAGTCTAACCTAGCATGACTTAAGTTAGTGGTAATTAGTTCATTAGAAATTGAGTGAGGAGATTAGGAATTTAATTGGTTTGAGTAATGACTTGTGGTTTCATAAGTCATTTTGTGACTTAACCTAATAGGACTAGCCAACCTAGTGCAAACCTAGCCTAGCCCATCATGACCGGCCACCATTAGCTAAACCTAGGGATTCCCCCACTATAAAATCTCTCCTAAAATCTAGGGTTGCCTCTTCCTTAGGAAAAGCTCAAAGTTCAAGAAGGTTAGTTCCCATTGTATTTTAATCCCTAGAACTCCTTTCCTCTATCTTTTTCTTTCTAATTTATTCCATTAGGTCCTAATATACCTATTCTTACTGTTGCTAAGGTCTCATCTCAGTTTGAGGTTGTTTTGATTGGATTGGGATATCAATAGAGGAGCTCACAAAGAGGGGTTTTTCTTGAAGGTTCAACAATAGGTAACTTTCTCATTTCTCCATGGATTTTCGATTTCTCTTCATGGTTAGGAAGCCCTAGGAGTCCCCTAAGTGTCTGCATTGGTGTCATGTCGGGTTTCGTAAGTTGTGTCCGTTTGGACACGTACCAGAGTCGGTCTTAAGGTGTTTGTCGAAATGCCTCAAAGGGCATTTCGTTTGTTTTTATGGATTGTTTTTGAATAGAATGCTAGGTTTTGATCTTGCTTACACGTTTCTATAGCACTGAGCATGCCTTAGCGTCGTGTCGAGTCGACATAGACGCATGGACACGCGCATGCACACACGCGCACGCACTGTGGTTCGATCCCCTGCTGATCGGGGGCCACAGTTGCCAGGACACGCCACGTCATCACTTGACACTTGACACATGGGACGTCCTCATGACTGACACGGCGTGTGTCGAGTCTCAGACCCCCACGTGTCGTGTCGGACACGCACGAGCACGTGCATTGTTTTTGAACTGAACTGGGTTCAGTTATTTTAGTGCACTGATACGGCGTTCGTGTCAATCACAGACACGTCGAGGACACGAACCAGGGTGCTAGTGTCCTAGCCCTAGTCTTACTTGACCCTGGGACACGAGTGCATGACTCATCGAGTCGTGTCCCGCCTGCACGACTCAGTGTCCTGCCTGCACGAGACTGTCCTATCAGTTTGAATGTAGATGACAATTGCTGTTGGACACTTCGTGTCCACTTTTGTGGACACGAATCACCTTCTCAGACACGAACACTATAAGTATTTTATTTACCCACCCAATTGTTATTCATTAATTGTTTTAACTATCTAATTTTCCCATTTTTTCCAATCTCTGATACATGTATTTCCTGAGAATTTCCAGTTTTCAATATAAACCTTGCCAATTGTTTAAACCCATTTTATACTGTTAATTACATAATTTTAAGCCTCTAACATGTACTCCTATATGAATCCTACTGGTATGTCGAATTTGGTATTGTTTGGTTGTAGTTGGGTTGGAAAACTGAGATTTCATAATAGTGTTTGAAACTGGAATTTTGTGTGCTGTTTTTGGGCTGATTTCTGTGTTCTTTTGAACCATGGTTGTTCCCTATGTGATATGCAACTTGGAAAGGAACTGAGCTAAGGACTGAAAACTGGGAAATGATTTCCTTCCTTTAAACTAAGTATTAGATGATATATATTAGCCACTGCTTCATGTTAACTGCCAACTGATTTGATATATAATGTTGATTCTTTTAAACCTGGAAATTGTATTAAGACTAAAATCTGAGAATTGTGTAGACTGAACTGAGCATGAGTATCATGATTTTTTTGGGTTATGTTTGATATTAAAATCTGAGAATAGAATAGGAATTTGTTTTGATTCATTTTGCACTTATGAAATGCTGAATTCATTTTTGAAACCTGAGAATTAACTCTCACTTCACTATGCCACAATGTAACACTATTTCCCAGATTTCCCTGTAGCTCTCAATTGATTTTATTCTATGTATCACCCATTCCTGTGACCTAAGATGATTCCCAGGTTTCTCATGTTGCATTGGTTGAATTTCAATGAGGTTTTAGTTAGCTCACTGTTAACTTGAAATCTGTGAATAGGTTTTATATTTAGTAATGTGTTTTGGTTAAGTTTAGTTAGAAATCTGGGATGTTCAAATGTAGACTGTATTCATTCCTGTAAACTGAAATGTTTCCCTTAAACTCAAATCTGAAATATGTGAAGATAGGTTTAACTGAATTGTTTGGGCTGAATCTGAGTTACCCCGACTCATTGTTGCATTGTTGTTTCTCTTCAAAAACCTGAGTTTGAGTTTACAAGTAACTGTCAATGTGTTCCAGTTTTCCAACTCACTGTTTCTTATTTTTAGGATAATATACACCACACTATTTTTCCTACTTCCTATTACCTGTGATTGATTTCCTACAGACACTTTGCTACACTGTTAAGTTTACTCACTGATTTCCAGTTTTCACTCCATATTTCCCATGTTTCCACTGTTTCCTAACACTCACTGTACACACAGGTTCACACAAATGTTAGCCACTGATTTTGGTTCAAATGTAGACTAAGTCATTTATTCCCAGATTCCTACTCACTGATTTCAGGATATTATACACATAATGTATATCAATGTATCACTTCACTGATATTCCTGTACACAGGTTTCCTACACACTCTCTTGTATTCTCCACACACACATGCTCATGTGACACCCTCTTATCTCTCACAACACACACATATATACACACACTCATAGCAATGCAATGAAATGAAGAGAAATGCCATGATTGATTAGAAATGCCATGCAATGTATATAACATATTCATGGTATCTATAGATTTGTATATTGTAGTATGGTATATAGGTATAACTTGTATATGTTAAACTTATATAATGTGTGTTTTGATAGCTTAGTTGGCATTGTGTTGTGGTTGTGTGCTAGCCTAGGTTTAGTTAGGGTTGGCTAGACTTGGTTGACTGGTTTAGACTAGGGTTAGACCTAGAATGACTTATTAGTCTAGGTTTAGACTTGAAATGGTTTAGTTGACCTAGTTTGACTAGTCTAGTTGACTAGAGTTGACCGAGTGTTGACTTTAGTCTAGTTTGACCTAGACAGCATGCAGATGCATAGTAGATTACATTTATCATCTCCTGTATACATCTTGACTTGTGTTGCTCTAACTAGGAGTCAGGTACCTCATCTCGGACAGTACGTTTACTTCAGACATTCAGATACGAGGCGAGTACATTCTCTGACCGTTTTATACTTGTCTGGATTTATATTCTTGCTCTAGATTACTGTACTTGATGCTGACACGATCATTATCACGGATTGGTACTATACGGATCTTCTTCTGAGATGTTATCTCCTTGTATTCACTAAATACATATTATGATGTGCGTTTCACTTACATATTATATTTATTGAATACCCTTATCATTGTACACTCATTGTGCATATTGTACTCTCATTATCACATTGAGCCATTGTACAAGCCATTGTACAAGCCATTGTATAAGGTAACGTAACTGAATTGGATCCTTGTGTATTGATTGGGGAGGGAGAGTAGAGGTGGTTATGTGATCAATCCTATTGTATAAGAAATTGTATATGTCCATTGTACACTCACGTACAAAGGAGTCCCATTTTATTGTATAACCTAACCCGTTTACATAACCAAATTATACTCTAAATCACAGTAGGCTTACAGTTCTTACTTATCATATTTAGATATTTCCTGTTATCAAATCTCTACTGTTTTCATATACATTCTTCTTTCAGCATTTCATGTACCTTACTCTATTGCATGCTTTATATTTCCTATCATGATATGAACTGCGTGAGATGTTTTGTGCTCGCTTCCGTCCTGACTGGACCTGTTGAAAATTTTACAGAGGATGATGAGGAACCCTGCACCCTTACTTGGAGCTTGCCTAGTTGACACTCGCGACCTGGACCCCTGGGGAGGTTCAGGCAGCTGCTCAGGATGATACCTTGTATAGTGTAGATAGCTTAGACTGTCCTCTCTTTTCATGTTTAAACTGTTGTCTTTATTTTCAGAGTTTGTATATTTTTAGAGATGATAAGACTTGTTATTTATTTCTGTTGTACCTCAGTTGAGGATTTCTTATCTATTTCCATCGTGCTACATTCTGCCTTAGATTGTGATTGAGTTGTACCTCTGTGTTGGCCTCCTTTTGGAGAGTATATTCATGTTATGTAGTTATAGTTCATGACCTAGAACAGCGTTCTACCGTCGACACTGCGGCGTAGGCTGGGCGCTGTTACGTACTCGTACCCTCACAGTGGGTGCGGGTCATGACAACTTGGCTCCTCTCGAATTGGTTGAGTTCCTCTTGCATGGCAGAAATCCAAAATTCATCATTAAAAGCTTCTAAAATGTTTTTCGGCTCAATTTGTGAAATGAAGGCAGTACTACCAATGGAGTCTCTTAATGATGATCTAGTAGTTACTCCACGTGAAACCTCACCTATTACCAAATTTTCTGGATGTGACGGCTTGAAAGAAAATTTCTTTGGCAAGCCCTCCAGGGAATTGGTTTCGGTAGTGGTATTCATTGGAGTAGAAGTTGATGGCTCAACATCATCATCAAGAGTAGCTGCTGCACTATTGTCTTCATCAAAAGTCACATTGGTAGACTCTTCCATAATTAATGAGCGTTTGTTAAACACTCTATATCCCTTGCTCTTGGCAGCATAGCCAAGGAAAATACCATTGTCAGCTTTGGCATCAAATTTGCCTAAGTTGTCTTTGGTGTTAAGGATAAAGCATCTACAACCAAAAACTCTAAAATAAGAAACATTTGGGGTTCTTCCAAACCAAAGCTCATAGAGTGTTTTCTTCGTAATAGGACGAATAAGCACCCTATTCAAAATATGGCACGCTGTGCTGACAGCTTCAGCCCAAAAATATTTCGGAAGTGAAAACTTATTCAACATGACTCTAGCCATATCGCCAAGAGTCCTATTCTTCCGCTCCACAACACCATTTTGTTGTGGAGTTCTTGGACAAGAAAACTCATGATCAAAACCATTAGAATCATAAAACTTTTCAAAATCAGTATTTTCGAATTCGCCTCCATGATCACTTCGGATTCGAGTAATCATGTAGCCTTTTTCGTTTTGAACTTTCTTAACAAAAATCTTGAAAACTGAAATAGCATCACTTTTATTTGTAAGAAAGAAAACCCAAGTAAACCTAGAAAAGTCATCAACAATAACAAAAGTATAGAGTTTTCCACCAAGACTGGCTACTCTACTAGGGCCAAATAAATCCATATGAAGTAATTGCAAGGGTCTAGTAGTACTTACAGAGTTTATGGAATGAAATGAGGACTTGGTTGCCTTATTCAATTCACATTCGGCACATACTGTGTCCTTTTTGAATGTGATGTCGGGCAAGCCTCTAACTAGCTTCTTAGTCGATAGCCTGGATATAGTATCCATATTGGCATGACCAAGACGCTGGTGCCACAGTAATCTTTCATCCTTGTGAGCATATAGGCATCTACCTGCACTGTTAGTATCTCTTGATAGATAGAAAATATAAATATTATCCTCTCTTATTCCTTCAAAAGCGATGTCTCCCGTTGACCTATCATAAATAAAGCATTTATCTTGTCCAAAGTTAATGTCATATCCATGGTCAGCAAGATGACTAATGCTGAGCAGGTTATACTTTAACTCGGTCACTAGGCAGACATCCTTTATTACGGGAGAAGGAGGATGTCCAATAATACCATTACCTATAATATACCCTTTTAGGTTGTTGCCGAAGGATACATATCCTTCTCTCTTCATCGATAGTGATGCGAAAAGATTTGCGTCTTCCGTCATATGCCGCGAGCATCCACTATCGAGAATCCACTTACTCTTAGTTGAGGAGGGAAGGTCCACCTACATCAAGAGTAGATGTGACCTTTGGTACCCAAGTTCTTGAGGGTCCTGAAAAGTAAGTTTTTGGAAACCATGCATATATGTTTCTATCTACTAATCTTCTAACTCTACATTGTGGTGAAATGTGTCCATATAATCCATAATAAGTACAAATAGCATTCCTATTTATGTTAGGAGCATGTTGATGATGTCTATATGTAGAGTGGTGTGGAGTAGCATGGTGATGATATCTATATGTAGAGTGATATGGAGTAACATGATGATGATGTCTATGTGGAGCATGGTAAGAGTGGTGTGGAGCATGATGATGACTATATATGGCTGCAGGATGATGTTTATATCTATTAGCAGTATGATAGTGATTTTGTTTATGTGCAACATAGTGATAATTGTATCTATGTGTAGCATGGTGATTATGTGTCATATGAGAATTATTTCTACATGCATATGGTTTGTGTGCTTTATGAAAGTGAGTGTACATATAAGCATGATTATGTGCTGCAGGTGGATGGCATGGTTGACTAGTATGAGTAGTGTCATGCTTTGTGTGTGTCTTATGTGATTGGGTTTGAGGTTGAGCAACCTGTTTTCCCAATCTAGTCTCTAATTTCTTAGAGACAGCCTGCAGTTCATCAATCTTAGCATTCAAATCATATATCTTAGTAATAGAAATCTTGTGTCTACTCTTTTCTTCAGCAAGCTCCGTGTTGAGTGCGGTGATTTCTTGTGTTTGTTGTTCAATACGTGCTTCGGCATCATAAAGGCTTAATTTAAGCTTAGACACCTCATTTGTGACTTTCGTGGGTGAAGTGTCTCAATGTTATCAAGCAATAAAGAGAATCTTTGAATTTCGACTTCATAACTTTTGATCTTTTCCTTGGCA
The DNA here is from genome assembly GCA_029216955.1 of Iris pallida. Lineage (NCBI taxonomy): Eukaryota > Viridiplantae > Streptophyta > Magnoliopsida > Asparagales > Iridaceae > Iris > Iris pallida. The sequence continues at coordinate 4,120,597 of JANAVB010042819.1, forward strand.
TGTTTATATTTACCAATAACTTTCTTGTGGTCATCAAGTAAATCGGTGAAAGCATCGCCAAGTTCATCAAAAGTGAAATCATCAAGAGTTTCGTTTGATACCTTGTCGGACGTTGCCATTAGGCACACGTTTGCAGTGTCTTGAGGAGAGTCATTTTCTTTCTCGGAGTTACTAGCTTCGCTTTCATGCCAAATGCTTGTGTTGGCATATTTCTTTGAGGAAGCCTTCTTGTATGGTTTCTCATAACGGTTGCCCTTCTTTAAGAATGGACAGTCTTTTCGGACGTGTCCAGTCTTCTTGCAACCGTAGCATGTTGGCTCTTCTTCATCATCTTCTTGTGGTTCCTTCTTTCTTCGATTGAAGCGAAGAAATTTCTTGAAGTTGCGGACAAGGAGAGCTTGATCATCACCTTCCGAGTTGTCGTCATCCGTCTCTTCGGAGTCAGCCCTTCGTCGGTGAGCTTTGAGGGCGATCTCCTTAGCTTTAGAAGCAGGCTCTTCGAAGTCTTTGAGGTCAAGATCATGAGTCATCAGCTTTTCCATCAAAGTCTCTATGGACATAGTTGTGAGATCATTTCCTTCTATGATGGCTGTCACCTTAGGGTTCCAAATCTTTGGTAGCCCCCTAAGTATCTTGCGGATCTTCTCGTGATTTGTATATTGTTTGCCGAGAGAAGACAAGGGGTTGATGATGTCGAGGAATCTTGTAATCATTTGTGTGATCGTCTCATTTGGCTTTATCTTGAAAACCTCATATTCTTGAGTGAGACGACTTATTTTTGACTCCTTGACTTGAGTGGTTCCTTCATGTGTCACCTCTAGAAGTCTCCATACTTCATGAGCGGTGGTGCATGTTGAGACCCTGTTGAACTCATTCCTGTCTATAGTACAAAATAAAGCATTAATAGCTCTCGCGTCTAGACTCGCCTGTTTCTTCTCCTCGTCAGAATATTTGTCATGTGGTTTCTCAACGAGATCACCATTGACAACTATCCTGGCGAGCTTTTTGTAACCATCGGTGATGATGGTCCACAGGTCGAAGTCTAGCGACTTGAGATAAAAGCTCATCCTTGTTTGCCAATAGGTGTAGTTAGTTCCATCAAATAGGGGAGGCCTATGAGTGGACTGCCCTTCACCGTGATTGGAAATCATGGATTGTATGGTTGCCATGGATCAGCTCTAGGATGTTAGTCCTTGTTGAGAGAACAGAGCTCTGATACCAATTGAAGAACAGATGACAACTCTAGAGGGGGGGTGAATAGAGTTTTAAACAATAATAGCCAATTAAAAATTAAACTCTTTCACAAGCTGAAAGTAATCAGAGTAAATATGGAAATAAGTAAGGAGCAAGAAAGCATACGCAAACACAGCCGATTTTTAACCTGGTTTTCCTCGTGGAGGACTAGTCCAGGCCTGAGAACTCTAGCTCAGGATTAAATCCACTATTTGTGAAATAGTAGTTACACCCCGTGCCTTTTCTTCAGAAGAGCATGTCAACTTCTTACAAAGATCGCAGTGACGATGCTTGGAATTTTCCAAGCGACTTCTTGAACTCTTGCACAAACTCCTAACTGAAAAGTACTGAGCACTTGAGGCTTAGGGAGCTTGTGGCTAGTAGATGAAGAAGGGTATGGCTTGTATAGGGCTTTAGAGAGAAGAGAAGAGAAGATTGGATGATTAAAAATGAGAGAATTCATGGCCTATTTATAGGATACCAGGTAGGCAGAATTCGGCCAGAATTCTGGTTGGAACATTCAAAAATTTGGCCGTTGGACAACTTGCAACCAGCCAACCCTAAAAATTAGGGTACTGATTTTTAGGAGGCAGAGTTCGGCCCGAACTCTGTGTGGAGGCAGAGTTCGGCCCGAACTCTGTCTCCAGAGCACAGAATGGGTCCAAGTGGTAAGTGGGCTAATTTGGATTTTTGTGGAGCTTTTGATTTGGGGTATGGGTATAGGTTAAGTCTCAGATGCTCAGCACAGCTCAGTTTACATAAGTCTAGACTCAATAAAATTATAAAATACAAACTCAGAAAATATGTTACATTGCAAGTACGAGCTGTCGTCTGGCTTGTATTGAATGTAGTCTTCATGTGTCGTATTAAATTATTACAAGTATCATATAGTCAATTCTATCAATATTTGGTTGACTGTGATTTTGTGTCAACATGTTTTAGTTTTGAAGTTTATTCATATTTGCAGATATCTAGAAATAGCTATATCCATGTATCTGCTAGACCGTTCGTAGATGTACAACCGCATTCGAGATGACAGGTGCGGTGTGCGAGATGAATACATCGCCAGAGTAGAATAATTCCTCCAATTCGCGAAGGCGTTTCCTCAATCCATGGACGGCATGGACATTAAGTGCCCGTGTGCAAAATGTCGGAACAGGAAGTTTCAACCAGAATTGGATGTGACGTATCATTTATACACAAAGGGTTTCTTTCTGAATTACTACCAATAGACCGCACACGAGAGCTTGTACCTTTAGCATTCCAAGCGGAGCCTTATGTGGAGCCTTTTGTGGAGCATTATCTGAATGTCCACAACCGAACTGGTGTCGACAACGAGTACGTGAACTTGGTCTTCGACGCTGCGGGGCCTTGTTCCTCGCCACGTACAAGAAGGGGGAGCCTTTTGTGGAGCATTATATGGATTTCTTCACCCATATGGTATGTATCTCGCCGTATACCCATAATTAATACTTTACAGTAATATATTTCTTTCAACTTAACTGACAAATTATATAATAATTTCGTAACAGGTTGAATCGGGAGAAGACCCGAATATGGTGACCTTGTTCCTCGCCACGGACAAGAAGGGGGAGCTGTTCGTAGACAACAAGGCCCGGGACACCTACGTAAGTTTTACTTAATGCTAGTTCATTAATATTAATTTTTAGTTACGTAGAAAATTCATATAGATGTTATTTCTAGGCCGAGTTTTAGAAGTTTTACTTAATGCTAGTGCATTAGTATTAATTTTTAGCGACCACGTGAGAATTCATATAGATGTTATTTCTAGGCCGAGTTTTTGAGGCTTAGGGAGGCCGGGCCGACACGGGAGGAGGGAGCTGGTGCTAGCACTTCCCAGCAGCCCCCGGCCGCAGCTCAGTCAGATGACGAGCTGTGGATGAGGGCCGTTGGTGGCATGCATAGGGGTACGTACTATGGTACGGGCTCCTATGGTGCCTTCATTGCGTCACAGTCCTCTGTGACCGCCACTAGTGTGCCCGGCTCCGCACAGACTGAGGAGTCGATCCGCCAGCAGGAGAGTGACGTCCTTGCGCAGATCGCAGCTCTGCGTGACGAGATGCTGCAGAGGATGGGGGCGCCGCATAAAGATGATTCTGCGCTCATCTCACGCTTTGAGAGGCTGGAGGAGACTACGGAGGCGCTGCAACAGATGACCCGTGCTATGCAGGAGGCTACGCAGCGGTTGACCGAGCAGATACAGCATTTCCAGGAGATGGCAGTGGAGCGACCGTCTGCTGGTACGTCGGAAGCATCGTCTACATCCGACGGTACACGGGAGGACATGCTCGTCCACCTGTTGTCACCGGAGGAGTATCAGACGATCCTGACGTTGCGACGACAGTCATCTGGTGGCGCTCCTCCTCCAGCACCGGGTCCAGCTCCAGGCGATCAGTAGTTGAGGATATTGAGTTTGTACTGTACTATATTTTTCACTTTGTACGTATTTGGGGATATTCAGCTTTTTCGTTGAGGATATTGAGTTTGTACGTATTTGCGGATATTGATTTGGTTTGTTCAGGATATTATATATTGACATTGTTTGTTACGGATAGTATTTTTTCTTTATATTTTTTGTATATTCTGGAATGTATTGTGCGTGCCGGTGTTGAGTGTTCCACCGAGGGGGTCGGCGAACCCAGGGATTGGATTCTGTATTTTGTGTTTTGTATTCTGTATTTTGGCTCAGGCTCCAGCTCCATTTGCATTCTGGAACCTGTTTTTTATTATTTTTTTAACTTAGCGACGTTAATATTCGTCGCTACATTTTAGCGACGTTAATAAATGTCGCTAATAGCGTCGCTAAATGCTGACGTGGCAACACGTGGCACCAAATCTGATGTCAGCTCGTCGTCGCCAAAACGTCGTAAAACTGTCGCTAAACGGCGACCAAATCCTGACGTCGCCTTATACGTCGCTGATTAGCGTCGACGAAGAAACGTCGCAGATAACGTCGCTAATTAGCGACGTTATTGACGTCGCTAAATAACGTCGCCTTAGCGACGTTTTGCGACATTTTCTCGTTTAGCGACACGTATTTTTCCGTCGTTCATGAAACGTCGCCAAAAACATCGCTAAATTCTCTTAGCGACGTTTTCGTCGAGTATAGCGACGTTTTTTAACGTCGCTAATCTGACAAATTTTTGTAGTGTTAGTACGTTTCATAAGAACAAATTCGGCACTAAAAATTCGGCATATATAAATGACCCACCCACCTCTACTCTTTCATAAACAAGGGTTCAGTGTAAAAATAAGATGAGGTTGGGGAACATTATATAAAGAAAAGAAAGTGAAAGTATGATGGAAAACCGAAAGATTTTTCTTTGATTGTTACAAGCAACATGTGCAAAGATTCTTAGGTTTCTTTTTTTTGTTACAGCTGTGAGATTTTTTCTTCTTTTCTTTTGATAATTGTGCCGGTGTTAATATTTAATAGCAGCAAGAGTCAAGAAAGTGAAAACTGTTGGGTTTCTCAGTCAAGTTTTTTTGGCCGAATGTTTTAAAAATTCGTACGGTACGTGTTTAAAACTTTACAGGTTTAAAATTCGCGTACAAGTCCGAATTTTTCAAACGTACGTAAGTATTATACGTTTATGTAAGATACGAAAAAATTCGCGTATAATACGCGTTTTATTCGGGTGATTGCTAACAAGGGCGGTGAGAAGAGAAGGGAGGGGGGGTGGTTTGTCTTCATAAGACTGGAACATAGTTGGGATGCTGACTTGCTGAGAAAGAAGAAACTTTCAGAAAGCTGGTCAAACTAGCTAGCAGTATATCTATACATGAAAAAAATTACTATGAATGAGCTCATTTGGATCGATGCAGTAAATTGAAAACAAAAGATTACAAATCTTCTTCTTCAGAAGAAAAAGCAATAAAACATTAATTGAAAATGGGATGCTAGCATCCTTACACGACGCCCACCAACCACATTGACCAACCAAAGTGAAAGGTGACAGAACCCTAAAAAACTTATATACTAGCTATAGTTCAACAAACTACTTAGCTATCTCCAGTTCTTCTATTACCAACCCCTCCCCCCACCTCGCCCCCCTCCCACCACCATCACCTTTGGCGGTCCCCTTCTCTCTCTCCTTTCTCCCGCTTCCATTGCCTCTCTCTCCTTCCCCTCTCTCACCTCTCTCCATGTCCCGCCATCAGAGATGGCGGTCTCTCCCCTCCTCGCCATCTCTGATGGTGGCCCAACCTCCCTTCTCTCCATTTTATTCGACACCGTCATCAATCATGGCGCGGTGTCCCTTTAGTTAAAATTTTGTAGAACTTCTCCCGTCTGTCGTAAATTATACTAAATTTTTTCCTTTGGAAGAAAATTTTTGTTTTTTTTATTATTTCCCCGGATTTGGGTCCTCAGAGCGGGAAGATAAATTAAAGGACACAAACCCTAACAATGGATGGTCCCCACCATCGGGTCCTTTTTTCTTATATTTTTGGGTGCGACTAAAGGCACCCCAGCCTTTACTAAGGACACCCCACACTTAAAAAAATAAAATAAAATTGAAATACCTATTCTACCCCTCTCTCCCTCCCTCTGTTCGGTCGCTCCCCTCCCCGCTTCCCCGACCCTCCTCCGACGAACCCCCTCCCCCGCCGCTCCCCCGGCCTCCCTCCCCTCCTCCGACGACCCCCCTCCTCTCCCCCGCCCTCCTCCTCGCTCCTCCCCCGACCCCCCTGACCCCCCTCCCCTCCTCCTCGGTCCCCCGACCCCTCCCCTCCTCCTCCGGCCCTCCGACCCAGACCTCCGACCGAGGAGGAGGGGTCGGGAGGAGGAGCAGAGGGTTGGAGGAGGAGGGCGGGGGAGCAGGAGGGGCGGGGGAGCGAGGAGGAGGGCGGCGGAGCAGGGGGGATCGGGGGAGCTGGAGGGGGAGGGGGTCGGGGGAGGAGCGGGGGAGGTCGGGGGAGGGGAGGGGGGTCGTCGGAGGAGGGGAGGGAGGCCGGGGGAGCGGCGGGGGAGGGGGTTCGTCGGAGGAGGGTCGGGGAAGCGGGGAGGGGAGCGGCCGAACAGAGGGAGGGGGAGAGGGGTAGAATAGGTATTTCAAATTTTTTTTTTTTTTTTTTTTTAAGTGTGGGGTGTCCTTAGTAAAGGCTGGGGTGCCTTTAGTCGCACCCTATATTTTTATCATTTCATATTCAATTTTGTTTGTTTCCTTCTTTTTTTTTTTTTCGTCCCAAAAATTCCAGAGAGCAGGTGAGAGTTTCGTCCCTTTCCCTTTCGCTTCGCCAGCGGAGTATCCGATCCATCTCCTCCTCCTCCTGTTCTTCTTCTCCTCCAAACGCTCATGCCATCTCTTCACTCTCCTCACCCCCACTGGAGTCCCGTCCTCCGCCCCCGGTTCGCTCACCCCACATGGCGTCACCGTCCCCCGGAGTCCAGGACGTCCTCGACTTCCTCACCGCCCACGGGTTCTCCTCCGCCGCCTCCGCCCTCCTCGACGACGCCACCGCCCGCGTCGGGTCATCTCCTCCGCCGCCGCCTCCGGTCAGGATACCGCGCTCGAGGAGCAGCCGTGCGGAGGAGGAGGAGGAGGAGGAGGAGGAGGGAGCCGCCGGAGCGGACTCGACCGCGAACTCGAGCTCTTCTTCTAGGGGCTTCGTCAGCATGGTCTCCTCCCCTTCCGGTAACCAGAAAGAATTAATCTTTGCCCCCAAATTAGAAAGACTAATTTCATAGATGAGTCTCAAACTTCAGAATTTGATATGTGTTCGTGGGCTAGTAAGTTATAGTTTCTGTGGAGTCTCAAAGTTCTGAAAGTGGAGGAGTTGTTAGGATTGCGACCACCAATTCCCAAATAGGGAGAAGATCCTGGAAACTGAGCCATTAGTATAATTTTCATTTATAGAAATGAAGAAGATGACATTGGAATCTACTCTGCCCATTAAGAAAAACCTTTTTACTTACCTTCTCCACCAGTTATAGTGATGGAACTCCTCTTCCCGGGACACCATCCTTCCTCCCGACGACTCGGTTTTTTCTCCATGTGGCACTGCGTGAGGAAGTGGGTGGCTAAAGCACGACCCCCTTACTCAAGCAGTGCAGCATGGAAGAAAAACCGAGTCGGAAGAAGGATGGTGTCCCCGGAAAAGGAGTTCCATCACTAGAACTTGTGGAGAAGGTAAGAAGAAAGGTTTTTCTTAATGGCAGAGTAGATTCCAATGTCATTTTCTTAGTACTCTTTGAATAAAAATTCCAAAATCTTTACTTTTGAGCAATTAATTTTTCTAGTAGTGGCTCAGTTTCCAGGATCTCTTCCCTATTTGGGAATTGGTGGTCGGAATCCTAACAATTTGGTATCAGATCACCTCCCGCCACTGGTCGAGACGAGTCGAGAACGAGGCTCAGGCAGCTCTGGCTCTCAGCAGGAGTCGACGGGAGGAAGAAGAGTTACCGGAGAGGAGGAACAGTCTCGTATACTGGGAGGTACTGTTCTAGACCTAATTAACAACAAATTCGATCAGTTTGGGGGTAAATTTGACCGATTATTAGAAGAACTGGTAAGAACAAGAGGGGGAGTAGGTACATCCTCACCTGCCACCACCACCTCGGCCAAATCCCACAACAACTCCATTCTGAACACCACAAATGCACCACAGACGAACACCACTCATACCGGCCCCAAATTTTGCACAATTTGGGAACATACCCATGGGGTATCAGCCCCCCCATGGCACAGTTTGAATATCAACCATTCATTTATACTTCACCTGTATCTAACCCTAGAACAGGGCCAGCAATACCTACACCTCCTACTCCAGCCATGGCCAATCCAATGTATATGGGACCTAACCAAGGACAGGGATGGGGACAACCACCTGTGAGGCTCACATTGCCTGAGTTTGATGGCTAAGTTTCGGGTAATGAGCTCTGCTACTGCTAACAAGACTGGAAAAACAAGACTAGAAGACTCTTGCTGCTGTAAATTCTGATACTCAGAGCTCTGATACCCAATGTACCTATATATCTCAGATACTATAATTTGAGGTTCTTATCAGGAGTGGGCATGGTTTAGACTCCCAGCCGGAGCAATAATTCAAATGGGAGATTGTGCTTCTTGTCTAAAAAATTGTGCTTCTTGCTCGAATTGGCAGATTGGATTGTTAATGAACAATTATTACTTTGCCCAGCTTTGGATGGAATGTTGATCGCGAATATATGTTGTTATCATAGACTCATCCTAATTCTTGAATTCTTCGGAGCTATTGTTCATCCCTGTGGATTTTGGTAATTAGTTGTCAGAAGAAGCAATCTTTAGGATTTTAGTTTAGTTCTGAATTTTACATTTTCTATAGGTTTTACTTGCTTCTTGCTCAAATAGGTAGATTGGATTGTTTTTTAACATATTTTACTTCGCCTAATTTTTGATAGATTGTTGATCATGAACATATAGGGATTCATAGCTCATCCTAATTCCTGAATTTTCAGACCAATTGTTCATCCATGTGGTGGTAATCGATAGTCGACGGAACCAACCTTTCCCTAACGACAAGTCTAATTGCCTTGGATTTTGTTTAGTTATTAGAATGTGAGTTCTCTATCGTGTATCTGAAGTGAGTACAGTCTTAAAGTTCTGAATTTGATATGTTCTCAATTGGGAACTTCTAGGTTTTCTTGATCAAGTTGGTAAGATTGGATTCTTTTTGAACATATTTTACTTTGTTTTAATTTTGGAAGATTGTTGAATTTGCAGAATTATTTATTCCTCATGGTACTTTTGGTTGATGATGATTGAATACCTGTGGTACTTTTTGGTGATTGATAGTCAAAAGAACTTATCTTTCCCCAAATTAGGAGACTAATTTTCTAGCTTTAGTTCAGTTACTAGAAGGGTGGTTCTCTATTATGTAACCGAAGTGAGTATCGTCTTAAAGTTCCGAGTTTGATGTGCTCCCAATGGAAATTTTCTAGCTTTAGTTGTGTTTCTTCTTGCTCAAATTGATAGATTAACTTGTGTTTAGATTGAATTTACTTTGTGTACTTTTGGATATATTATTGATTGTGAATACATTTAGATCGTAGCACTTCCTTTTCTGGTAATGAAACTTTTTTTTTCCTGATGAAGTGAATTCTTTATTCTCTCTTTCTCAATTTGATGATTATAGTAAAAAAGGTTCATCCTTCCCAAATTAGAAAGGCTAATTGTGTAGGTCTTAGTTCAGTAATGTTCTGAATTTGATATCTATATCACTCTATCATTTGCTACGTTATGTAAATGGTTTACGTATGCTTCTTGCTTGAAGTGGTAACCTAAATTGTATTTAAACAGAGTTTACTCTTGCCTAATTTTGGATATATTTGTTGATGGTGAATAGATTGTGATTATAGCTCATACTAATTTTTGAATTTCCAGACCTATTGAATCCTTATGGTTTTTGGTCTCCGACTCGTCCAAAATCTGATGATTCTTCAGAAGGGCACTCCGAATTCGGGACTGCCCGTGACTACAATGACTTCAACATATTTGGTGATTCAAGCTGGTACAACGATCAGTCTGGAAGTGAGGGCTGCCTCAAAGATCCGTTCTTTGTTCCGGTAACAAGTAGCTGTCTGAGCGAGGACAAGTTTGTTATGTCAATGGAGGCCAAGGAGCAGTTCAAAGAGCAACAGAGTGACAAGACCGAAATGTGTATCTGTTCCTTCCCCCTCTGTGATTGCTGCGGCGGAAAGTTTGCGGAGAGGGATAAGAGCTTGAGTGCAGGTTCAGCAATTTATGGGCGGTATCAGATACTGGACGATGAGACTGAGAGATTAGATGAATGTGGAGATGATGGGTTTCGATGGAAGAAGGATGACTGTCGAGAGGGAGTTTTGTGGAAAATTAATTCACTTTACGAGCCCAATCCTACGAGAGAAAAGGGAAGTTCGGAGATAAGTTCAGTAGAGGAAATTCAGGTTATTGATGCATATACTGCCGATCAGAGTACTTTTACACGTGAGTTTTTTTTTGCTTTCTTTATAGTTATTCTACTTTTCAAGTCCTTTGATTGTGATGTATTTTCTTTGTAAAGTATCACTCCTCTCCATTTCTAGGTTTATTGGAACCGGTAATTAGTATCTTGATATTTTCCTTTTCGTTTGAATGATCATGTCTGGAATATGGATATTATCTGTCTTTGATTCATGACTGTCCACCCAAACACACTAAAGTAAAAGAGAAGTATGCTAAATTGTTCAAGTGCTACTAAAAAGTCCACATACTGTTATAGTTCTAAAGTTAATTTTATGCTATATGAGAACTGTTTGTAGTTTTATATTTCGCGTAGGATAGGTCGAATCTTGTTAGTATTTCAGTGTTGAATATCATTTTGGTGACAGACCATGACCCATCATCTGGACAAAAGAGTAATGGTAAAGCAATTTTTTCTACGAATATAGATGATGAAGATATGGGTAATGGAGGCTACAATCTGCAATCACCTCCTACTGTGAATGATGGTCATGAATTTGGAAAGTTAGGAACATTTGATAGAGAATGTCAAGATGCTGGAGCCGTTGGGGATGGAGGTGAGGACCATGACACTGACGCTGAGCTTCAGCTCTATAGTTCTCATGAGGATGAGTATGAGATATTTGAATTGAGAATTATACATCGCAAAAACAGGTTTAATGATTTACACCTTTTGTGCTTAGAATAGTTATTTTAGTATGATAAATACAAAAGGAAGTTCCTTTTGCTTACAATAATGTTATTAACTGCAGGACTGGCTTTGAGGAGAACAAAGATTTACCAATCGTCTTGAACTCGGTCATAGCAGGAAGATATTACATCACAGAGTATATCGGTTCAGCTGCATTCAGCAAGGTTGTTCAGGCACATGACCTTCAAACAGGAATCGACGTATGCCTTAAAATAATAAAGAATGATAAGGGTTTCTTTGATCAGAGTTTGGATGAAATCAAACTCCTCAAGTTTGTGAATAAATATGATCCTGCTGACGAGTGTCACATATTGCGCCTCTATGACTACTTCTATCATCAGGTACGTGGTGTCAGCTCCAGATATGAGGGGCCGTATATTTTCCTGAATTTTCTATTTACTGAAACTCAGTGGTATGACATTAGTGTTTCTTTGCTTATCTACAATTCTAGTTGAAAATTGGACCTCTGTTAGTTTCTTGTTGATAGAGAACCTTAACTTTGTCTTTTACGATGAACCATTTTGTGGATGGATTCATTAAGATTCCTTGACATTCATGGTCCAGGCTCCTGAGCAAATGCTATGGTCCACTGTTACATGTCATGATTGAAATACGTCCATAGGCACAAAAGGCTCAACAAGGCCATGATAATAGTAATGACTTTTAATCTTTTATGATGAAGGTGTATTTGTATCCAAACTTTGAGTGGACGTGTTTATTTGCATATACAGGAATTGTGCATAAAAGAGGTGATGCTCAGAGTATATTTATGCTGGTAGTTTTTTTCAGGCCCGTCTTAGCACTAGTGTTCTGGGAAAGCAAGATGTTTGGTGCTGGTCCTGCTGGATCATATTGTCATTATTCATACTTATAGACTTTGGGAAGGAAATGCCTGAAAGAGAGACTGGGTTGGTGAGGGTTAACGAGGGTAGGGCTTCTTAGCCGAAAGAACTGCATCATATGGTTTCGTAACCAGCCGTTAGTCATTTGGAATTCAAGCTAGGAGTTTAAAGCCAGAGTTTAGTCAATACTGATTTTAAAATCAGAATAAGTGCCATTTTTGGTACATATCCTTAATTCTTTACTGCGTTGTTCATCTTTTTGTAAAAGTACTAGTTCAATTTGGAATTCTAAATTCTCTCGCTACACAATGAATGGGTACTGAGTTTCGATTTTTCGCATCTTCCTTCCTTTTCCTCTCGCTCAATGCTCCAACTCTTACACCTCACATTGAAACACGGCGATGAGTCCATCCAAAGATGTCCCATACGTCCATGACATCACCATGTCCCTCGGTCTCCAGCCCGTTGTCGCCGTCTGATTTCATCGACCACCAACCTCAGATGCAAGTACACCACTGAGGATCAGAGTACTGCGTCGGATCCAAATCTGAGTACAATGCCGAATATGATCCGGGTAAAACTGTGCCGCATCTGATTCGAGGATCCGGGTACTTCATTGGATCTGATTATGTAAGTCTCCTCCGCAGCTGGGGTTTATATTTTCTTTCTGCTCTGTTCTTCTACATCCTCTTCTTCCTCTACTCAATGAAGGATGGGCTCAAAGAATAATACTCCACTATGTTTTTTATGGAAAACTCTGGCCGGCCGGTGATGCTGATGTTGATTCTACATGTTGGTAGATGGCTTATATATTTACTAGGAATCTAGTGTTGGATATCTAAAGCCACTAGGGCAAGATTATAAAGTCTCCTAACGTGATAGTAAATAAACTCAACAAATTGAAGATTTTGGGCTGATCATTAATGCTGGAGATATTTGGTAAGCATCTCTCCTATTTATCTTCTTGGATTTTGCTTAATATATGCTTTTGCGCAACAAGAAAGCCATTAACCCAATTCTGGGTTAGGCTACATGAATCCATTTTCTCAAGACTGCTAAATTAAGAGTTATCTCCTCGGTTACAATGGATCAATGGAGATCAACATCGTCTGTGATCAGCACTACCCCCCTTTGTCCACTCCCAGGATTGGCAGTGAAACGATTTAAAGATATCAAGCATAGTACGCTTGGAGTTGTTTGACATCTGATTTTGTGTTTTGTCAAGATGCTGTCTACATTTTTGTGCTTTCAGTATTAGGTCTGTACTCTGTACGCACTCCACGAGCTACTTCATCTCCTATGAATTTATACTTAAAACTTGTAGGTTGGTTAATTTTTTTACGGTTGCATTTAATGCTCTATTTCAGATACATTTTTTTTATATAATAATAGATTACCGATAAACATCTGAACATTTTTGGTGACTGATCTTCTGATCATTGGACACTACTCTCCCTGCAGGAGCACCTTTTCATTGTCTGTGAACTGCTCCGTGCAAATCTTTATGAAGTTCAGAAATATAATCAGGATATTGGTGGAGATGTCTATTTTACATTGCGCAGGATACAGGTAAGTAATACCAGCTGTTTTGGGAAGATAAAGGTGTCTTAAGTTCTCTTATGATCATTCGATATATTTGTTCTTGCTGCAGACCTTAAATTTTCCATGTTTTGTCAGGCTATAGCTAGGCAGTGTTTAGAGGCTCTGGAGTACCTGCATCATTTGAGAATTATTCATTGTGATCTGAAACCGGAGAATATTCTTATCAAAAGCTATAGCAGATGTGAAGTAAAGGTTATTGATCTCGGAAGCAGTTGTTTTCAGACCGACACTTTGTGCTTTTATGTACAATCTCGTTCTTATAGGGCTCCTGAAGTTATCCTTGGTTGCTCCTATGATGAAAAGATAGATATTTGGTCTCTTGGTTGCATCCTGGCTGAGCTCTGCACTGGTGATGTATGTTTGATAATTTTCCGTGGTAGCTGAATTTTGTGGACACTGAACACCTTTTTCTATATAGAACAAATGCTTTTTTGAAGCTTGAAATAAATTATACCTCTGTTTTCTGTGTGATAACTCTGTTTTTCCAATCAAATACTTTCAGCTACGTCTAAACTCTAAAGTACCAATATGCACCACAACTTCTCTCCAATATATAATCCTTTTCATGCATTATCTGAATGGACGTGAAGTCAAAAGTTGCAACTGTTGTTTGAGAGAGCAAATCAAGATTAATGATATGACTAACTCATGCATTTTGTTCTATTATTTTTTCTCTTTTATATGGATATGTATATGCTGACCTTTACACTTCACAAGACAATATGTAAGAGAACCATATCATCTGTAAAAGGTGCATCATGATATAACGACAATAATATAGCATTTATTGAATTCTGTAAAGCTATCTTCATGAAGCCTGTGCTCTATGATGATTTGATGAGTTGTGTGCTTCAATAATTGGGCATGTCCTGTTTTCCATGAATTATATGCACCTTTCAGAATATACTTTGTAGTGATTTGCCGGAATAGCACATGCCATCATCTTATTACATTCATGCTTCTAGTAATGGCTCTAGTCATAACTCATAAGTATCTTGTCAGTCTGTCCAAGTTGAAAGATTGTTCGATGGAGTACACGAAACCATTTTGTCCAAGGAAGTAGTTCACATACTCAGAATAAGCACGAGTTCAAAAACATGAGCAGAAAGGACTTTAGCAACAGATAGAAGTTCGGTTTTTAACTGACAATGTGCACATGCATATTTACAGACGTATGCGCACACTCGTATCTATGTTGAAAGCAACATATTTTCTGTTGATTTTGTTTTTCCTGTTTGCAAAGGAAAGTATGCATCGGCTATCTGGATTAATTTTAACAAATAACTTAAGCACAACCTGTTGTTGTCCATTAAGTATACAAAGTTCTTTAAGAGGTTCATGCCTTAATGTAAGGCAAAAAGATCCAACACTAAATTAGAGAGATACAGGGAAGGCTATTATCAGCAATATTTCCTTTTCATGCTAACATTTTATCTTAACTTGTTAGGTTTTATGCATTGGCAGGTGCTATTTCCAAATGAATCGGTGGTCACTATACTTGCTCGCATGATCGGGATACTTGGGCCTATTGACATGGAGATGCTTAAAAAGGGCCAGGAGACACCTAAATACTTCACGGATGATTATGATCTTTACCATAAAAATGAGGTTAGTATCTTCCTCCTTGATTTGTTCTGGTCAAACTTTCTTGTATATTTGGTTTTAACCCAGCTTATGTACTTTGTTGATGGCGTTTTAGAGTTCTTATGAATATTATCTCAATCTTACTTAACAATATATGAAACTTCTGTTAATGGAACAGTAACCATGATGTATTACTATTATCTTGCATAGCTAATTGTTTTAGATACATACAGAAGGAAACTAGAAGTAATGCCACAGAAGCGTACATTTTGTTCATGTTCTGCATGTTAATGAGTTTTGAGTTAGTCTTTGCAATTGTCATCCCTTTTACCATCCCAAGAAACCGTCTCGCACAAAGAACAACATTTATGTTTGAAATTCCCAAAAAAATGTCAAAGACACTCATAAACTCTGATTTTGTTATTGCATCCTCTGCATATCCATTTATTGACCTTACTACTTGAAAAATGAAGGAAAGAAAAAGTCCTTGTATTAAGCTTCCAGGTTCTAATCTTTTTCATATACGCCTCTCAAGACCTCACTATCTGTCGGAAAAAAGGTGTCATCCCAATGGCTAAAGAAACGACTCGTCACAGTTTCAGGAAGATTTCTAATGCATGGTTTGAGGAGGGTCAAGATTTATTGAGGCTTACCTCTGCTTTATGGTAATGTTGTTTCGACAACTTGAACCTCAACTTTTAGGACGCAAACACCAAGCCCTACTGCCACGACTGCGATGCTTCCTTGGCCATCCAGCTACCAAATTTTGATACTTTTTGTATATGCTGATAACTTGGTAATTCATTAAAAACACTGCTCTTCTACGTTGCGCTTGCATACTCTGTAAGATCTTTATTGCTATAAGGCTATTTCAACAAAGAAAATCATCATAATAGCCAGATCTATAATCATCAACCCCCCCCCCCCCCCCCCCCCCCCCCCCCCCCCCCCCCCTCCATGCCCATACACGCAAAAACTGGAAAAGGAAAAAAAAAAACACAAAATGTCACTCACATCTGAAGTAAAAATGATTTCTTAGAATGGTTGATCAGATACATATGCTTCTATTTCTAGGATGCTACAGGATGGTATTTCTTCCTTATAATCATATAGATATTGAAATTCACTGCTTGACTTATGGGAAATGAACAGTGGTAATTGCCAATTGGTAATCCACATGGCCTTTCCATGCCCATACACGCAAAAACTGGAAAAGGAAAAAAAAAAAAACACAAAATGTCATTCACATCTGAAGTAAAAATGATTTCTTAGAATGGTTGATCAGATACACATGCTTCTATTTCTAGGATGCTACAGGATGGTATTTCTTCCTTATAATCATATAGATATTGAAATTCACTGCTTGACTTATGGGAAATGAACAGTGGTAATTGCCAATTGGTAATCCACATGGTCTTTCCATCCAAACGACGCAGACTAATAACTTTGCTATTTGATTGAGCAACCTTAACTCACTGAACCGATGCAACATTCTGTTCTGTAACTTTCATCTGAATATATTCCAGGAAACAGATCAAGTAGAGTACATAATACTGGAGAGGTCCTCGTTGGCTCATCATTTGCAAGCTAACGATGCAGCTTTCATCGACTTTGTTAATACGCTGCTCCAAATAAACCCCAAGAAGCGGCCTACAGCAAGTCGAGCTCTGCAGCATCGATGGCTTTCCGTCGCGTATGAGTAAAATTTTCCTTAGAAGTCTTCTGTTAATAGATGAGTGGGTTCTCTGCAACGATGCTTTTTTTTTTACCTGTGTGAATTATGTCATGTATGTGTGTTTGTTTGTTTGTTTGTTTTTGCAAAGAAATCTATGTATATCCCATTTGTATGTACAGTTGCTATGATCATCCTGAATCCTGATATCTTGTCAAAGGTTCTTTTGTATCCTCACTGTCGTGTTTCGACTCCTGTGTCATATCATTTTACTTCGGTTCACTCTCAGTGCCATTAGCGAGGTGACTATGTGACAAGAGAGGTAACTTAGGCCTGTTAATTGTATTAATCTGATTCAAATTTTCGATCAGAAACTGGGTTTGGATGTTGAGTTGAGAAAACTTGAATCAATTTTGTATCAGGTTTGGACCTTTAAATTGTAGTAATCTAAATATTTTTTCGGGCTGAACTCGGGTTTGACATGAATCCGACCTTAACTCTAAGGTTGAGTGAATTTGGAGGAAAATTCTTGTAGTTTACCACTAAAAACATGTAGTATTGGATTCTTACAACAACGCAACAATGAACAATCCCAATACTCCTGGGATAATATCATGTAATGCCAATATTCTTGTAGTTTACCACTAAAAACATGTAGTATTGGATTCTTACAACAAGGCAACAATGAACAATCCCAATACTCCTGGGATAATATCATGTAATGCCAAAGTGTGTGAGATACTTGCAATTTCATGTGACCTATATTTCTTCAGATATCTCAATATTTCATGTACTTTTTTTTTTCTTTCTTTGTTTAGTATATTGGCAGAAGGAAACCCAAAAATTATATTAGTACACTACAAAACGAGAAAAATTCAAAATTCAGCCTAAATATTTTCATATCAATATTTTGAACCAATCTATGTTGCGTGAATATGAATAATAATATGATATGATTATGAGTAACCATGTATAAATATTTGGAACTATAATTTTTTTGGATAGGGGCATAGTAATTTTGGCAGTCCTGGATATGCTAAAAATTTTGCAGTTTGATAGCCCTATAGAAAGTATGTTTTCACGACGGATAGTTCTGTACATATTTAGGATTTCAAAAATTGTAATACTTTGTGTCAAAAAGTGTATGAATAAATACACTCCCTCCCACCCGCACCCATGTTTCCATATTCCGAAAATAATTACAATGATCATCCCTCTCCTTTACAAATTTTTTAAAACATAGGGGTGGTCAGTGTTATAACTTTCTATAGAAAATGTAAACTATATGAGTGGTTCGTAATTATTTTCAAAGTAGGAATAGTTTTTCTAATAAGTGTAAAATATAGGGGTAGTTAACGTAATTTGCCCATGTAGAAATAAATATAGGGGTTAACTCAAAAATGTAATGCTCACTATCAAAAAATATTTAATGCCCCCTAGTAATCTCCACATATTTTCAAATAGAGATTATGCAGTCAAGTCGACTAAAAAAAACTAAAATAAGAACTCAGAATAATAATTTTCAATATAGATACTTATTTCTCTCTTTGGCCTCCTAAAAAATTTGAAAAATAAGATGCATGTAATTCAATGGTTTTTCATAGTCGAGTTTTAAAAACTGGAAATTGCTGAAATACCCAATTTCGGGGTGAAAGTTTATGAAAAATCCACATGCATGGTGGGTTTTATGAAATATCCAAAATTATATATTTTCACGTTAAATATTCCAAGATTCCCTTTAGATGTTCTGTATTTACAAAATTGCCATTTTGATAATACCATAACTACCCCTTAGCACAAATTTGGTTATATATATGTATTTGAATTCACAAACTCAGATTTGGATTGCGATTTTCGTCTTCTTCTTCTTCTTCTTCTTCACGAGAGATCTGAATTCCATTGCTCTCATCTTCAGCAGAGATCGCAAAGATCATTCGTAGTTCACTGTGCTTTTTTCAATCGAACTCCGATCATCGCTCATCATCATCATCATCTTCGTGGTTTTCAAGCGATTAGGTCAATTGTGGAAAGAAGATCTTCTTCTTCTTCTTCTCCATAAGAGTTAGCACCGTATTGAAAGAAGAACGGAAAACTCTTGAATCTTTATTCCTGACAAAAAATTTTCTAAAACAAAAAACAAAAAAAATAGGTTTCTATCAACTGTTCTCCGTCATTTAACACGAAGAACGGCCATTTCCCGTGACTTTAACACGGAGAATGACCGTTCTCCTGCATTTTAACACGGGAAATGGTCATTCTCCGTGATTTTAACAACGGAGAATAGAGAGTGATTTTAATACGGAGAATGACTATTCTCCTGCATTTTAACACTAAAAATGGCCATTCTCCGTGATTTTAACACAGAGAATGGCAATTCTCTGTGATTTTAACACGGAGAATGACCGTTCTCTGTGATTTTAACACGGAGAATGACCATTCTCCTACATTTTAATATGGAGAATGGCAATTTTCTGTCAATTTAATAAGGAGAATGGCCATTCTCCGTGATATTAACACGCAGAATTGCCATTCTCCGTGATATTACCATGGAGAATGGTCATTCTCTTGCATTTTAACAAGGAGAATGACAATTTTTCATGATTTTAACACGGAAAATGGTCGTTCTTCCTGATTTTAACACGGAAAATGGTCATTCTCCTGCATTTTAACACGAAGAATGACAATTCTCCGTCAATTTAACAAGGAGAATGGCCATTCTCCGTAATATTAACACGGAGAATTGTCATTCTCTGTAATATTACCACGAAGAATGGCCATTCTCTGTATTTTAATACGGAGAATGACTATTCTCCTGCATTTTAACACGAAAAATGGCCAGTTAAAATTTGGAGGGCCATAACTTTTGATTGGGAGGTCGAAATGAGGTCCGATTTGTCGTAAAAGGAGCGTATTTTCGAGGAGCCTGAGATAAACCATTTTATCGTTTGACGGACTTTCGAAATTTTAGAATCACAAAAAATGATGTTTGGACCTCCATTTTAACACGGAAAATGGTCATTCTCCGGTTTGTCGCAAAATAGTCATTCTCCTGCATTTTAATATGGAGAATGGCCAGTTGATGCTGCTGATGATGATGAAGTAGGAACTGATGATGACGACATGGTGTGAAGATTGCGAATGGAGAGTCACTGACGAGTTTTTGAAGTAAGGTTTGAAGATTTTGGAGGTGAAAACCTAGATTCGAAAGTGAGCAGCATATGGAACGAAGAGGAAGAATCCAAAAAAAAATTTTGAAGAGTAGGTTTCGTGAGTGTTTTCAATAAATTATAAGGGCAAAACGGTCATTCTGAACCCTTTTATATATTTTTCGTTAATTCTGGGCACGCGATAATATGTTATTTTGCGATGGATTTTTCATAAAACTTTTACAATTTTTGGGTATTTCATGAATTTTCCCTTTTAAAAATTAAGAACTCACGAGTTCCTCTATAATTTTTGTATATAGTCCCTTATGTTGCATCCATACAAATACATCTCTATCTCTACGGTTATAATGAGGCTGAAAAATGGCTCAGAAGTGAGCCATCTAAGCCGCTTTCTCTCCTTTTTTTACACACGAATATATATTTAAAATATTTACAAAATAAATCTAAAACCAAATTTAAAGTGAAAAATATTGAAAATATTAAATTTTTTAACAAATTCAAATCCAAATATATTTAATATTGAACTACTTTTAACTATATAATAATAATAAAATATTTTTCGTAATTCCGGGCCATTTCGATCTTTCGTATATTTTTGGTAAGAAACTATATTTTCTAAGCTTTCCAACATATATACTTTACAGTGTTTTGGTTTCGTATTTATTAAAAATCTGGACATTTTGCCGTAATATCGAAATACCAAAATTCATGAGTTTTATGTGTCCATATGTTTCAGAACTTAATTTATGAGACTTATCCAAAATAAATGTTGTACATGTTTTGATAAGAAAAACATATTAATTTAGTAGGGTACTTATAATATATTTTTTTCTTCTTCTTTTTTTCCAGCACGTGCAAGCTCAGTTAAATCGTGTGTCTCCCCGCACCCGATTTTTAGCCGGTCGTCATGTCGCTTCGGACTCTTCGTGCGAATCCTGTCCGCACTGGCTTTTTCATCATTGCCCGGCACGTACGCCTCGCGCACTCCGCGCGCTCCAGAGCCTTACGGGACGGCCGACGTCTTTCGACACCAGCAACTCAACGCCTCGCTTAGCCCACGACGCCGAAGGCGCCCCCGACGTCTTCACGATGCCTACGACAGCTGGTTCCGTCCAGCCATCCGTTCTATGCGCACGACGCCCTACGACGTCTTCCCGACGCCCATTGGGCACCGTACGACGGGCCGCGTGGTCAACCGTCGTTTATATTCGTGGTAGAATTGTGCCGGTCCTCGACCGCCCGCACGACGCCCTAGCCGATGAGTTTTCATGCACGGGGTGCCCCATTCTGTCCCATGCGAGGACACAATACAGATAGGTACATCTCCTACATCCACTATCCCTTATCCTGCTCCGCGAGACACAATACACAAACACTCTCTCTTACTTTCACAGTCTTTCACTCTGCAAAAAAAAATAAATCCTATAACGAAAGAAATTTATAGTAAATTGGTCAAAACGATAAAAGTTTTCAAAAATTGACTCCAATGAAAGCTTCCAACAGACGGTTTGGCAGAAATGGTCCAATTTCCGCTATGTAGGATTTTAAGCATTGTCCAATTTTTGCCAAAGTGTATGTAGGATTTTGGGCATTTGTGGATTGGTTTTGGTTCATAGTGGTTTGGTTTTTATTTTATTTGGTTTATTAAGTAACTTTTGGTTTCTTTTATTTTGATTTGTTTCATAGTAACTAGTATGGTTTGTTTTATTAGGTTTGGTTTTTTAGTTATTTGGTTTATGTTGGTTTTTTTTGTTGAGTCTAACGGCTAGTCCAACGTTCCAATTCCAATTCCAACGTTCATTTGCAACGGCTATTTTATATCATCTATAAATTGAGGCATGAAAGTATCAAATGAAACAATCTCTTTCTATAAATTTACTATAAATTTCTATTGCTACAGGAAATTTTCTGAAGAAAAAAAACCCTAGCCACCATTAGGGTCTGCTTGGATTGAGGGGGGAAAAAATAAGCAGAGTTAAGTGGGGTTAAATGATGGGGAGTAGAGTGAATACACAGAAACTTGTTTGGATTGGAGGAAGAGTTAAGTGGGGGGTGTTTAATAACTCTTACTTGGATTGGAAATTTTGAGTGAGTGGAGGATTAATAAAAAAATATGATAGTTACCAAAACGGCCTTATTACATATGTCATAAAATTAAATTTGATTGAAATTTTGATTAGAACTTGTCAAAATATCTTCACAAATTCGGAAAGTACGGAGCAACATGTTGAAAACAAAAAAAATGAAGGAAACAAATTATGATATTTTATAGAACAAATAAAGGGTATTTATAACATTTTAAACAAACCCCTCAATCTTCCTTGTTAATCCTTCGAATTTGGGGGGGGGGGGTGTTTAAAAAAATGAACAAAAGAGGGTAAAATAAACTCCCACTTAACCCTCTATAACCCTTCCTCCTAAATCCCACCCTCAAACCAAATATGGTTTTATTTTCCCCTCACTTAACTTTCTCTCACTTAACTTTTCCTCACTTAACCTCAATCCAAGCAGACCCTTAGAGCATCCACAGTGGGACTAATTTCAAGTGCTATATTTGGTCTTTGGCCAAATTTTATAGCACTTGATGGCTCCAAATGGACTCTTGTCCACACTTGAAAAATGGTAGAAAGCTAAGAGACACTCTAATTTTGGAGAGTCCACTAGTTGAGCTATATTACTTGCGGGCCCACCATATTTACTTTTCTTCTTCATTCTTTTTTGGCTTAATTGCACTTTGATACCCTCAACTATTCCGCTTTTTCAAGTTGATACCTCAACTATTTTTTTTCAACTTGATACCCTAAATTTTTTTTGGACAATAATGTCCTTACCCAAAAATTAAAACTACCACTCAACCCCTCCCCCCTCCCCTCCTCTAGCCCCCCCCCCCCTTCCGGCCACCACCCCCGCCCCCATCCCTCTCCCCGCCGCCCCGCCCGCACCCTCTGCCCCTCCCCCCCTCCCGCCCCGCATGCACCCCCCCTCCGCCCCTCCAGCCCCGCCTGCACCCTCCCCCTCCGCCCCTCCCCCCTCCTGCCCCGCCTCCACCTCCCCTCCGCCCCTCCCGCCCCGCCTGCACCCTCCCCCTCCGCCCTGTAGGAACCCTAGAGGGGGGGTGAATAGGGTCAAGCTAACTAATCAAGCACTTAGCACAAGCTAATGGGCAATTTAAAAATATAAGTGCAAGAGAAGAAGCAATAACAATACCGACACACGATATATCCTGGTATCCTCCCAAGAGGCACTCCAGTCCCGAAACTCTCTCCGGCTTTAATCCACTATTTGAGTAAATAGTTACACACGAGTTTGGATCCGAATAACTCGCCAACTTCTTACACGAGAGCTTTAATCCGAAGGTCTCTCCGACTTCAACCGAGAGTTTGGATACGAAGACTCTCCAACTTCAACTGAGAGTTTGGATACGAAGACTCTCCAACTTCAACCTTTCACAATAAGTTTTGATCTCCTTATACAATAAGATGAAGATCTTACTTTTCAACTCAATAACTCTAACATAATTTTTGGATGACAAATGAAAGCTTTGTAGAGTTGTTTGTGGATAGGCTTTGGTGGTTTAGAAATTTTTAGGCTCAAAGCATCAACCTTGAATGAAGGGGTTCAAGGCTATTTATAACCAAAGCATTGAAAAGAGCTCAAGGCAACTTTTTAGTCTGCGAACCGGCGTACCGACGGTATACCGGTCTGGAATGCAATGGCTAGAAATATAGCCGTTGGGATCATTAATTGCTCGGATTTTTGACCGTTTGAATTTCAACGTTACTAAACCGATATACCGTCGGTATGAACCAGTATGCCGTCGGTATGCTGATTTTGTAGATAGAAACTTTCTATGAACAAAATCGGTATACCGTCGGTATGGACCGGTATACCGTCGGTATGCCGGTTTTCATCCGAAAATGATCCTGGGCTAATTTCTACCCTAGCTTTCGATTTTACCATCCATTTCTTGTGTTTACAATTATTCCTAAGACTCATTACAGACTCCAGAAATACTTTAGCAGGTGCAGGCTTCTTCGGAGTCTTGAAATGATGATGGCATGGTATAGCTTCTTTCCTTGATAGATGTTGACTTTTTCCCTTGGCGGCAGCTGTCCAAAGATATCCAGTTTATGAAAACTGAATACCGAACCCCCGGTGCGTGGCTCCGAAGATGTCGTCGGGCGGTTCAGAGAAATTTTTGTAGAATACCATCGTCTTTGGCCCACCATGATTTCTTCATTACATATGTCTACATTTGATCTTGCTAATTGCTTTTCTGCAAATACATGTTAGACGAATAAAACAATATACATAGTAGCAAGTATGATAAGTTTAATGCACATTAGGACAATGCTGAGTTTAAGTATAAGTGCTAAGGTGATAGCATAAATGATAGTGATATCATAATGATTAAACTTAATTGAATGACCACAATCAACAACATAGTTTTGATTTTGGCAACCCGATTAAATTTAAGATAGATAAGCTCATATCACTAATATGTAAACCAATATGCACATATCACCAAAGCTATAAGTATAAGTAGAAATGCTATAGCGATAGTATGAAAATTAGTGATAATGAAATGCTAAACTTAATAGATTAACCATATTCAAAAATATGATACAATCATTGGGCCAACACGCCTCTCCCCCCTCCCGCCCCGCCTGCACCCTCCCCCTTCCCTCCCTCCGCGCTCCCCTCCACCCTCCGGCCACCCGTACCCTCCTCCCGCTCCCTCCCGCTCCCTCTCCCGCTGCCCTCCTTTTCCGACTCCACTATCGCCAGAGAGGGAGGGGGGTCGCCGCCACGGGTGTCACGCCCCGCTCCCACAGGAGCGATCGTCCTCGCTAAGGCGTAATGCCGCACGGGCCTAGGTTGCGCCCGTGCAAGGCTAAGTCCAGAAACGGCCGATTTGAGCTAGGCTACAGAGTCGCACAGAGTGTCCCCATTTGCAGCGAAAAGTAAATAAACACAAATTGAAGCGAATTCAACTCTTTATTGATATTCAAGAAGTTTACAAGCGGCGCTAGGCCGATATTACAAATCGCTCAAGCTCTCTCTCTCTCTGAAACATAAAAGGCGTGCCAAGTGACTTACAACATGGAATGATTCATGGCGATGTTTCGATACATTATGTCCTGTATATGGTGCTTCAGCTCCTTGTAATGCTCCAAGGCTCCAGAGATAGCTCCGCGCCTTAGCACGTTCGATGGAGCTCTGCACCCGCCGGTGTCTCCTGCATCCTGCAAGCAGACTGTGGGATTATCAGTACATTGTTATGCACTGGTGGGGAGGCTAGCTCGCCCATAATGCTATCATTACCAAACACGTTCCATTCACTTTTGTGCATCTCTATCATTCATTGTCTTTCTAATCTTGCCTTAGGATCAATTTTATGGCATATGTCATAACCTATCCCGTGTTGCCAAATTCAAGTGTCGTATTGAAATACATGCACGACTTACCCATACTTACCGTCCGGCCTTCCCTGTCCAACGTAAACCAAGTTAGTCAATAATTCATATGAAATAACTTAACGTAATTCATGAAAGCATTCAATGTAAAGTGCGTGTCCTTGCCTCGGGTTCTAGCGTATCGTAGGCACGTTTTCTAACTCGTTTGCTCGAAGTACTCTTGATCGTTTTGTGTGTTATATTCAAGCCTATTCAGAAGGTGCTTTGTACAGTTAACTTAGACTACTTTGATTTTAATGCAAGGACTTGCACGTGGATTGCCACCAGCAAAGCCCACTTAAATCTATATGCACCGGTCGCTGGCATCACAAGCCATTTTGGACACTTCCGACCGTGGTATTTCTCAACTTAGCATAGGGTGAGGACTGGCACACACCCCGTTAGTATCTTAAAATACCTCAGCACTTACGTCCCCCGGGTGGCCAAGTCCGCACCCAGGCAGCCCGTAAGCCTCGACTTGGTTCCGCCTAGGCCGGCCACGATCCTCCCTTTGATCATGCCGCGGAATCCGTATCACCCGTGCACGGGTCCGTCCACGACCATTTCGTATTTTATCGTCATAGGCTAACCCTTAGCCACAATGCGTTATCGACCAGGTTGACGTCCGTGCAGCGCGGGTAGCGAGCCCCGTTGCACGTGCCCGTCACACCTGTCGCTAACCATTTCTTTCCTTCTTATCTTTTATTCATTCTTTCTTTTCTTTCTTTCACTTGTCCGTTTGTTCATCGATTCATTCACGTATTCATTCTTTCATTCGTTGATTCATTCATTCACATATTTGTTCATTCATTCATTCATACATTTTGCAACTCCACGTGCGGGAGTCGCCTTGGCGACCCATCGGTCCCATAGTCTTTCAATGTTGCTAACTCTACTCGGAACGACTATGTCGATAGTCTTTCCATTTTATTGTTTGATTGTTGAACGCATAGGGAACTTGAACGTAAGCTTGTGCCTTAGCACGAGCATGGAGTGCGGTGGCGAGAGTTCTCGTATTTTCCATGTTCCTTTCCATATTCTATACAAGCATACAAGATGGGATTAATCCCTTAGCTAGGTGCGTTGGGTCATTTATTAGCATGCGCGGTGTTATCGCCTAGCGATTTCAATGATAGTGTCCGTATTATTATGTATCTAGGCTAAGCAAAGACGGGTTCATCGGAGCCACCCACCTTAGCGATGTTCGCATCGACCGAGCGATACTCCGAGCGCCTTTGATAGTCTAAGTCTGGATTCATCTTTGACGGGCCATTGTAAGTCTTGCATCGATTCGCATCGATACTTCATCGGGTCGACGCAACTCTTCGAGTCGACGGCTCGTTTGAGTCGTTACACTTGCCGTTTGAATCGGCGTTCCGCTAGGGCGGAGCGGGTCATTACATAATACACCACTCAAAACAAGTCTCGTCCTCGAGACTTCCTGAGTGCAGGTCATCCTACCATTCCTTAACTCGTGTCATCGTATTTTATAAACAATTCTATCGAACGGTTCTATCGTTCGATGTCATCGAACCATGCTCGGTACCTTTCCAAGTTCCGTGTCGTATACGTTTGGATCGATTTTATTGAATGGCTTTTCATTCATTTCAGAGTTGATGGTTCTTATTCAATTGTCCTGTTTCCTTCGACTTGGTTGCTATTTCGACGTATCATGGGACTGAAACGGTCGTACGAGGTGCGTTGAAATTCTCAAACACGAGTCGTAGGTTGAGGCAAACTCACTCATTCGTTCATGCGCATCTCAACATCCACTTGCAGCTGCATTCGAGTTCATCATATCGCTGAGTTTGGATCGTGCACGCATTCAAGGCGTCCCCCGAATACGTACATTTCAACCAAGCTTAGCGACTTGCAAAGTCGGAAAAGCTACTCGTGATTGTTTTGATTTGCCGATCGTTTTGCTAACTTCGATTTAAAACCGAACTCATGTGCGTATCACATATCGTTGATCTCGGTCCTCGAGATGATTCGATTCGCTTCTCAAGCGCTCTTGTCAACGAAATCAATACGATTTTTTCTTAGCGGAGTCGGCCAAGTCTAAGTAATTCCCTTCCGATTCGAGACCAAGTATTGCATCATCATCAAGTATTTCTTCCTATCAACGATTCAATTCGTTATCCCAACTTTTACTTGCGCATCGTCCATCCCTATCATTCCCTTCGTTTGGGGCCAATCTCGTCGTCGTTCACGCACACTCCCAGTTCTCTGTCCTATTCTAAGTCTTGTTGCCCCAAGTCTATCGTCCGTCCAGACGATACTCTAATATCAATCGCACAGGTTTACTCGATATAGGGTCGTCCGCCTATCCGCTAGGCTATTTCTTTTCGAGGCTAAGTCAATGTCAGGATTGGAATCACAGTTCCCCAACAATAATGCCAACACTGACCCCAATCCTAGGGTCAAACCAAAGTCAGTAGTACGGGGATTTTCTACCCAAGCTCGCGTCACTCAAATTTCTAAACATCGAGCACGATCACCTATTCGCATCAATGTATTCGTTGCACATATTCGAATCCATTAAATCACCCAATCGACATACTTCACATATCCATTCTAACCAATTCATGTATTCGATCACGAGGTCATCCAGCTCGACAGTACATTGCGTCCCGATCTCACGCGAGTCTAATCATCCACGGTGGTTCATGAATCACCATGCAACGCTCCCGCGGAATAATCATTCTCATCGGGGCGTAACTCTTGTTTGAGTTTAGACTAACTCATTTTTGATACGCGGATTGGACCTACTCAATCCTCAAACTTAAATCATCAAGTACACCGAATCATTCTCAAGTCACCTTCGCGTCAAACCATAAGTCGAAGCAATCAAATTACCACGCCATCCAAGTTCAATCACTCCCGCTGTATGAATCACCATATCAGCGCTCACGCGGAGTGATCGTCCTAATCTGATGTGACGCATGTGCGAGGCTGGAGTTGCGCTCGCATAAGATAAGAACGTCAACATTGTGGTTGTCAACGAAGAAAATCCAAGCATTCTCATTTTCATCCAAGCCAAATCCATTCGACAGTCTGACCGTCATGCGTTCAACTAGAAAATACTCGAGCCAAGTCTATCTTTTCCTCGACACATTTTTAACATCCCAAGTATAGCATCCAACGGAACAATGGCATTTGCACGATCGTCATTCGCCGAGTCAGAGTACCCCCGAGTTATCGCATATCGATCTTTGATACACCTCAATACCATCGACGATATGCGTAACCTGACGATCTTCCTTTGCAACCAATTTCGAGTCGTGCGTTGATGCTGTTGTCCGAGTTGGATATTCCACAATTTCATTTAATATTCAAGATCAAGTTCAACTGCTATTCCTCAAGCTAGTTTCAAAATCGTTGTTCAAACTCAAGTCACAATTCATTTGAATCAATCCGAAATCGTACGCGCGACCCTCTAAGTTTCTTCGATCAAGACCATTCATTTTCATTCATCGTTCCGAACCATTTTCTAATTTGCGTTGCCCATTGACAAGTTGTCCAGCGACATCTCGTTCGAGACTTTTGAAGCCACAACCAACTAAGCGTGACACGTTCTAAGGCTTTGCGCGATCGCATCACTTGCCGACATACCCGTACGATCCGTAAATCCTTTAGTCTCGCTCGAACAATTTCTATGACGTCCATACACCACTCAGGGTTCGAGCTACTCGACTAGTTATTGACACTCATTCTTATTTTTCCCTGAACCTATCACATACACCATTCGGATTCAAGCCGTACGATCTAGTCCTCAATCACGTTCGCGTCATGCGCTAAGACATCCTTCAGATTCGTTCGACGAATCTCTAGCGTAATCGTTCGTGTCATTTCGACGTACTAAGTCGTTCACATTATTTCCTTAAAATCCAAGTTAATCTTCCGTGCACGCCTAAGCGTTAGTTTGATAGCGTTCCTATCGATATATACTCTAAGTGTATCTCCGTTCCCGACCGAGCGGTACTTGATATCGCTCGCAACTCGATTGCACCAGAAGTCGAGGTGCACGACACGCGGCACAACATAACCAAAAGGCCGTGTGCATAGATATCCCATGCGGACTATATTCGAGTTTGCACGCTCACCTATTCTCGTTCGAGCGATAATCGATCTCGCTCGCAACTCGTTTGCACCAGAAGGTCTAGGTGCACGATACTCTGCACAACTTAGCCAAAAGGCTGCGTGCATAACCATCCCGTTCGAACTATACTTTGGTCTCGTATACTTGTTTGCTGTCCGCGTAAGCTCATTCAAGCACGCACTGCGTTTGCTAACTCTTAGCATCGGTTCCTTCCAACTCAAGTTCGTCGTGGTGGCACAAAGGCCTTCGCCTATCGATCCCGTCCAACCGAGTACTCGTACGAGCTTTCGAAAATATTAGACTTATTGTATGGAACATCCCAAGGCACAACGAGAGAGAGCGTACACTTCTTTTGTTTCAAAACCGAGCTTTCAAAACTGAGAGAATCGAAATGAAGTCCAAGGACGTAAAGCCGTGCTCTGATACCAATCTATCACGCCCCGCTCCCGCAGGAGCGATCGTCCTCGCTAAGGCGTGATGCCGCACGGGCCTAGGTTACGTCCGTGCAAGGCTAAGTCCAGAAACGGCCGATTTGAGCTAGGCCATAGAGTCGCACAGAGTGTCCCCATTTGCAGCGGAAAGTAAATGAACACAAATTAAAGCGAATTCAACTCTTTATTGATATTCAAGAAGTTTACAAGCGGCGCTAGGCCGATATTACAAATCGCTCAAGCTCTCTCTCTCTCTGAAACATAAAAGGCGTGCCAAGTGGCTTACAACATGGAATGATTCATGGCGATGTTCCGATACATTATGTCCTGTATATGGTACTTTAGCTCCTTGCAACGCTCTAAGGCTCCAGAGATAGCTCCGCGTCTTAGCACGTTCGATGGAGCTCCGCACCCGCCGGCGTCTCCTGCATCCTGCAAGCAGACTGTGGGGTTATCAGTACATTGTTATGCACTGGTGGGGAGGCTAGCTCGCCCACAATGCTATCATTACCAAACACATTCCATTCACTTTTGTGCATCTCTATCATTCATTGTCTTTCTAATCTTGCCTTAGGATCAATTTCATGGCATATGTCATAATCTATCCCGTGTTGCCAAATTTAAGTGTCGCATGAAAATACATGCACGACTTACCCATACTTACCGTCCGGCCTTCCCCGTCCAACGTAAACCAAGTTAGTCAACAATTCATATGAAATAACTTAACGTAGTTCATGAAAGCATTCAATGTAAATTGCGTGTCCTTGCCTCGGGTTCTAGCGTATCGTAGGCACGTTTTCTAACTCGTTTGCTCGAAGTACTCTTGATCGTTTTGTGTGTTATATTCAAGCCTATTCAGAAGGTGCTTTGTACAGTTAACTTAGACTACTTTGATTTCAATGCAAGGACTTGCACGTGGATTGCCACCAGCAAAGCCCACTTAAATCTTTATGCACCGGTCGCTGGCATCACAAGCCATTTTGGACACTTCCGACCGTGGTATTTCTCAACTTAGCATAAGGTGAGGACTGGCACACATCCCGTTAGTCTCTTGAAATACCTCAGCACTTACGTCCCCCGGGTGGCCAAATCCGTATCCAGGCAGCCCGTAAGCCTCGACTTGGTTCCGCCTAGGCCGGCCACGATCCTCCCTTTGATCATGCCGCAGAATCCGTATCACCCGTGCACGGGTCCGTCCACGACCATTTCGTATTTTATCGTCATAGGCTAACCCTTAGCCACAATACGTTATCGACCAGGTTGGCGTCCGTGCAGCGCGGGTAGCGAGCCCCGTTGCACGTGTCCGTCACACCTGTCGCTAACCATTTCTTTCCTTCTTATCTTTTATTCATTCTTTCTTTTCTTTCTTTCACTTGTCCGTTTGTTCATCGATTCATTCACGTATTCATTCTTTCATTCGTTGATTCATTCATTCACATATTTGTTCATTCATTCATTCATACATTTTGCAACTCCACATGCGGGAGTCGCCTTGGCGACCCATCGGTCCTATAGTCTTTCAATGTTGCTAACTCTACTCGGAACGACTATGTCGATAGTCTTTCCGTTTCATTGTTTGATTGTTGAACGCATAGGGAACTTGAACGTAAGCTTGTGCCTTAGCACGAGCGTGGAGCACGGTGGCGAGAGTTCTCGTATTTTCCATGTTCCTTTCCATATTCTATACAAGCATACAAGATGGGATTAATCCCTTAGCTAGGTGCGTTGGGTCATTTATTAGCATGCGCGGTGTTATCGCCTAGCGATTTCAATGATAGTGTCCGTATTATTATGTGTCTAGGCTAAGCAAAGACGGGTTCATCGGAGCCACCCACCTTAGCGATGTTCGCATCGGCCGAGCGATACTCCGAGCGCCTTTGATAGTCTAAGTCTGGATTCATCTTTGACGGGCCATTGTAAGTCTTGCATCGATTCACATCGATACTTCATCGGGTCGACGCAACTCTTCGAGTCGACGGCTCGTTTGAGTCGTTACACTTGCCGTTTGAATCGGCGTTCCGCTAGGGCGGAGCGGGTCATTACAGCGGGAGGGGGGGCAGGTGGTCGTCGGAGAGGGAAGGGAGGGAGGTGGTCGCCGGAGTGGGGGAGGGGGGGGGGGAGGGGAGAAGGGGAGAGGGAAGGGATAAGGACATTTTGGGGATTTTTAAAAAATAGGTATCAAGTTGAAAAATAATAATAGTTAAGGTATTAAGTTGTTGAGTAAAAAAGTTTATGGTATCAAGTTGAAAAAGCGGAATAGTTGAGGGTATCAAAGTGCAATTTAGCCTTCTTTTTTTGGAGAGTTGTCACTTGTCAATTATGAAAGAAAAATAAGGAGAAAAACAAATAGAGTGTTGCCACTTGTCAATTTGGAGTGTTTATTTAGACTATACCATTGTGTACCAACATGAAGGGAATACTCCAAAATTAATTATTGGAGTATGGTTTGAAGTGATTTGGAGTATGGTTTGGAGTATTACCACTGTGGATGCTCTTACACTATGTTTGAGAACTTTGAGAGGAAGAAAAATAGAGGGGAAGAAAAATTAATTTTACCTTTCCTTATTTGGATGACAAAAAGTAATGAAAAGAAAGTAAAGAATTAATCTTTTTGTTTTTTGTGGAACATAGATAAAATTACTACTTAACCTTTGATTTTTTCAACATAGAAAAATGCAACAAATTAAATGAATGGCAGTTGGGTAAATTTATCAAGATTTTCTCTTGTGTGTTCATTTTTGAGTTATTTGTATTTATCCCCCAATTGTTAATCATATCTCTACTTCCCCCCAAATTTATTTTAATTAGTATTACCCCTCAATCTTCGGATAAAGTGCAAAGAAACCCTTCTTATATTTGCATTTTTGCATTTGAAGACCCCTTGTTTAAAAAAAATTCACATTTTCATTTTTATTCAGTTTGTACCCCTGTCGTTAACAACCGTTAAAATACGTCTAAAAATACGATTTTATCCCTTTCCCTACGCTCTCCCCCCTCTCTCTCCGGTGGCGGGGGCTTGTCAAGCGGGGCCGACCAGAGGAGAGGGGAGGGTAGTCGGCCAGCGGAGGGAGGAGGGGACGGGTCGAGCTAGGGGTGAGCATTCGGTTAATTCGGTTCAAATTGAACCGAAAACTGAATTGAATCAAAAATCGAATAAGCAAAACCGAAACCGAACCGAATTGGCCCATAACTGAATCAAACTGAACCGAATTAAATCGGTTCGATTTTCGGTTTATTCAATTTTTTTGTTTATTTGTACTTTTTTGTTAATATATATAGTACTTAAATATACCTAAATTTATTTAGTATATATATATATATATATATATATATATATATATATATATATATATATAAACTAAATTTTCTTATTCGGTTTTAGGTTTTGGACCGAAACCGAATAAGAAAATTTAGTATTTTCAAAACCGAAATCGAACTGAATCTTTTTTAAACCGAATCGAATCTCGGTTCGGTTCAATTTTTTCTTATTCGGTCTCCCTCGACCCCCCCTCCTCCCTCCGCTAGCCGGCCCCCTCGACCCGCCCCCTCCTCCCTCCGCTGGCCTGCCATGCTCAACCTAAGGGTGAGCATTATTCGGTTTTGGACCGAAAATCGAACCGAATCGAATAAGAGATTCGGTTCGATTTTAAAAAAAATCGGTTCGGTTTTGGTTTTGAAAATACTAAATTTTTTTATTCGATTTCGGTTTCGGTCCAAAACCGAAAACCGAATATATATATATATATATATATATATATATATATATATATATATATATATATATATATATATATATATATATATATATATATAAATAAAAATATATATGTATATACTACAGATATATACTAAATAAATTTAGGTATATTTAAGTACTATATATTAACAAAAATGTGCAGATAAACCAAAAAATGAATAAACCGAATAAACCGAATAAACCGAAAATCGAATCGATTTAATTCAGTTCGGTTTGATTCGGTTATGGGCCAATTCTGTTCGGTTTCAGTTTTGCTTATTCGATTTTAGGTTTGGTTTGAACCGAATTAAGCAAATGCTCACCCCTAGCTAGACCCGTCCCCTCCTCCCTCCGCTGGCCGGCCACCCTCCCCTCTCCTCTGGTCGGTCCCGCTTGACTAGCCCCCACTACCAGAGAGAGAGAGAGGGGGGGGAGGGGTAAAATCTTATTTTTAGACGTATTTTAACGACTTTTAACGACAGTGGTGCAAAATGAACAAAAATTAAAATGTGAGATTTTTTTTTTTAAACAAACTGTCTTCAAATGCAAAACAAAAATCTAAAGAGGGTTTGTTTGCACTTTACCATAGGATTGGGGTGGTTACACTAATTAAAATAAAATTGGGAAAAAATTAGAAATATAATTAGCAATTAAGGGATAAATACAAATAACTCTTCATTTTTCTTCCATTTTTGGGAATTTTTTTGGGTAAAGTCTACATAAATTTTTCTCCTCCATTTCCTTCCCCTCTTTTTTAATTTTCCACCACTTTTCCCTCAAATTTTTCCTCCCCAGGACACGGAATCGGGATCCGGAGTCGGCGCGCGCCACCACATGATCGGCCGGCTGGCGTCGACCGTGGCGAAGGAGCTGCTCAGCGGGCAGCGCCTCGTCGTCGTCGTCGTCCGGTGCGACGAAATCTGTCTCTCCGGCGGCCTCGTTCGGCAGGAGATGAAGTGCCTCCGCTCACTCCGCAAGCGGACGAACACCAAGCCCTCCCACGGCCCCATCGACTCCCCCGCCCCCGCCAAAATCCTCTGCCGCACCGTCTGGGGGGAGGGTACTCTCGTAATTCCGCTCAGCCCCCCTAGGGTTAGGGTTTTGAGGTCTCTTCCGCCGGTCCCAGGATGATTCCGCACAAGACGAAAAGGGGAGCGGCGGCGCTGTCGAGGCTACGACAAGGCGGGGCGGATTGTCGTTCCCGACGCTCTCAAGTAAAATATTGTCGAGATTCCTTACTTTTGCGTTTCTCTTTCGATTTTGTTTCTCTTGTGGTGATACTTTTTATTTGATTTTGGTGTGGTGTTTCTAGGGTTTTGAGTCTGCAGGCGGGGCCAAGCATTGTCTTCTCGGCAGGCTTTCGTCGGAGGTCTGATGGAATCACTACGACACCATCAAGGTCAGATTTAGACCCGAAGAGTCTCTTAGTTTAAGCTTTTAGTATTATTATTTATTTTTGAGACTAGCCCAACGGTGCGGGAGTTTGTGCACGCTGTATTGCATGACTTTTGGGTCCACTGTCCCCAACTTTCACCACTTTTTTTTTACCCAACTTTCACCACTTTTTTTTAATAAATGTGAGGAATAATACGCTCCCGTGACTCGATCCACTGATCTTCCACTACCCAGTCAGGGTCCTATGCTTCTCCTCGGTAACCACAAGGGTCACTCGAGTTCAGCTAGTTTAAGCATTTTGTCACTCTTCATTGTGTCGATTGTGAATATTACTTATTTGGGATAAAATGGGGTTTGTTCTGTTCATGGGAGCAGCATGCGGGTAAAAAAAAACCGCAAATTGAACCTCACAAGCTGAATTAGACTATTTGGTTCGGCTTAGGGATGATAGTTCGGATTGCTGGTTCGTATCAAACCAGATGAGATAAACCTCCTACATAAGTATCTAAGTCTAATCCAACCCAATAATAACCCTAAATCTGTCATATCCATCGCACAACTCAATTTCAATTCTCTCAACACTTGAGTCTTCCTCTTGTAGCACAACTCTTTATTAGTATGTTTTAAGTCATGACTTTACTTTTGATATTTTTGTTTTTGAATTTTATGCGATTTGTGGTTAAAACCGAATTAGCCGGATTATTAATACGGTTCAGTCAAATACGATATTGGGATTGTGCGGTTTGAGCTATGTGGTTTGTGGCTAAGTACTATTTTGCATAATTACATTTCGCTTAAACCTAATAGACCAAATGCTCAACCGTAGTTCTGTTGGAGTAGAAAAATTATTTTTTTTGTTATTTTGATGTGTATATGCATGCAAATGATGAGTTGGTCTTGTGTTGATTGTCAGGAGTTTGCTTGTGGGAAGGAATTTTCTTGTTCATACTACCATGATGATGTATTAAATAATAAATTTGATCAACAATGTTTAAAACGATATATTATATCTTTGCTCTTTTATGAATTATCGGGTAATTTGCTGCTCGGGACGTTCCAAAATACAGGTAGTACGCTGGAAATCAAACTATTCCTTACAATAGAAATGAACCTTCATGCAGTTATTGCGAGGGAAGGCAGTCAAGGCTTCGTTTCAAGTTATATTTCTATCTAGGAAATATATTCATAATATCATTCCAATCAAGAGTACCTATTGCAGGTGTACTTTGTCTAAAAATAAATACATAAAAATATTATCTATTGCGGATGAAATAGTCATCAATGTTGGATGTTATTATATTCAAAGCTAACGAGAAACAACAAATAATTTACAAAACTATGCCTAAACGTATCGAATATATTTCTAGTTATTTTTTAAAATAAAATATTAATTGTTTTTGGCATTCCGGAGCGAGGAACATATAAACTCCCATATGTAACTGCCGAAGCCAATACTTATAAGAAGGTCCCATGACCTTTTCCGCTATGGGATACTGCTAACCTTGGTTGGAAAATCTAGAATTCCCCCTTGGAGTTGTGTTTTAGCACAACTTGACGCTCAACTCAATTCCTGAAATTGGTGCCAATTTTGAGATATATATGACCAGATTAAGCATCTTGTTTTGAGGTCATAATGAGAAAATATGGAGCTACAAACTGAGGCTTGGTAGGACAGAATTAGCCGTCTAATTATGTGTTTGTGTATTAACTATAAACAAAGGCAAACAATCTTAGTTTGACTGACCATGTATTGTTTTGTTGACTAAACTACAGCTCTTTGCAATGGTCCTCTCATGTCTAAACATGTCTTCCTACACGCCTACATGTTTAGGCAGTTGGCTGGACCTAGAATTTGAATAGTTGCCTAGAGAGCTCAGCCTTTGGATTTTTTTTGGATAGTTGCCTAGAGAGCTGAGCCTTTATTCCAATTTTTTGTTGTCGACTTGTCGGCTATATGAATCCTCTCCATTTCTCTTAAGGACCAGCTCTTCTTAAATATTTTTAAACGTCATATCCTTTCTCATTAGCCGCAAATATCCTTTCTCATTAGCCGCAAACAATGTTCCTTTAGGTCTTACCGTAGATCTATACCACCCCTGACTAAGATCCTATAACTCGTAATCTATGTGTTGGTCTCCCTTTGAACACATGCATACCATCAAAGGTGATTTTGTTCCATCTTATCATCAACTGATACCACTGTCACTACCGTACCCGGATGTTCGGCCCGTACCCGGATGTTCGGCCCGTATCTGGATGTTCGGGTACGAGTAAGTAAGGCACGTCCAGCCTACGCCGTAGCATCGGTGGTAGAACGATGTCTAGTCTATTTATATCGAGTCACAACCACGTAAATATTTCAACTAGAAAAAAAATGGAAGTATATAATACTCGATCACAATTGCTAAAAGAGATAAGGCAAGATATGATATAAGAGAAATCCAAGGCCAAGTCTAACAAGTCTAAATAACAATCCTCAAGTCTAAAATCAATATAACATCCCAACGTATCAAGTAGTTGTCGGAGACATATCCGGTACCAAAATACTAATAAAGGAAACTAATATAACTAGATAATCCGGCTAGACCTCCCGACAATCACTCCAAGCTACTGCTGAGCTACATGGGCCAACTTTGCTGCTACACTCTCCTGAGGTCCATAATAATTGGGACACCAGTCCTCCAGGCAATCCCCTAAAAATATGTTATCCAGTCAGGATTGGAAAGAGTACAGTTCTAACAGCAGTTCCAATTACATGATAAAGACTGTAAAATAGTAATAGTAAATGTAATACATGATAAGAGGTTAAAATTGATACATGGCAATGACAAGTAATGAACAATAAGTAGATAGGTACAAAATGACATATATCATCAGGTACGAACTGAAACAGAAAATAAACTACAATTATCTAAGTGTTTTGAAATACTAGTTTAGATATGTGATCGGTTTGGGAACTTGCACAATATCTAATAAGATCTAGCTAACCATACGTAAGATGTATGGTTAGCTCTCACAATGCCTATACTACCACAATGTCTAAGGATATGATCACATAGCATTTCTTCCACCCCGATTAGTACAATGGATCCAACCATGACATGTCACAATATATGAATCATGATACAATGTCTAATATCAACACAATGAACAATGTCTAAATATCAATGCGATGAACAATGTCCAATATGAAGATAACATCTCATGACTGAGGATCCATTAGAAACCAATTCCGTGTACCATCGTGTCAAGAATCAAGTATAACATCACTAAGTACATGTATCATAGTAATCATCAAGTAAAGGAATCTGTCAGAGGATGTACTCGTCAGTGGTCCTCAGCCGAAAGTAACAATCAAGTCCGTATCAGTTTCCAAGACCTATATTATGAATGCACATCATCAAACTATACAATTTAGCCTATAAAATTTTCCATCTAACCCATATAACACTAATGTCAAGTTGGTATAGGTAGAGAATACACTTACCTACAATTTCTAGTTCATATTTTTATCCAAAGAGAAGTTTCCTTCAGTTCACTTTATCCTGACTTTAGGCTAGTGAATGAGTGGTCATAAGTAACGATGAACGGTTCCAACTTAATGATTCAGAAGAATAAAGTTTTGCCTAATAGTAGAAGAAAATTTCAAACCAATCCAATGGTTGAATTTTCCAGAATCGTAGCACAAATTTGCAAGAAAAAACTGATCTCAGACTTAGAAATAATTTGAGTGCAGAAATCTATAATTAATTCAGTTTTGGAAGCACCATTTGAGTAAACAAACAATGCTATTTCTGGCTTAAATTACAAGATCTAATATAGATGTAACTAGAGGTTACTATGAAAAAACTACACAAAAATCCAACGGTATGATTTTCGGAAAATTGAGCTCAAAGTGTCCTACAAAAATAGTTTCAGACTGAAATGCTGAAATATTGTTAATGGAGCTCATTTTGCCCTCAATTTACATAACCAAAAACAAGTAGTTAAGTCATAAAACTTATATGAAATGATTCACAATTTAATCAAGAATAATACATGGTACTGGAATATAAGAATATGGTATACAAAGAAAACAACGCACGTCCAAAATTGGCAAAAGTAATTCCAGACTTGGAATTATTTCAATGTGCAGAAAAACTGTGCAGAAAACTGCTTATGATGCCTACTTTGGTCTTATTTTACACTAGTAAAACTAACTATTATGGACATGACTTAAATACATGATTAATAGACAAAATATTATACTTTACATTACAAAAGTGGCTCTGAAAAATAATTATTACATAGAAAGTTATGCATGCTCAAAGTTGGAAGAAAATTGCAGCTTCTGCATTCAGAGTTTACGAGGCCAAGTTTGAGCCTAATTTGTACTAATCAAACGAAATATTTAGGATATAACTCCAACATAAAGTTTGTAGACAAAATATCTAGGATTGCATACAAACTTCTGGAATCGTAAAATATGGTCTACGCAAAAAGTTACACTACCACAAAGTAGACGAAAACATAATTTTGGAACAATAATTTCGGGGTAACGTTTTATCATGAATCTAAATCTTTAGATACTATTATTTTTGGTTTCTACCTAGGGGAATATTGTATCTAGTTATTACCTATGTCATATAAAAATATACGACGGAAAATGAAGGTACTTACCTATGTACGGAACGTGGACCGCTTGTGTGTCGCAAAATTCAGATCACGTATCTCTTCGGAAAACGTCTGTACGGAGGAAACTTTGGACATAACATATAGACTATTATATACCAAAACGACGGGAACGAACATAGGTTCACAAAGGAAAAATTTTCGTAGAGTTTTACCTAGTGGTTTGGAATTTACGCCTCGTTCTTTGCACTTTTTCTCCGGTCAGCCCCTAGTCAGGACACATTTTCGTGCGAGAGCAATTTGAGGGTCAAAACCACCATGATAAATGGTAAAAAAATATGGAATGGAAAGCTAAGAGATAGAGGAAGATTTTTCGTAAAGAGCTTGAGGCTCGTACCTACTGTTTTCGTGGTGCAAAACGTTGTTGAAGACAACACAACCTAGCAGTCCTATTCTGGAATCACTTTCAGTCCAACGAGTTTGTGAGGGAGTTTTTGGATAGAAATATGAATGAAATGAGGGGAAAATGACCCATAGGACTGTAGGGGGTTGATGGAGGAAGGTTGTGGCAAAGTTTTAGGAGAAATAGGATAGTGGGGAGGTGGTTTTGACAACTAAAAGTGGTGGTTACCACTTAAATCCGAAAATACATGTAGGCTAATGTTGGGTGCTGTCCACACACTTGTGTGTGCACCACATGGGTCAAGTAAGGGCTTGGTTAGGGTCTTCTATATCTTGTGCAAGTGTGGACCAAATTTGGGCTTGATCGGAGTTGATTTGATTGGATTTGAGTGACCTACACTAGTAACTAGCACCATCGTAACTAGGCTAAAATTAAACTAGCTAAAATGCACCTAGCCAAGTCCAAAACCATAGTATTATCTATGAATTATTAACCTTAAACATAGTACTATATATATATATATATATATATATATATATATATATATACATGACATGGAATTATGATTTAAGTACACTACTTTCTAATTAGGCTTAATTGCTACTTGATACCCTCAACTATTACCGTTTTTCAACTTGGTACCCTAAACTTTTTTTTGTAACAACTTGATACCCGGATATTATTTTGGACAAAAATGCCCCTATCCCTAACCTTCCTCCCCCCTGCTAGCTTCGCGCCCCCCTCTGCTTGCTCCGGCCGCAGCTCCCCCCCTCCACCCCCCCCCACCCCCCCTCCCTGCTCGCTTCAGGCCGCAGCTCCCCCCCTCTCGCTCTGGCCGTCCGCCCGCTCCCGCCTCTCCCCTAGGGCTCGGCAGCGGGAGGAGGGGGGGGCTGGGAAGGGGGGTGCGGGGCGGGAGGCGGGGCAGGGGTTGGCCGGAAGCGAAGAGGGGGGGGGCGGTTGGCCGAAAGCGAGGAGGGGGGGGGGGTCCGGCCGGAGCTAGCAAGGGGGGGGGGGGGGTGGCTGGAGTGGGGGAGGGGGTGGAGGGAGGGAAGGGATAAGGGCATTTTGGGGTTTTTTAAAATGTTAGGTACTAAGTTGAAAAAAAAAATAGTTGAGGTATCAAGTTGTTACGAAAAAAAGTTTAGGGTACCAAATTGAAAAACAGTAGTAGTTGAGGGTATCAAGTAGCAATTAAGCCTTCTAATTAAATAAATGATTTAATTCATGGAAAAATGAAGGTTACAAATCATAGCTCAAATAATTTTTATTTGTGTGCATGTTTATATATAAATATATTTATAATACTATATTAAAGGTTGAATATTCTTAGATAATTCAAGGTGTAACACAAGTTTTAGACTTGTCTAGGTGCGTTTTATTGAGTATACTTTCAGCCTAGAAAAGTGGTGTTAGTGGCTAGTGTAGACCACCTAAACCCAATCAAATCAACTCCGATCAAAACTTGGTCCACACTTGCACAAGATGTAGAAGACCCTAACCAAGCCCTTGACCCATGTGGTGCACACACAAGTGTGTGGACAGCACACAACTTTAGCTTACATGTATTTTCGAATTTAAGTGGTGACCATCACTTTTAGTTGCCAAAACCACCTTCCCACTACCCCATTTTTCCTAAAAGTTTGCCACAACCTTCCCCCTCAACCCTTAAGTCCTATGGGTCATTTTTTTCTTCATTTCATTCATTTTCTATCCAAAACTCTCTCACAAACTCGTTGGACTGAAGGTGATTCCAGAATAGGACTGTTAGATTGTGTTGTCTTCAGCATCGTTTTGTACCACGAAAATAATAAGTACGAGCCTCGAGCCCTTTACGAAAAATCTTCCTCTATCTCTTATCTTTCATTTCCATATTTTTACA
Source organism: Iris pallida (assembly GCA_029216955.1). Taxonomy (NCBI): domain Eukaryota; kingdom Viridiplantae; phylum Streptophyta; class Magnoliopsida; order Asparagales; family Iridaceae; genus Iris; species Iris pallida. Next base: position 4,162,379 of record JANAVB010042819.1, read on the forward strand.
TAATTTTTCATGGAGTTTTGACCCCTTAAACCTCTTTCGCACGACGACGTGTCTAGAACAGAGTGCTGTCCACGAATTCTGTGCAAAGAATTGGGTGTGCACACCAAACCATTTGGTAAAACTTCTCCAAACCTTTTCCATCTCGTAGCGCTTCGATTACCTTCGATTTGATATATAATTAGTTATGGTTTCTTGTTGGCTACCCTTCCGTAGAGACGTTTTCTGAAGAAGTGTCCATGCTGAAATCCGTTGGTGTCGCGGCTGTACAACGATCCCAAAACGGGTATATAATGTATTTTTCTTGTTATTTTATGATTCCTAACTTAGGGTACAACTAGATACATTGATCCTTTAGGTAGAAACCATAATTAAAATATGGCAACCAATTTAAAAGATGACGAATACGAGTTTTTAATTATAGTTTCAGTTCTGTCCACTTCAGTTTGTACACCTAATTACACATGTTATACTCACTTTTTTTTGCACAAAACCTTCAGAAATATGTAACCATGTTACCCCCTAACTTATGCTATAAATATTTCATGTTAGAAATGTGTTTAGGTAGGAGGAAACCTTTTATTTTGTCTCATTTAACATAAATTCCAGAACAACGATATGTTTTCGTGTGCGATATTTTATGTGTAAAAAAATATTATTTCTGGCCGAAACTTTCACAATTAGGACCCTAACTTCACCCCCTAACATGCCAATATTTTATTTTGTACTAATTACATGCTAAAATAGGGTGGAACCATGTTTTTGTCAAAAAAAACATTAAAATTCAGAACTGGAATTCAGCGCTAGAACATGACAAACTCTAACATTTTATGTACGAATTTTTCTCTAACTCTTACGAAACTTTTACCCCATGATTATCACCAAAAACCCAGCCTAGGGAATAATTTATATCATTATTTTATGTTCTAAAATAGGCGTTCTAGACGGTTCATTTCAGCGTGTACGTTGATGTTAGAAAATGTCAATTTCACCTTATGTCATGACATGTGTTAGATTATATTTTGTTTTGTACTCTTTAGTAACATATTTTAACATGTTATATTGATGTATTATTAGTTAGAAACCTATAGGGGTTCACACAGGGTTGATACTTTCAAAATGGTATGTTGTAGACGTCGTCGTTCACTTGAACATATGTAGACAACCTGACAAGTTGTAGGATTGAACGTAGTCAAATCTATCTGTTTTTATTCATGTGTTAGAATGATTGAGATTAATATTAGTATGATTTACGACATTAGTTGTTTAGTTGGCGACTTGAGACTATAACCATTATAGTGTCACACCCATTTGATACTTGTTTTAGAATTGTTTATAGGAATATTAGTTGCATTGTTAAGACTAGTTGTAGTAAGTGTTACACTAATATCACAAGTTTAATAGTATGATAGAAACAATAATAATCTAGGTTTACATTTAACCCTTAAAAGATTCCAAACGCCCACCTAATTATGTCTTTTCTTCAAAACTAGTTATAACAAGTTGCTAGATGACCATAATACTATACAAGTTTTTTTTACTTGTGAATCATAGTCTACCTTATGTATAAATAGAAATGATATTTTGTAAGTATATCAGACTCTAGGATAGATGCTGATCTTATATTATATATATATAGGTCTTGGACATCGATACAGAATCTGAGTTATTATTTCAAGCTCAGGAACAAAGGAAAGTACATTCGCTGATTGTTTTCAGTATATTATAGTTTCTATAATACATGTTTTAGTAATGTTTATTTGATTCTTGGCATGTTTGTTACATGGATTGATAATGCATGGATTCCTAATCAAGAGATGTGTATTTCATGTTATTGTCGTACCGTGATCATTATGCTTGTGTTTAGTTCATGCATTGTGATTTACGTGTTGCAACGTGTCGTGATTTGGATCCATTTGTATTAGTTGGGACGGAGAAATACTAATTGATATGTGATCAATATCTTTAGATTTTTGTGGTAGATTCCTATGGATAGCTAATCATACACTCACGTATGAATAGCCGGACATGATACTCCTTGCTGCACCTAAGACGGCTACATAACAAGTATTTCAAAACACCTAGAAATAGTAGATATTTACTATGTTATCTTGATTTCTTATTTTCCTGTTTACTGTCATGATTCTAGTTGTACTTATTTTACTATACATGTCATCTGTGATTCTCAGTTGTCTTCTTTTATCATTTATTACATTTATTATATTCTTGTTTTATAGTCTCTGTTATTTACCAGTAATATTTTTCATTGATTGTACTTTGCTCCAATCCTGACTGGATATTAATATTTTAGGATTTGACCTTGAGGACTGGTGTCCCACTTCTTACGGTGCCCAGGAGGGTTTAGCTGAGTCTGATCCTGCCTTTCCGGAGGGCCAGGTTGCTACTAAGGTTCCAGATGACACCACATAGTATTGTTAGACTAGATTTGTTATTATCGGATTTGTCTCCAATTAATTTACATTTGGCATGTATATTTTTTTTTCTGGTTTAGACTTATGTCTTAGACTTGTGACTCCATGTCTTTCTGGAACATTTATTTGTTTATTATCTTTATCTACCTTTAGTGTCTATGATTGAGTATTTTATTTTTACATTTAACCACTCATTTATATTGCTTGATTTGTTGGATGTTAGTCTAGACCTATCTACCGCCGACTTTGCAATGTAGGCTGGACGTATCACAACTCATGCCCAAATCTTCCGGGTGCGGATCGTGACAACCACCTCCAGTTTTCTATGGAAAAATTCTATAGGCACTTCAAAAATTGTTTAAGAAGGCCCAATTTTTTTTCTTGTTTTATTTATCAGTTTGCCACTCATTTTTTTTTTCCCTTAAGGGTAGTCCAAATTTTTTGCTTTAGGACTCTCAACAAAGTTGATAGTCCTACCATAATGTAAGACTGTCAACAAAGTTGACAGTCCTAATTGAAACTCACTGTCAGTATATTAAAGCTCCCAATAATTTGGGACTGTCAGAAAACTTGACAGTTCTAAATTATGATAGGACTGTCAAAAAATTTGACAGTCGTTAATTACGATAGGATCGTCAGCTAGTTGACAATTCTAATTGGAACTCACTGCCAACATATATTTTGGCTCCCAATCATTTGGACTGTAAGAAAATTCTAAAGTCCTACTTATATACATGACTGTAGAATTTTCTACAATCCATATATAATCCAGAATTGTAGGATTTCCTACAGTCCTACGGATATTATAGGACTGTAGGAAAATTCCAGTCCTATATATACTATAGGACTGTAGAATTTGCCTACAGTGTTATTGGTTTGAATGTCGACTGTCGGCTCTGTTCGGTTTTTTGAAACCCTAAATTTGATTTTTAGGGTTCGAAAGTTCGTATATCAACTCTAAATTAGTTCTATAACTATTTTATCTAACTATTTTAGGCATTGCTTGGAATTGGAGAGAGGGGGAAGGGAATTTGAATAAGGAAAGAGATAAAGGGGTTTGAGAATTTAGAATGAAGGGTTTTGGAAAGGTTTGGGGGGTTGAGCAGCCCAAAGTAAATTTGAGGCTGTCCTGAGTAAAAAATGAAAAAATCTGAGATGTCCTGAAGTAATGGACTGTCCCTAAGCAATTTTTGAAGTGCCTATAGAATTTCCCTTTTTCTATGATTATGTTATCTTGTCACCCAATGCATTACCTGCTCATGGCAAGCAATTTTTGAAGTGCCTATAGAATTTCCCTTTTCTATGATTATGTTATCCTGTCATCTAATGCGTTACCTGCTCATGGCATTCTTATTTCAGATTTACACACATTTTTGAACATCTCTTCTATTATAAAGATTCTTGAAAACGATTCAAAATGAGTCGTCTAGACCGTATGCATGTATATAATTACGTAATTAAGAATAAAAAAAAATCCTAAAATCCTGGTATTATCTAGCTAAACATATATCGAAAGTCCTAAAAACATATCTATAACAGATCATAATTAAAATAGATTCAAATCATATTTAAACTATTTTAATCATAGTTCGCAGTATCGGCCGATACCGATACGGTTTTGTATATCCCGATCCGATATCGACCGATACCCATTACTGACCGATATCGACTTTCGGGTCTCTTTTTCGGTCAGTTCGGTAAATAAAATTGAACGAAAAAGACAAATCAACAAGGGTATAAAAGCATAAAAAGGTTAAAAAAGCATTAAAAAGATAAAAAAAAACTTATCTATAGTATGTAAATCAATCGGTAAGAGTGACTACTTTTTCATTCAATTTCAAAACTACTAAAAAACAACACTGAAAAATATTAAAATTATCCCTAAATGTATAAAATATATTTTCTAAAATGTTAATATTTTATGAATAATTATTTGCTTTCCGATACCAAAAAATTCGATACTCCGATCCGAAACCTACGATAGTGCCGATACTGTCGATACTCATGGGAATGGTTCGATACCGATACCGATACTTCGAACCTTGATTTTAATATAATTTATGTAGATCTCTTCATGGTCTATATATATAATAATAATAATAATAATAATAATAATAATAATAAGGGAGGTGAGGTGCCACCTCACGGTGAGGTGGCTATATGTCACCCTCCCATGCTATCATCATGCACTTGCACACTTTTTGGTGCATGATGATAGCATGGGGGGGTGACACATAGCCACCACCCATAAGTGGCACCTCACCTCCCTTATTCTCTCTCTCTCTCTCTCTCTCTCTCTCTCTCTCTCTATATATATATATATATATATATATATATATATATATATATATATATATTTTTTATATATATATATATATCAGAAAATATATATATATATATATATATATATATATATATATATATATATAAGAATCCTTATATATCCTTCTCGGTTATCACTTGGAGCATCTAGTATCTTTGCAATTTTGCCGATGTTATTGAAAGTTCATTATGGCTTGACTATGTTTTTGTTGTTTGTAGTTTCTATACTATGATTCATTCATCGTCTTCATATGCTTAGAATCTGTTTTACTATTTTGAAATAAATATTCTACTTCTATGTTAATCTTCATTTATCACCCTACCTTAAAATAATATCGCCTTTTCTACTTGTAAATTAATATCATCCACTTCCAACTCTCCCTTTTTTTAAGTTCCTCCTCCAGGTATTTAACTATTTATGCTCAACCAAATGGATGAATGTTGCAATTGATGCATGTCTTAATGTGTATTTGGTTTGATTATAATAATCATGCTCATGCCGCTTGTGCAGGAGCTCGAAAATAAGAGGTAAGAGAGTGCTCAGGTGACTTACGAGAGAAGGAAACAGTTGGCGAAGCTCAGGTTGAAGGCTGAAAAATCTGCCGAACAGCAGCTTGGCCCTCAGCTAGACATTCTTGCACCCTTGAAGTATTGAGAACGTTAGTCTTGTTCTTGTAAAAGCACAATCTAAGTTGTATTTCTCAGTTTTGCTGTTGATCTTTTGTAGTGTATTATTTTTTATTGATTTTTTCTTGACATGACTTAATGGTGTTACCCATGTTTATGGTCACTGGTGAGATTGATAATTCTGATACTGGGAATTTCGTTCTGCTCCTTGTTGGATGCAGTAATAAACTTGTTAGGAGCGAAGCTGAGCAAGGAGTTGCTTGGTTGCTTAAAGCCTTAAACTGAGAGTCAAATTTTTTTGTTCTCATTACCTTTATTAATATGTAAAACTAACTATATTGCAGTTTCTTGGTACAGTTTTTGTGAACCTGTTCTTTTTCTGGTGATCTATGAGCTAAACCTTTTTTTTGCTCTTAACGTCCTCTTTTCTGCGTAATGTTCATTTAGGTCTCGTTTGGTTCGCGGAATCTCCGGGTTGGAAAAGGAAAGTGATTACTTTTTTATGTTTGGGTGTCCAAGGAATTGAGGAGGAAAGGAAAGTGATTCCCAATGGAAGAAAAATTAGGGGGGAAAGTGATTCCATCCATCCAAGCAAGGAATCATTTTTCCACATTGAAGTATTCACTTTCCTTTCCAAATTCTTTGGCATTGCCAAACATCGGAAATCAATGGAAATTAAAGTTTTCCAAAGGAAAGGAAATGACGAGGAATTGATTTCCTTTCCCTTCTATTCTGCGAACCAAACGAGGCCTTAGCTTAAGCAAAATCTTGCTAGACCACATGGTTGCACCACTTGCTTTGAAGTTTTCTGTGCAGTGGTTGACTTGTTTTTCTTCAGATCAATTGGTGGAGAAGCAAATAGTTGGTCTGAGCCTGCACAAGAGAAATCCGGTGGATCTTAGGTCACATTTGGTTTGCTGAATCAGGATCTCGGAATCATGATCTTGGAAAAGAAAAGTCGTTTATTTTGTATGTTTGGAAACCAAAGGAGTAGGAAAGAAAAATTGTTTACAAAGAAAAGGAAAATAGCGGAGGAAATGGTTTCCTCCATAAATCCGATTAATTTTTCCTCCTAAATTTTGGTAGGTTATTTATAAATGCACAAACCTCCATTGTTAGAGGGCAGAGGGGCTATCATAGGTTTTGCGATTTGGGGGCAACAATAATCTTCTTTGTACTTTCTTCTTCCCAATTCACTTCATCACCAACGCTAAACAAGATAATCTTTCTATTTCTCCTCTCTTCTTCTCTTCCAATTTTAGAATTTTTTTCTTAATTTTAGTTTCTATGTTATTCTCTTATATTTATTTTGTAATTTTAATTTCTATGTGATTCTCATGTGTTTTTAAACATTATTTATTGTATTCTAGATTAATGATTTTCTAATGAATGTTTTTTTTCCAAGTAGGGAATATAAAATTAGGATTTTTCAACCTCAAAATTCGATACAGATTCGTGACTATCAAGATTATGGCTGACAATCCTTTAACAAAGAATTATCTTTATGATGTCCCCTAACAATTTTAATAAGATATTTTGGAGAGTAAATTTTTTAAAATTTTTGTGACTTCTTCTTACAAAAAAAATGTACCTTTATTTATTATTATTTTTTTTTATGGTGTCCACTTCTTACTGGTGCGTTGGAGTGTTCCACCGTTTCCAACGGACTATGGCCAACGGGGAGAAAAAAAAGTGCCTTTATAAATAACCAAAAATTTAGGATTAAAAGCCAAGATGTGTTGTAAATATATTTCTAGATTTTCTAAACACCTAAAAAAAAAAAAAAAATCATTTTCTCTCTCTTCCGCGAACGAAACCAAGTCGAGTGAGTGGTACAGGACGAATCCCTATACTTTTGTATGCCTAGGAAATCGGTTTCCTTTCCGCAAACCAATCCGAGTGAGTGGTACAACATGAATCCCTATACTCTTACTTCCAGTTTGTATGCCTAGTAAATCGTTAGACTATACTTGCTTGTTACTCCACATATATAGAAATGCGCATTACTTTTCTTTTTTCTTTTTACAAGTACACACATTTATATTCATGTTTTAATATTAGGTAGCCAAAGAGTAGGCTACTAGAACGTGATCTAACCGTCTCTAATCACGTTAACTCTCTCTCTCTGCCAACTAATAAGTGGTATTATTTTTGTTAGAATATAAATACTCAAACATAACCTCAAGCCACATGGAGAAGCATTATTTTTATGATAACCCAATTCCCATACGTGTACAACCAATATAAGTCAACTATGCATCCGGCTCATATTCCTGACGAACTAGAGTTCAATATTAAGTTAAATACGTACCATATATATGTCTCTTTTGGTCTGCAGAGGAAGAAAAGTTGCATGACATGTGAAATTATTATTATTTTTTATCAATTTTTGTTCGATATTTGGAAAATTATTTCAAACACCAATTTTTTTTTCTTCTTCCTAGACAACTTGACACCAATTATTGATGATTTTGAACTTCATTATATGAGTATATAAATTAACACTACCGTTAAATAGCACTATTTAGATAGCGCCGCCAGAATTCTGATAATCCTAAAATAGAAAAACTAAATAGTTTTCAATAAGATAATATGGTAAGAGAAAAAAAAAAGTTGTGCGAGAATAATAAAAAAAAGAAAAGAGATTTTCAGTGTTGACTAGTAATTTTCTTCGATGGTCGTTGCCAATAATACCCTCATTATATATTTGATATTCTTCCTCTCTAAGCACTCTCTCATTAATGGACTTTTGATATTAGAGCGGACATCCGGAGGGACCGGCAAGGTTCGAGCCCCCCAATTGTGTGTGTGCGTGTGATTTCAAAAAAAAAAAAAATTCCAACCTCCGGCCACTTATCTGCACGACTACCCACACCCCCGAACCGGCCGAACCCGGTCTATTACACCTACCAAAACCGGCCCAACCATAATCAAATCCATTCCCATTATTACCAAATTGCCACTTTCCACAATTGATCATTTCTTTTCAAAACATACTTAATTCCCATAAATCTCCAAAAATATCATCGTCAGTACTGCAAATCCTTCCATTCTTCCTCCCTACGTCCATCAATGGCTGCCAGTAGTAGCACTTCTTCTTCTTACTCTTCTTCTCACCACCACCACCACCACCATTCCAACAACAAGCTCCACTCCTCTCCTCTCCTCCTCTTCCTCTTCGCTTCACTGTCACTCCTCCTCCTCGCCTGCCATGTCCTCAGCCTCGTCTTCCTCGGCGCCATCGACCCACCCTTGCCGCAACCAACCGTCAACAAACAAGAGCATATACTAGCATTTCTAGAACAAGAACACGAACGAGAGCACGTCGAACGCGAACACGAAGCAACCGAGCCCGAACTCTCCGCACCTCCCGCCGTTCGCTACTTGTTCCCCCACTCTCCCACCATCAACTCCTCCTCCTCCTCCTCTCCTCCTCTCAATGCTCCCAACAAACCCAAGCTCGCCTCCGCTAGAAGAAAATCAAGAAGAGCCCACAATGCCGCCGCCTACTCCAAACTCTTCCGCGGCGCCGGCCACGACACCACCACCAGCAGCAACTTCTCGGCCAGAGCCGCCGAGTTCTTCTCCCCTTCGACCGCCAACGCCACTTGCGCTCCCAGGTTCTTCATGACGTGGATCTCCAGCCCGCCGAGCGCCTTCGGCCCGCGGGAGCTCCTCTCCGTCGAGTCCCTCTTCAAGTCGCACCCCGCCGCGTGCCTCCTCATCCTCTCCAGCTCCCTGGACTCCGCCTCCGGAGCCGAGATCCTCCGCCCCTTCTCCGCCGGCGGCTTCCGGGTCGCGGCGCTGTCCCCGGACCTCGCCTCCCTCCTCCGCGGCACCCCGGCGCGGGGCTGGCTCGCGAGGCTGCGGAGGGGGGAGGTCGACCCGGGCGCCGTCCCCATCGGCCAGAACCTCAGCAACCTCCTCCGCCTCGCGCTCCTGTACAAGTACGGCGGGGTCTACGTCGACACGGACGTCGTGGTCCTGCGGAGCGTGCTGGGGCTCAGGAACGTCGTCGGGGCGCAGGCGGTCGACGCCCGGTCCGGGAACTGGACCCGGCTGAACAACGCGGTGATGGCGTTCGACCGGGGCCACCCGCTGCTGCTGGAGCTCATCCGGGAGTTCGCGGCGACGTTCGACGGGGGCAGGTGGGGCCACAACGGGCCGTACCTGGTGTCCCGGGTGGCGGCGAGGGTGCTGGCGGAGAGGAGGGAGCTCGAGTTCGGCGTGCTGCCCCCCGCGGCGTTCTACCCCGTCGACTGGAGCAGGATACGCGGGCTCTTCTCGGGGCCGAGGGGCGGGCGGCACTCGAGGTGGGTGTCGGCGAAGCTGAGGTCGATACGGGAGGGCAGCTTCGCCGTGCACCTGTGGAACAGGCAGAGCGGCGGGCTGGAGGTGGAGGAGGGCAGCATTGTCGGAAGACTGATGTCGGACTGTTGCTTGTTCTGCAATTCTTCTTCTTCGTCGTCGTCGCGGTCGTCGCCGTCGCCGTCGCCCTGAGTTTGACATAATGGATCATCTCCACCTCGATCGCGTTGCAACTGTAAGAAGAAGAAGAAGGAACAAATCTTGTAATTTTTCTGAGCATTATTTATGTTGATTTTCTTGTGAACGTGAATGGATGTTAATTGTGATATACCTACTGGTCATGGTAGATTGGAGTCACAAGGCCTGTTTTGTGTCCAGTACATGACACATCAAAATAGGCGTCGTGTACGTGTCGTCATGTTCGGATGGGGATATACGAACACACAAGATGATGGCAGTTCGCAAGTAGAGGTGCAGCTCGGATTCGGTCGAATCCATCAGATTTATCTGATATAATATTTAAATAATTTTAAACAAAAGTAATATTAAATACATAATCAAATAGCAATCAAATCTTCGGCATTACGAAATACAAACTAAAATAAGAATTTTTTTTTTTTTTTTTTTTTTTTTTTACAACAAGATTTCATTAAGATTAAGAAACAACTGAACTCATGTCATGAATAACATGAGGTTCAATACATGGAGGTATCTCATTATAAAGAGATATAGAGCCAGATGCAAAATGAAATAAAGCAAAGGTAGCTAAGGAGTGCGCACATTGATTAGCACTTCTATGAGTAAAATTGAATGAAATATTAGCCATAGATTGGCAAGCCATCTTAGCATCCTCAATGGTATGACGAGCACGCCACAAAGGAATTACTGCAGGATGATTAATTGAATCGATCAATGTCTTGCAATCTCCTTCAATTGTAACATCACTAAGAAGTTCTTCTTTGCAGATTAACAAGGCTAATCAAATACCAGATGCTTCAACTTCTATGGGGGAACCACCTTCCTCTGTTTTCGATAATGCCAACTTGAAAAGACCCTGGGAGTCACGAAGAACTGCAGCCTCCGACATTTTTCCATCCAAGAAGGCACCGTCAAAGTTGATCTTCCAGCAATTGGAACTTGGTGGCAACCATGTAGCAAGGAGTTTATTCCGGCTCAGAGCACTTGTACAATCAGGAGGTCCCAAGGAGTGAATTTCATCCTTCCTCTGTAAACTTTGTGCTTCTTCAAAGATCCACCTTGCATTGATTTGAATATTGTTGAAAACAACATTGTTCCTTGATTTCCATATGGTCCATAACTGGTAGAAAAAAGAAGCCACTTTGTTTGTGTCTCCATCCTTTAATATAGTTGTAGTGAGAGATGAGATTGTCGAGCCCACTGATATCATGCTAGCCACCAATGGATTATATTGTCAAGATAAACCTGTTTTGGGACAATGCAACAACAAATGGTTAGTATTTTCAGGATGTACCTTGCATAGAGGGCAAGTTCCATCGATTTGATCAATGCGTCTGTGGATATTTGTGTTTGTAGGAAGGGAATTTGTTATTGCTCTCCACACGAATAGCACCACCTTTGGACTGATTTTAGTAAAAGCCCAAAGCCTCTTCCAGTCATTGAAATCATCTCCTTCAGAGAATTGTGAAGCAGGGAACAATCTTTCATGAATCACTCTATAAGCTGATTTGGCAGTAAACTCTCCACTTGATGTATGAATCCATATAAGTTTATCCTTGGTACAATTTGCAGATAATGGAATTTTCAGGATAGCAGAAGATTCATGGGGTGGAAAGAGCATATGTATGAGATTAATTTTCCAGGACATACAATCCAAATTAATCAGATCAGTGACTTTACTTGCCCAGTTGTTACTAAAAGGATAACCTTGTACTGTAAAATGTGGTAGAGATGGAACCCATGGGTCATTCCAAATATTAATTTCCTCTCCATCACCTACTGACCAAATGATATTATTCTTGAGCCACTCCCTACTGTTAAGTAAACTGGACCAAACACAGGAAATGGTAGTCGAGGGAACAACTGACCAGAAAGTAGATGAATGTAGATATTTTGCAGCAAGCAACGAGGACCAAAGGGAAGTTGGTTGAGAAAGAAATCTCCATGAGAGTTTCATGACTAAGGATAGGTTAACGATATGTGGATCCCTTATACCAAGGCCTCCTTGATACTTTGGCAAAGTGAATCTATTCCAAGCTGTGAAATGGATTTTCTTTTTATCAGTAGATCCCCACCAGAAATTTCTTTGATCTTTGACAAGGTTATTAGTCACCTTCTTTGGTACATAATAGGAAGATAAATGATAGGTAGGTAATGATGATAGAGTAGATTTGATAAGAGTGGTTCGACCAGCATGTGACAAACACTCCCTTTGCCATCCTTGAAGCTTGGATTTACTAACATTAAGCAACTCAGAAAAAGTGCTCACTCTATTCTTCGATTGAAGAAGCTTATGGCCCAGATATTTGTCATTCATTGTCATCAGTTTAACCCCCAATAAATGGATATACAGCTCCTTCATTATTGGATCAATTTTTTAGAAAAGAAAATTGATGATTTTTCAAAATTGATACTTTGTCTAGAATTCGAGTATCTTCAACTCTAATCCAATCCATTAATGGATTTATCCGATGAGACTCGAGTTTAGCCCGTTCGAGTTGCACCCCTTCTTGCAAGGAGCTAATCAAGAATTTTGATATTCAAACTCGTTCCATTATTCACCGCTTCCTGAGCATTTTATTTCGTTGATATTTGTATCTTGTTGGTAAGAGGAAACCGCTTCATTTATTCATTTCGCCAACGGCATCCATCCACATGTTCCTTTCGGTCTTGATTCTGCTAACCAAACGTGGCCTTAACTCATTATTTTCCCTTATGTTTTTTATAGTATTTTGAATAAACCTCAATTTATATAAAATAAAAAAAATCAAAACCAAGACAGGTCAGGTTGACGGGTTAAGGTCAAGTTTAATTTGCGGAATGAAGGTTTTTTTTATTAAAAAGAATTCTAAAAAGAAAAAGAAAAAAAAAGGAATATATGTCTTACCCACCCTTTCTGAACCAAAGGGGGCTAACTTTGGGTGCAACTCGGACGGACTAAACTCGAGTTCGATTGAATAAATTCGTTAATGGTTTGAGTTTGGGTTTGGGTTAAAATATTAGGATTCGGATTAGAGTTCATGTTAAAATATTTGAACCAGATCACGGATCGGGCTCGGATTATCTAAAGAACACGGCTCGGATTATCTAAAGAACGCAAATATATATATATATATATATATATATATATATATATATATATATATATATATATATATATATATATATATATAGATAGATAGAGAGAGAGAGAGAGAGAGAGAGAGAGAGAGAGTAAGGGAGGTAGGGTGCCACCTCACGCGGGGGGGGGGGGGGGGGGGGGGGGTGTCGACTTGTCACCCCCCCATGCTATCATCATGCACATGGGTGCATGATGATAGCATGTGGGGGGTGACAAGTAGACACCCTCCATAGGGAATCGATCTCTTGACCACTCGGGTCGCATGCATCTCTCTTAACCACTAGGCTAGAGGTCATTTGCATATATATATATATATATATATATATATATATATATATATATATATATATATATATATATATATATATATATATATATATATATATATATATATATATATATACTCTTTCGTACTTTTTAAATAAAAAGTTTAAATCCTATAAATTTTTCCATCCAAAATTTTCAAATTTTTACCCTAATTTCCATTTTAGTTTGTATTTTGTAATAATTGAGTCATGATTGCTATTTGATTATATGTTTAATATTAATTTTTTTTTTCCAAAGATAAGTCCCCAGAATAGAAACGACCTCCTTTCTCTCGTATCCGGGTAGCTAACCACAAGAGAAAGGACGATTAAGCTAAATCTTCTAGAAAGAGTCGACGGACTCTTCTAGTCTCCCCGGTGACCGCGGGTGACAGTCCGAACAATGAACTCTTGTTGTTCTTCGAGGAGCGCCCTCTTCCTGTTTTCGAGAGAGCGTATTATGATAGAGAACCATAAACCCGATCCAGCTCGAGGAACTTGGGTACTTTTCTATTCCTCTGAAGTCCGTCTTGGATTTCATATGTTGGATCCAAAGCCGGATCGAACTTGAACTCAGACTAGACTTATGATTTATCGGATTGTGCTCAAGTTGAGCGCAAACCAGACCAAATATGCCCGAGTTGCACCCCTAGCCAAAGTAAAATCAACTTGTCATCTGCGTGTCCAATAAAAAGGTTTTTTCTATGGGCACTACCAAAATTGCTAGGGGGCATCAATTGCTAGGGGGCAGCCCATGAATGTGGAGAAATTGCTAGGGGGCACCCAAAAATTGCTAGGGACAGCCCAACCCCCCCCCCCCCCCCCCCCCCCCAAACCCAAAAATTTTATTTCATTTTCATTATTGACTCTCTCTCCTCAAGAAGAAAAGAAAGAAAGCTCTCTCCCTCTCCCTCTCCATCTCCTAAACCTAATTTCTTCTTCTCCATCACTCCATTCTCAATCCCTCCACGAAGATTCTCGAAGAGATGACACGGAAGTCAAAGCAACCGGAATCCAGGTACGTTCTTCCCTAATTTCTTCGAATTTTTTTAGATTATATTCGAAACCCTAGAATTGGTTTATTTTTGAATTTTTTTTTTGTAAAATAGGTTTATAATCTCTTGCACGTTCTCTTCCCTTATTTTTGAACACATGAAACCCGAAATTTATGTTGAAACCCTAACCCTAGAACACGACAAAATAGGATTTCGTTATTGGAGTTCGGGTTCACGACAGTAGGACTGCCAGGAATGTGACAGTCCTAATGAAAATTAGGACTGCCACAGTCCTGGCAGTCCTATTCTGAAAGAGGACTGCCAGGAATGTGGCAGTCCTAATTTTCATTAGGACTGCCACATTCCTGGCAGTCCTACTTATTATGAGATAGTAGTTGGGTAAGTACATGTTTTTTCTATTACTTAATAAGTGTATGTTGTCATGCAGTCCACCGAACAAAAAAATACGGCCCACCGCGTCAAAGCGGAAGGAACGTGCGGAGCGTCCTCGCGAGCGTCCGATAACAATTACCGAACCGACGCCCGAAGCTCGGTCTCGGACATCGCCGCCGGCACGTCAAGCTCAGTCGAAGCAACGAGCTCCTACTCCTACGCCTCCTTCCGACGACGACGACGACGACGACGACGACGACGACCTGCCAATTGCCCAACTCCTATCACGGCAAGAGGGTTTTGCGCCATTTGAGGATTTGAACTCTGTGGCAATTTGACTCTGTGGTTGTGATGATTTGAACTTTGTGGCAATTTGACTCTGTGGCAATTTGACTCTATGGCAATTTGACAATTTGAACTCTGTGTGGCAATTTGACAATTTGAACTCTGTGGCAATTTGACTCTGTGGTTGTGATGATTTAAACTCTGTGGCAATTTGACTCTGTGGCAATTTGACAATTTGACTCTGTATGGCAATTTGAATTCCTATCTATGACTCTCTGTGTGAATTTGATTCACACATAAATTCACACAGAGTTTCAGTATCAGGACTACCACACCCTTGGCAGTCCTACACTGAAGTAGGACTGCCAGGGTGATGGCACTCCTACTCAAAACTTGCTGTGACATCAAGTTTTGAGTAGGACTGCCAGCACCCTGGCAGTCCTACTTCAGTGTAGGACTGCTAAGGGTGTGGCAGTCTTGATACTGAAACTCTGTGTGAATTTGATTCACACAGAAATTCATCACAGAACTTTTTAGATAGGACTGCCACACCCTTGGCAGTCCTACACTGAAGTAGGACTGCCAGGGTGCTGGCAGTCCTACTCAAAACTTGTTGTCAGCAAGTTTTGTTTAGGACTGCCAGCTCCCTGGCAGTCCTACTTCAGTGTAGGACTGCCAAGGGTGTTGCAGTCCTATCTAAAAAGCTCTGTGTGAATTTGATTCACACATAAATTCATCACAGAGGTTCATAGATAGGACTGCCATACCCTTGGCAGTCCTACACTGAAGTAGGACTGCCAGGGTGCTGGCAGTCCTACTCAAAACTTGCTGTGACAGCAAGTTTTGAGCAGTGTAGGACTGCCAAGGGTGTGGCAGTCCTATCTATGAACCTCTGTGTGAATTTGATTCACACAGAAATTCATCACAGAGCTTTTTAGATAGGACTGCCACACCCTTGGCAGTCCTACACTGAAGTAGGACTGCCAGGGTGCTGGCAGTCCTACATAAAACTTACTGTCAGTAAGTTTTGAGTAGGACTGCCTTCACCCTGGCAGTCCTACTTCAGTGTAGAGCCAAGGGTGTGGCAGTCCTGATACTGAAACTCTGTGTGAATTTGATTCACACATAAATTACACACAGAGATTCATAGATAGGACTGTAACACATAAATTACACATATAAGACACAGGTAGGTACATATAACACATGTAGACACAGGTAAACACATATAATACATGCAGACACATATAACACAGGCAGACACATATAACACAGGTAGGCACATATAACACAGGTAGGCAAAATCAAACACATATAACTAAAAATTTACTCTATATATATTACTGGACTTCATATTTCACTGTATACACAAGTGGTCCTCCATATACAAAATGTTAGACTGTAAATATATCTATACTTAGTCGATTTCGACGTCGTAGTGGTCAGCAGGTAAGTCTCTTGGCTCCTCAATCTTCAACAATCTCTTACAATGGTTGATCTGCTCAACGAAAGGTGTGGTCCAAGCGATGGCTTCGACCGGTGCTCTTTTGTACCAAACTGTTGAAGGTGGAGGAATCGGAGAATGAACGATCATCTTTAGTACAACAAAGTGATCCCCGATCAGACCTATAGTACATAGGTTAGACACTCGGTGGTCCGTCGGAGGAGCGCACATCGGAAAGAATGTATTGTTAATATCCGGCGAGATAATTACAACAGGTATCATGTACCTATTAGCAAATAAATAGCCGGCAGACGGGACTGACATGTAGTGGTCTGTCCCGGTAACACTGTCGGTGCAAGGGATACTTAACAACAAACTTGCAACCGTTTCTTCGCTTAGGATGCGGGAGTAGAATGGAAGACGAGTCTCTAACTCCTCGTACATCTCCTGCCTCACCCGTCTCCATCCGTCTTTGTCATCATAACCAAGATGCATTGCAAGGGCATGAAATCCGCAATGGCCATCACCGGGGACATCGACAATAGACCAAATGTAACTTCGAAGCGCAGGTTGAAATTTGTCAATATACAAACTCGTTGTTTGGCTTGCAACTGTATCTTTTCTTGGGAGATCCATTTTCTCCATTTTTCGGCGAACGACAAGCTTGCCCTTCTATGCTCATGCTTGACTATATTCAAACTCATCTCAAATGATGCCTTAATTTCATTCACCGTCCGGTCTACTGATAAATGTATAGCTTGCCAAACAGAGACGAAGTTGCCGAGAGATGATTTTAGGTGCCTTTTCAATAAAGAGTGTGCTCCTTCGACACGGTTGGTAGTTGTCGTGCCGTAATGCTTCACCACATTCGACCATGCTAAGACGAATTATTCTTTGTGCGGTTCAAGCCATGTATCTTTGATGTAAGAAATGCATGCCGGCTCCCTCGCCTCCCACTTTTGCTTGAACAAGTACCATGCGGCATCGTAACTGGCAATCGTAGATGCTCGCCACACACAATTCCAATCATTGTAGAATTCGTCAAAAATCTGCATGTCGATTTTACCATCCTCTTTCCGAAACTTCAACTTACATTGGGCTTGAATATTACGATTGACATGCCAAGTGCATAGCAATGTATCCGCTTGAGGAAAAATAATGCGAATAGCATTAATGAGGGCGTACTCTCTGTCGGTAACAAATACTGACGGCTCTGTATAACCAGTGTAAAGTGTTTTCAGTTTCTCCAATGCCCATGTGTAGTCTTCAAGCTTCTCACTCTTCATGAAGCAAAATGCCACTGGAAATGTTTTCCAAGTAGAGGTGAACCCGACAACATGAAAGAGAGGCATCTTGAACTTATTTGTCTTGTACGTGCAATCAAGGACTAACACGTCGGCAAAGGGCCTGGCCAAATTTGTGCAATCAGGATGAGCCCAAAAGAGTGATAATACTTCATTACTCTGGGGATGTCTTCTATGGAACTCAACATAATGATTATCGGCAAGCAACTTGAGCACTTCTTGCATCGCCATTCTTGATTTCGTCCGGACAGCGTTTGAAGAAGTTAGGGCGTTGTATATTGTCTTCATTGTAGACATGTTCTTCTCATCTTCATATCGTATGACGGAATATATTTGTCTCGGTGCAACTCCGGAGGTGGTCAAGTCTTCGACTATCTTCTTCTCCGTATCGTTCAACCGTCCGACATACGGATGACCCAATAGTGTCTCGGCAAACTCGTGGTTGTGGGTTTCATTCTTCACTTCTACTGTCCATTTTCCCTCTTCTTCGTTTCTGATATGTATCGTGAATGGACAACCACATTTCCTCGTTCCAACATTTCTTCTTCGAACTTTACTTTGGATAACTTCTACTGTGTTTTTCTTGTGCGTCCTGAACACACCACCTCTTTCACAGCCCACCACCACAGTTTGTCGTCCCGGTCGATTTCGGGCCGATCTGGATATCACTAGAACAATGTTGTTTTCCCGTCCTACTTCTCGACACCAATGTACCGCACCCTCGCTTGATTCAAAACATAGATCGGTCCAAAATAAATGGGCTACATTGACTGCAATTGGAGCCGGTACCGCAAAATCGGAAGATCTCAAGTCCTACAATAAATGTTCTTCGGTTAGTACAATTAGACAAAATCCTAAAGTAAATAGGTTTCATAGATTAGGCCCGTGCATAAGATTAGTGTCCATAAATAGCAAATTGTGTTAATAGCAAGACCGTCTTCTGTGAAGGACTGCAATAAAACTCTGCATTCTAGTATTATAGACTAGGACTGCCAGAGTGGTGGCAGTCCTTCACAAAAGAAGGACTGCCACCACTCTGGCAGTCCTAGTATATGATCGGGACTGCCTGAGTGTTGGCAGTCCTCTGTGTCACAGCACGAGTTTAGGTCCGAGCTCAAGTTCAAATGTAGTTACCAAGAGAGCTTCCGATGCATCAAAGTTGTCTTCGGACGTGGCGGGAACGTGTTCTTCGGACGTGGCGGGAACGTTTGATGTTCCCGGTTGATCCATGTTCAATATTTTTCTATATTTAACACATAATTCAACTTTAATATGTGAAATTCTTGTTTAAAACATGAAACATATTATAGTTCGATGACTTACCAAAAATTTGGAGAAGTCAATGACCTAGAGTTGAGGGAGAGAATAATTTGCCAAAAATGTAGGGAGAAAAGAAAAAAATTAGGGTTTTAATTCTTTGACCTAAGAGAAGAGAAGGAGGGAAGAAAATAGTTGAGGGAGAAAAGAAAAGAGAAGAAGGAGAGAGAAAATAAAAATTGGTATTTATAGTTGTGCTTGGGCTAGCCCCTAGCAAAATTTTTGGATGGCAAACTTGTAATAAACTTGAAAAATTTTGGGCTAGCCCCTATCAATTTTGGTAGTGCCCATAGAAAAAACCAATAAAAATCCTCGCTCTTTCCAGCAACAAATCCCCAGCCCACCACCAATGTACTCAACTTCGCTTCCCTCCACCTCCTTCCTCTTCCCCTTCTCCTTCTCCTCCTCCTCCTCCTCCTCCTCCTCTCAGTCCACCAAACGCACCCATTCCTTCACCCCACTCTCCTCTTCCTTCTCCCCCTCCAAAAAAGTATGGGTCAACCCCACCACCAAAAGAACCCACCACCAGCGCCAGCGCCAGCACCAGCACCACCACCACTACCTCGACCGCACCGTCGACATGGACTCCCTCCTCCTCTCCCTCTCCCAGACCACCACCCCCGCCGAGCTCCACTCCCTCCTCTCCGCCTTCCTCCCCGCCGTCCCCAGCTCCGGCCGCCCCCCGCTCTCCCCGCGCTTCATGACGACCCTCCTCTCGCGCGAGCCCGACCCCGCCCGCTCCCTCGCCATCCTCGACTGGATGCACGACCTCGCCGGCTACCCCCCCTCCCTCCCGGCCTACAACGTCGTCCTCCGCAACGCCCTCCGCTCCCGCCGCCTCCCCCTCGCGCTCGGCCTCTTCGACGAGCTCCGGTCCTCCCGAGCCCTAACCCCCGACCGCTTCACCTACTCCACCCTCATCTCCTCCCTCTCCCACTCCTCCCTCCTCGACCTCGCCCTCTCCTTCCTCCCCCTCATGGACGCCGACCGCGTCCTCCCCGACCTCGTCCTCTTCACCACCCTCATCACCCTCGCCCGCCGTCTCGGCGACCACTCCAAGGCCCTCTCCCTCTTCTCCCGCCTCCGCCGCTCCGTCCCGCCCGACCTCATCGCCTTCAACTCCGTCCTCCACGTCCTCGCCCGCGCCGGCCTCTTCCGCGAGGCCCGCCAGCTCATGTCCGACATGGCCTCCCTCTCCCTCCCCCCCGACACCGTCACCTACTCCACCCTCCTCGCCGCCCTCGTCGACTGCGGCAGGTACCTCGAGGCCCTCTCCCTCTTCTCCGAGATGCGCTCCCGCCGGGTCCCCCTCGACCTCACCGTCTGCAACGTCATGATCGACGCCTACGGCCAGCTCGACATGGCCAAGGAGGCCGACAGGCTCTTCTGGACCATGCGGAGGCTCGGCGTCGAGCCCGGGGTCGTCACGTACAACACCATGCTCAGGGTCTACGGGGACGCCGAGCTGTTCGGGGAGGCCGTGCACCTGTTCAGGCTGATGCAGAGGAAGGAGATCCAGCAGAACGTGGTCACCTACAACACGATGATGAGGATCTACGGGAGGAGCTTGGAGCACGAGAAGGCCGGGAACCTGGTGATGGAGATGAGGAAGAAGGGGATCGAGCCGAACGCCATCACCTACTCCACGATCATATCCATATGGGGGAAGGCCGGGAAGGTGGAGCGGGCCGCGAAGCTGTTCCAGAAGCTCAGGAGCTCGGGGGCGGAGATCGACCCGGTGCTCTACCTGACGATGATCGTGGTGTACGAGAGGGCCGGGCTCGTCGCGCACGCCAAGAGGCTGATACATGACCTGAGACATCCGGAGAATATTTCCAAGGGGACGGCGGTGGCCGTCCTGGCGAAGGCGGGGAGGGTGGAGGAGGCGGCTTGGGTTTTCAGGCAGGCCGTGGAGGCTGGGGAGGTGAAGGATATTTCCGTGTTCCGGTCTATGATGGACCTCTTCTCGAGGAATAAGAGGCACAAGAACGTGGCAGAGGTGTACGAGAGAATGAGGGAGGCTGGGTTCTTCCCGGATTCGGAAATGATTGCCACCGTGCTGAATGCTTACGGGAAGATGCAGGAGTTCGACAAGGCGGAGGCAATTTATAAGGAGATGGAGGAGGAGGGGTGCATCTTCTCGGATAGGGTGCACTTCCAGATGATGAGCCTCATGGGAGCAAGGAGAGATTTTCATGGAGTGGAGTCGATGTTTGAGAAGCTGAATGCCAATCCTAACATTGACAAGAAAGAGCTGCACCTTGTGGCTGCCAATGTGTATGAGAGGGCGAACAAATTGGACGAAGCAGCTCGAATCATTGGACAAATTAACAAGAAGAGTTCAAACATGTTTGCATTGCAGTAGATGGAGTAAGTTGCTTCACTTTTGTTACAGTATCTTAGAGTAGATGTATCACTCACCATGTCCAGATTGTAATCCTAATTATGTGTTATTGTACAGGGTTACCTTTCATTGAAGAAAACAAAAACTAATCTTTTGGTTAATCTGTCGCTGTTTTCATATATAGATATCACATATGTGATTCTACAGAAAAAAAAGATACTTCTGGGTACTCATCGCATCTATGAAATGAATCCTTCTGGGTACATGACTATGATCATTTATTATTTAATCGCATCATCTGTTCTCGAAACCTTTAGTTGTATGATTTAATTTTTGAACAGTATGATGCTTGATTTAGCTTTAGATAATATCTTGCATACTGCTTTCTAGTTAGCACCATCAAGCCATCTACCATCAGAATTGGATCGTCTACGGAGCATAAGAGAGCTCCAAAAAGGATTTGACAAAGTTTTTATGACCGGTTGTCGACCTGACGCCAACCATCTTTGATGGTATGCTCCATAAGGGATTTGACAGATTTTTCTATTGTCGACCTGACGTCAACCATCTTTGTTGGTGCCAAAATCATAGCCAAGGAAGCTATCAGCACGAGAGGTCCATGCCATAAAACCTGGAAGGCCAAGTTGGTAGGTAGATAGACCTACATAGGCGTTATGCAGTAAGTTCATGCAACCAAGAAGCAACCCGCCAAGTTCTCATAGACTATAAAGAGTCTAGACAAAGAGTTAAGATGATACAATTGTTATAGGCAATTGTATTCATCTCTATCACACATGAAACCACAGAGAGAAATGAATAGACATTGCCATAAGCTGCTTTCTAGTTAGCAGTCTTTCCCAAACTATATACAATTTTTGGTTTTGGTTTCTAGTTAATAATGACTTTGGTTATCCTCATTTACTTTACCAATGCCTTGTTTTTCTATGTTGGCCTTTCCTAGGCAACAGTACTAACTTATATGTTCCTGTATATACTATATATGTTCTTTTGTTATTCTGGATTGCCCTTAAATGGTTTCATTCTTTCGATAAGTGCAACTTAGAGGTATAGCAAGAAAGCATTAGATTGGCCTGAGTGATCGTCATATTCACTACAGTTTAAGTAGAAGAGCCATGCTTATCCTCCTATTCTGTTGGCTCCAGTCTGAATGGCTCATCTCAGGTATGTTCTGCTTTTTCACCAACAAGCATTGTGGGTCATGGCTGTTTGTACCTGGATAATTTTATTATTCCATTTCCATTTATGCAAGAGGCATGTATGTGATCGCTAATTTACCTTGGTCTTTGGATTTTTTCTAATGCCATATTCCAGAGCCCATTTGCATATGATATCTTGGACTGAAAGTTACATATGTTGTTATCTCAAAAAGATGGTTATACATGTTGTATGAAACTCTTTTACTATTATTTATAGCTATACATGTAGCTTCTAAAAGTCTTCTTATTGTTCAGGTGTAATATTTGGAGTAGTTCACTATAATAGAAATGGAGGCAAAACTCGTGAGGTTGTTAGATTATAAAGCTTTTTTTCAAAGTCATTGTTATAGTTTGATTGAAATTGGCATTCCTTTACTATTTGGATGCATCATCTTACCTCGATAGTTCGACTAGAGTCTTTATAGTCTAGAAAACTTGGAGGCTCCCTCCCTGGTATCCTGAGCTTAAACTGCAATCCAAAAGGTAGTTCTACCTACTTACCGACTTCTGGCTTATGTTTTATGGCATGACTCTCTCATGCTCATAGTTAGCTTTGTTAGGAATTTGCACCGACGTAGAGGGTTGACGTCATGTCGACAACCGGTCATAAAATGTTGGAAAAGTGAATGTAAAATTGACTTGGAAAATTAATTAAAAATTAATTTTATTAATTTTTCAATAGGTGTGTCCAATGTGCAACGAATCTTGTGCAATGAATCTATCTATTGGAAATGTGTGTCCTTTCCATTGTGTCTCTTCATCCCTTATAAAAGGATAGTCCTATGAGTGTTTGAATCAATGAATCAATAACTCATTCATCCATCTAGCATTAAGTCTAAGAGAGAGAGGGACTACCAACATTGCTTCGTCGAGTTCCTACGGTGTGAAGAGCTGCTACGAAGGAGAAGAACCGTTGTATCATGAGAGACTAATCGCCATTAAACCGTAAGCACCAGTGCGGGACGAATATTGTCTTAAGGACATCAACCTCCGGTCTCGGCATTATTATTTTAGATTTTAATTTCAGAGTCTAAATACAGAGTTGGAAATTTAATACTTACATAAAACTTGTCCAAGTCTTGTATGGACCTTTCTTATGCTCCATACCCGATCCCACTCTAACGGGAGAAGGCTTGGATGATGATGATTGTTCTAGTTATGGTAAGAAAGGTGACATTGTAGATTATAAAGTTCATAGGTCCGGTTTAGGACGTGGTTTTCGTCCCTTACACTGCTTCACCCACTGGCTTTCCCATAATCACAAGGGTTGTGATAAGGTCTGTCGTATTCCTTCCCAAATTCTGACAAGTTATATATGCTGAGAAAGTCTGAGTAATCACAAACTCTCTCCAACTATGTGGAGGAGCTGAGATCAGCGGAATGAGGATGAGACTGGCGATGGGTAACATGAGCATAGAGGCAGGATGCATGGTGATGCAACAGTGAGCCAGTAGGGAAACGAGATGCGATTTTGGCTCACAGGCTCACTGGCAATAGCATCAGTTGTAAAGTGATTGGGCACAAGGAGAAGGGTGGTGTCTTTTCATCTAGCTTGAGAGTTGGTGACCCATTCTCTTCGAGTTCTCTTTCACCCCTTTTTTTCTTGTTTTCTGACAGCCTGTTACTTTAGGTGGATTTTGTTAGTGGAGAAGGCAAGAGAAAACACAAGAGTCTAAGAAAGAGAATGGCTATATTTCTTGTAGAACTTCATAGTCGATGCCAGACATAATTTTGAATTCTCATGTTGTAATAGCAAAAATAAACCAATGCAGAGGTATGCTTATTGTCACGCCCCGAGTCGGCAACGTTCGTCCCCGATGTTAATTTTTTTTGCCGATTCGATCGTCCTCGCTAAGGCGTGATGCCGTACGAGTCTGTAATTGCACTCGTACAAGGCAGAACGTTACGTTGCAATTGATATTAATACGCCAAGTTGAAACTTCACAAATCACATCAGAATTTAAGACGCAGTATAGGAAGATAGAAATACTTTTCATTCATAGCTTGCAACGAAGTGCAAGTCGTAATTACATTGGATGCTGTTGCGGCTACATTGATTGAAAACAGAAAGAAAATACATTCGACAAGTTGCCTGAACTACGCTTGCCGTCCCATACATTCGCCCCTTTATATATAAGCCGTCGACTTGAATTGGCTTCAAAATACTTCATCATAGGAAGAGCTTCAAAACGCCTCTCCGCACTTCAGTTTTGTTTTAGGTTGGAGCGCCCGCCGTACCTGGGAAAATTGGAGGAGGGGATTAGCACACTTGCTAAGTGGACGAGACGAACCAACTCGTCTAAACCGACTCTGATTGTTAGGGTAGGCATGCTTTAGAGTTGTCTTTCTATTAGAACTAAATGAATTCAGTTCATATTCGACAGCCGTCTTTGAGTAATAAAGCATACAATATAACATCGCAGTTTATCATATTTCTTACCACGGCCGTGCTCGTCCCTGCATGAAAACAGAGATAATATTTACACCTGCATAAGACAATAAGTGAGCATGCAACTATCTTATATGCGGTCATTGGTGCTACGCACCACTAGGGACTTAATCGAAGTTGGCATGCGACGCTACCCTTTCAGCCTAGGTTGCAAGCCTTACTGAAGGTCCCGCATGCCTCGCGCCGAAGCACGATAAATTATTCCCCCTAGGACGAATCGGTTCTAATGCCCCGGATACCGTTTCGAGGAAAACGAACTTGTGCACAAGCTGGGGACGAACGTTGCCGACTCGGGACGTGACACTTATAGTCACTTATAGCAATCAATACTATGTTACACTACTATTTGGGCTTTGGGTTCATACTGTGTGGTATCAATCCACCATTAGTGCTTCGAAATATTTTTGGTTTTGTAATTAGTAAATGAGATGGCAATTTGCTCAAGTTTTAATTTGAAA
Source organism: Iris pallida (assembly GCA_029216955.1). Taxonomy (NCBI): domain Eukaryota; kingdom Viridiplantae; phylum Streptophyta; class Magnoliopsida; order Asparagales; family Iridaceae; genus Iris; species Iris pallida. Next base: position 4,187,895 of record JANAVB010042819.1, read on the forward strand.
CTGAGTTTTCCAAGATAGCATTATTTATAAATCTGAGAATTACATATAATATGCTATCACGGTTAGCAATTACTTGCAAATGCAGAACTTGTGTACAATAGCAGGATGAGTAAATTTCGGATTCAACTGCCTCTACATACAAGGACTCGGATTCTACGCTGGTAGGAGAGCCAAGGTGAGAGTAGTACCGGTTATCAATGTAAATCATTATAATGCTCGCATTTGATTAATACATAATGCATTACCCTACAAAAAAGGTTCAAATTTTATCTGGTGCGTATTTTAAGAAAAATTATAAGAAAAATTATATTACTACACGAATCCAGCTCTCAAGTCTATAAAATGGATATTTGACATGTGGAGATGTACTTGAACAATGTAAACATATATTCCTCAACCTCCAGAATGGAATTTAACATGGTATCAGAGCAACCATTGTGAAATCTGGTCCAACATTCATTTAACTGGAATTAGAGCTCATAAGCTTACTTTGGGATTATTGTCTTTTCCTGAGTTCGTAAAGTTTGACTTCTAACTCGAACTTTGTAGAGAATTTGCAGAATCAACGCTCATAAAGTTTTGTTGGGACTTGGGACTTCTCTCTCCCCATCCAGATGATATTCTGGAACTCATGCTTACTAGCTGGTGTAAGATGTTTAGAGATAGAAATTTCTTCTAGAAATACCTGTTATATTTGAAGTTGGATTTTTTTTTGCATGTACGCCCTCTGAAATAGTGATTTTTGTGTGTATACCCCTGCAAAAGTTGTAATTGCATGTATACCCTCTTAAAGATATGTATTTATGGTTATACCCTTGCGGTTATGAGACGTCTAGAAAAAATGGTTGAGTAATATGATGACAAAAATGCCTTTTTCTGAATATACCATTTTATGTATACCCCTTCGAATGTTTCACATTGCAAGTATACCCCTAGATTTTCTTTTATTTTGCATTATACCCTTTAAAACTCTTAACATGATCCTTTAAAACTCTAACATGATGTGTATCGTTTATAAAATACTCTCCGGAAATGTCACTTCACTCCTTTGAGTTTTCACCCAACATAAAGTCCATCCTAGAAACCATAAAGTTAGAAAACCAGGGAGCCTAAGGAGTGTTCCAGGAATTATTAAGGCTCCATTCTTGTGAATTCCAGGTCAAAACAATGTACTCATTGACTTGGTTCAACTTGCTACAAAGGCCATGGAAGGACAAGGCATTTAAAAGTGAGTTTTGGCATCATGAAAATTATATTTATCTAGAACCAGACAAATGTCAATAGCAAATATTCCAGTCCAATAGTTGATCCTAACATCCTAAAAACGTTGAGAGGACACTTGGAATTTTATAGATGAGTAACAAAGCATTGTCATGCAACCTTAGGTCACGAGCATTAATGAATATGCCCCTACAAAGCTTTTTAAGGGGGGGGGGGGGGGGGGGGGGGGGAAGGGTTTGTCATTATGGATTTTGGAATCCGAATGAAAGGATTTAAAAAGTATTAGGGCCTGTTTGGATTTTAGTTACGTTTCATCCCGGGAGTCCATTTGGTGCCAAATGCAGGAAGCGAACAAAACGGTTTCCATTCCGGATGGATGTTTCTTCAAACGTGTCATTCATTTTGGGATCAAATGGGTCTTTCCAAAATGCTAGCCAAACAACCGTTCTAGAAATGGACATTTGAGCAAATGAGAGGAAATGTAACTATAATCCCAACTAGTATTAATTGTTGCCATATTTTGTTTTTGCATTATATTTTACGGGTTTATATTTTGTGAAGCATTTATCATGTTTAAGTCAATTTTGGATGGAAGCCCTCCATAATAAATAATATTCCAATGAGACAAAGAACCTAAATAGAAATATATGTATTCTCTTACTCAGACTTTAGACTTCAGAGCTGCAAACAAACAACATCTGAGGTTCGCTCTCTCTCAAGAACTCCATTGATTATGTTTCTCCAAATGGAGAAAGCTATGGGAGTGAAGCTACAAACAACTCTCCAGCACTTTTCCTAAAGAGAGGTCATCTACAGGTGCTTCTCTCTCCTTCCTCTTGTACTAATTTGACAGTTCAGTTCCAAAAATTGCAAAAATTTTCCCGTTTAATTTAGTCTCAGCTCTGAAGCCCATCAATTTTATAAGCTAAAGATTCAATCTTTATGCAATATTTTTCTGATCCACTATAATAATATAATTAGTATAATCTATCAGTTTCTTTTTCAGAAGAGGGGCAAAGGATGCAAACTTTATGTAATATTTTGATGTTCTGCTCTTAAAGCCATCAATTTATAAGCTAAAGATATCAATCTTTATTGACATAATTTACCAGACCCAATATAGTGTAATCTGTCTCATTTGTAGAAGAGGGGCAAAGATGCAAACTTTATGCATTATTAGGATTTTATGCTCAGTTTGAATATTTGTTGATAGAATTTATATGTCATGATTTAATTTGCTGATCCTATAAATCCTAATCAGCCAATCAATTTTTATTTGAAGGTGCAATTTCTAGCTTTTATTTCATGGTATTGGTAGGTAGTTAAATTCACTGAAGTATTCCTTGTTACATTCAGAAAAGTCATACTAGCAATAATTTCATTTTGAATTCTGACAGAAATAGAACCAAGTGGAAGAACTTTCCCATTCTTATTTAGCATTTCATTTGTGTTGAACCTCTGTTTAGCCGAAGACTTTTTGCTCTGATACAACGTCAAAGTCCCTGCCACTCCACAAAATCTCTGAGAGTTATAGTGAGGGTTATATATTTATTGTAGAGAGCTGAATTCAGGCATCGGTATTTTCTTTTCTTTTTAGTTAAGCTTACAATGCGTGCCATAAGAGATATGATATCCTCTTGATCTGTAAGGTTCGGGAGAGGAGATATACAGGTTGAAATATCTGCAATTTGATAAATTGCTCTTACGAGCTTAGGACTATCTACCCTCACCTTCGATTCCGCCCACTAGTGCTAGCTGATCTCTGGTCAGAGAATGCAATTGGAAGATAGGGTTGACTCTGTGATCGAAACATCAGTCTGACACCTGCAGCTCATTCCATTACCACCAATAATAAGTTTGACGCCACATCTGAAAGATGATGCAGTTTTTGGAATTCCTTTCCGAAGCAGGGACAGAGGGTCCAAATCTCATATGATGTTTCTTCTGTAATATCAAGCATTGGTAATTGCTTCCAAAGCCCTTCATAAGTAAAGTTGCTTTCTGAAGCCAGCAGAACAGAAATACAGATTTCGTACTAGACAATTCTAGCACACCTAAGCCAGTTCTGATGGAGTTATTCTGTGAGTCGCCAATTCAGGGAAGTGATAAAATGTTTTGCAGTCAAAGAGACATTATTGCGAGCGCTCAAGAATTTATTTGCCTCTTCTAGAGAGGGAATCTAGTTTCTGTGCTGAAAATAGGTACCAACTTGATCAAGTAGTTCGTGCCATAGAGTACATAGATATATGATTTTTAACATGTTTGTGGGTTATTGCCTATGTTGCACGGTCACAGATACGACTAGTCACAGATACGACTAGGGTGGGCATTAATTGGTTTTTGACCGAGAACCGAACCGAATAAGAGATTCGGTTCGGTTTGAAAAAACTTCGGTTCGGTTCCGGGTTTGAAAATACTAAAGTTCCTTATTTGGTTTTTGTTTTGGGTTTCGATTTCGATCCAAAGCCGAAAATCCGACGCAATTGGGTAAATACTCTCAATTTTATACATATTTTAAGATTAAAAATGTATATATTTTGAAAGCAACAATTCTATGTATGTGTTTTAAAGTCCAACTTTGATAATTTAACTAGTCCAACTTTAGGTCCAACATTGAAATACCACGAACATAAGTATTACATTTTTATTTTTTTTATATAATTTAATCACAACCCCAACTATGGGTCAGGTCCATTAAACAATAAAAATAGCCCAACCGAAGAAACCAAATCGATTATCGGTTCGGTTTTGTATTTTTAGAAGTCCGGTTTATTCGGTTTTGACTATTTCGATTTGGTTGAAACCGAATAAATCGAACGCTTACCCCCCCCCCCCCCCCCCCCTCCCAGATAGGGCACGACATGAATCAGACATGACAACATAAGGACACAATGTCACGTTCCGGTTCCGCAGAACCGATCGTCCTCGCTAGGACGTGATGCGGCGCAAGCTTAGGTTGCGCTCGCGCAAGACGAATACCTAAAACGACCGGTTAGAAGCTAGACGACAGAGTCGCACAGAAGTCCCGAAGTGAAAAAGTTAAGCAACATAAGACATGTACAAAATGATGCTCTTTATTGATATCGAAAATAAGATTATAAAGACACGAGGTCAAGTTTACAAGTCACTCAGGCTCACTATCTCTCTGATTACATTCACTCAGCTCTCTCTCATCTCTCAACATGTCTTTAGACTTACAATTGCAGATCACGATGGGCGATATCTATACATTATATTCCATATAAGTGTAGACTCCACGCGGCCATACGCCTCGAAACGCCAAGGGACTCCATGCCTCAGTGCGTCCAAGCGAGCAATGCCTTGAAACGAGCAAGTACATGTAATCTGCATGCAAACTGGTGGGGTGTCAGTATACAACCGTACTGGTGGGGGGCATCTCGTCCACCCATAAAAAATCTAATACGTTTATTTAGTGAGTGCAAACTTATTCTTTTGTAGTCTTTCTAATCTTGTCTTATGATCAATTTTAAGACATACTCCTGGTCTACTTTACGACGCAACGCGTAATCGTGCCATAAAACTCATTCGTGTAACAATATGGAGGCCGTGCCTCGCAACTTAGTCCAATTTACTCAATACTTGTCTTATGGCCTTCCTCCGTTTCATCGTGCAATTGACTCAATCATAGACTTGTGAACTTAGTGTCAACGACTCAAAACATGACACCACATCTCGTGGCGAAGTACATGTTTCTGCTATAGCCAAATCTTACGCTCCATACTCGTGTTGTATATTGTGTAGGCATTTCTTGACTCCTTCGTGTCGTGCATATACTTCTTGACTCAATCTAAGGCGTGTACACAGATTCCCGCAATCAAGCTGACTTAAACTATATGAAAGGGGCACTAGCACCACAAGTTATCCCTGGACCATTTGGATAAGACGGTACGTGCTTGAACGAGGCACGAACTACATTTTTCGCAATACCCGTTATACGGCGCTCCCTTCAGCCGAGTCGCACTCCTCCTGAAGGTTCCGCAAGCAAGTTTCCCCTAGGTACGAATCGATCCCGGTGTCTCGACAATCATTCAAGGAATCAAACCTTGTGCACAAGTTGTCCAATGACCATGTAAATCTCGACTCAACTTTCCATTCGTAGTACTAATTCTCATCTTTCATACTTTTCATATTCTTTGTTGCAACTCCCAAACGAGGGAGTCACTCGGCGACAAACGGTCACGAGAATTTTCTATGTTATCATAATCTTCTGTCTCAAACCTAGGAACGACTATTTGATAGCCCTACTGCTTTATTTGACCCAATCGTATTTTGTGTAGTGCCACCAACCAAGTTATACTCTATATGAGAAGATTTGATACCGTAGGAAACGTGGCAATGAAACCGTGAGAACGTGCTTTGAAGCCGTGGGAACATAAAGACTATGACAGCAAGTCGATAGTTTATGTGACAACATAAAATTCCTTACTTGACCCAAGTCGTGGGATCGAAAGATCGAGTGCCAACTTTGAAAACCCAACGTGAAGTACAATCTAGGCATCAAGTTCAATACTTCCATGTTCTACACGATCTGACTCAAGGCGGGATTATTCCCTTTAGCTATGTGGGTTCGTCTCTTTTATTAGCATACCTACTCAGTGCAATTGAAAACATTCATTTATTAAGCAAGGTTGTAAAAGGCGCTAGGCGTCAGGCGGGTGGCCACCCACCGTCTAATGCCTAGGCTGCCTAGGCGGCCTTCTAATATTAGGCGGTCGCCGCCTATATATATATATATATATATATATATATATATATATATATATATATATATATAGGAATTGAAAACTCAGCTTTACATAAAATTAGTGCTACTGTGCTACTGCCACAATTTTTTTTTCTATTTAACTTAATTTTCTAATGAAAACTATTTTTTTTCTTAAACAGGTGTACGTTTTTTTTGTGCATAAAAAACTCAGTTGCTGCCACTGTAGCCACTGAAAAATAGAAAAAGGAAAAAAATTAGAAGAAAAAATCAGTTGCTGCCACTGTAGCCACTGTAGTAAAAGAAAAGGAAGTAAACAGATGTTGCCACCGTAGAAAAATAAGAAAGAAATCAGAAGAAAAAAAGAAGTAAACAGCTGCTGCCACTGTAGCAGCCGTATATATCCGGCTGAAAATAAAATAAAAAATCAGAAGAAGGAAAAAGAAGCGAAATAAAGAGAAAAAGAAGCAGCAGAAGAAAGAAGAAGAAGAAGAAGAAGAAGAAGAAGAAGAAGGATGATCACTCACCTGCTCCCGCTACCGCTGCTCTCTCCGCCTGCTGTTGATGCTTTCTACTTCTCGTGCTGCTGCTGCTCTCTACTTCTGTTCTGCTGTTGCTGCTCCTGCTCTCTCCCTTTGAAAGGAATAGGGATTCACCTTTTGTTAACGGGTTTGGGTCGGGTAAGTTTTCTGCCCTGAAAAAAAAACCAATTTTTTTGGCATGGTCGTCGACCGACTAGGCGGCCGCCTAGCCGCCTACACTCGCCTAGGCGGCCGCCTTATCCCGATTTAATGCAACGCCGCCTAGATGGCCGATTTCGGCCTAACCCTAGGCGGCTGTCCGGTGCCTAGTGCCTAGGCGCCGCTTTTTTCTGCCTGTTAGAACACTGTTATTAAGTATGAAGGCAAAGCTGAGGTAAGTTTATTGAAGCCACCCACCTGAGCGAGGAGTTGCCTCGGCCGTGCGGAACTTCGAACAAGCCGTTGCATAGCCAAGTCCAAATGTCGTTGCGTTTCGATCTATCCGGTTGAACTGAGCGGGGTGGAGCACTACATAATACACAACTTAGAAAAAGTTTCGTCTTCGAAACTTACTAAATATACACTCATCAACTTATCACTCATATTCAACTTTCAATCACTTGGTACTCAACGTCTCTCGAACGATTTCCTATGCGTTTTCTTTAATTTGAGCTGCGTTTTCTTTAATTTGAGCCACGCTCGTGTCTTAGCCAAATTTATGTCGATCAACTATACCATCCCAAACAAGCTAACTACTCCACAACTATAATTATCAAGTTATGTCTCTAATCCATAATGCGCCTCGTAGTGCTACATTTCAAACGCGGGGTAACTATACTCGCCGCAAAATTGGCAACTTAGTTCTTAGGTAAACCCACCCGAGCGATATCCTTACTCACTTCGAATCCAAAACATATCCGAGTCGATCACTCATAATCTTCTAATTGAAATCCAGTGCTATCCCTTAACTAAATCTTGCCGATCCTCAGGTCTTCAACTCAATTCTTGACCAATCCTTCAAATATGACTGCTTCAATGCCTCAATCACAATCACATGTATCGATATTCAGTTCTAGCTAACCAATTTCATTATCTTTCAAAATTATCGTTCGCAACGTCTACGTTCTAACTTCCAAAAATTTTCAAACCTTTGGAACAACCAATCAAAAATCCGAATCTCTTATCTTGCACATCTCGATTACACTTTCAAACACGATATCAATTTTGGTGATATCGTTCAAATCCATCAAAGTAAAATTTTTGCTTTCGTTGAATCCTCGAAACACATTCATTTCATTGAAACACTAATTCATCTTCAATCACCAACTTTCTTCAACTAGAAAAATTGATCCAACATTTTCGATTCGTTTGCTCAATCAAACAACAATTCTTCCGATCAATCCCTTACGACATCAATGTCCACGTTTCAAGTATCCAGATTATGCAAATTCGATATGTTTACCTCGAACCAGATCGATCAAAATCCAAGTTTGTTCCATTTCAACGTGTCCCCCCCAGTTTTCAAATTAGGGGTATTTTTGTCATTTTTCAAGTTTTATAATTTTTAGGAATTTTTATTTATTTTATGTGATTTTTTTGGGATTTATTTGGTTTGGTTTGGATTTTATCCAATTCGGACTCAAATTGGAGACCCGGGTAGCCTGGACCCTAGTGGGACCCCCATACTAGCTGGGCTTAGCCCACATACCATAATAATTAGGCTAGAAATTATTAACCCAACTTCCATGGCTTAATTAGTCATTATAGAGGCTAATTTAGTTAGTTAGAGCTAAACCGAAACGAACCGAACCAAACCGATTTCAAATTAAACCCAAACTAAGCTTAATGGGTTGGGGGCTTATTGGATCCCAACCCAATAGCCCCCAAGAGGTGGCCGGCCATGTAAGTCTTCCCCCCCCCCCCCCCCCCCCCCCCCCCCCCCTTTACTTCTTCATTAAGTCTCTCTCTCTCTCTCTCTCTCTCTCTCTCTTTCAAAAATCCCCTTTTCTTCCAAGCTTTCTCTCTCCCTCTCCAAGAACCTAGGTATGCATTTAAACCCTAATAAATTCCTCTTTCCCATTTAATGTCTTCACATTTATTGTAGGGAATGAAATTCTCTACACTTTGCCCACCAATTTATAGGTTTTCCCTAGAAAATCTAGGTTAAGAAATATTTGGGGGTCATATATATATATATATATATATATATATATATATATATATATATATATATGAATGTATATATATATGTATACATATGGTTATATGTATTTGTGTGTGTGTGTGTAGAGAGTGGTAGTGGTGGTGTTGTCATGGGAGTTGTGGTGAGAGTGTGTGTGTTTGTGTGTGTGTGTGTGTGTTTATATATATATTTTTTTTTAAAAATATATATATATATATATAAACACACACACACAAACACACACAAACACACACACTCTCACCACAACTCCTATATATATATATATATATATATATATATATATATATATATATATATATATGTGTGTGTGTGTGTGTGTATATATGTATATGGAGAAAAAAAAAATATATATATATGTATATGGAGATGTGTGTGTGTGTGTGTATGTATAGGTATGTATAGAGGAGTGTGTGTTTGTGGAGTTGGATGGATGATAGATTATATCTATATATATATATATATATATATATATATATATATATATATATATATATAGAAGTAGAGAGGAGGAAGAGATGAAGTAGAAGGAGAAGAAGAAGATGGCTGCAGCAGCAGCAGTAGGAGCAGCAGCTGTGGCAGGAGCCACAGCAGCAGCAGCAGCTGCTATGGAGCAGCTGCAACAGCAGCTTCCCCCCCCCCCCCCCTTTTTATGCCTTTAACCCATTAAACCCCCCCCTATATATATATATATATATATATATATATATATATATATATATATATATATATATATATATATATATATATGTTTTTAGAGAGGGAAATGAAGATTAGATTAGAGGGTAAGGAAATTTAGAAGAAGTTAAGAGTAGAAGGGAATAGGAAGAAGGAAGTAAAGTAGAAAAGAAAAGAAGGGTTTTTAGGAGAATCGAGTTGGAGGGCGAATTTGAGCCCGGAGTATCGGACCACGATGAAACTTGGCGTGGACCTAGAATACGTGAATTAGATTTTGCGGGTAGGCTTCCGAGTGGAAATCGGAGTCGTAGGGCGCCGGTATCGTGCCGTATCGGTGCGTATCTTAAAATATTCAAGATTTTGGCAACGGGCCGTAAGGTGGACTAGACGTCCACTTTACCTAAGTATTTTGGTAGATAATATACCTATAGGCTAGTACCTTACTATCCTGGGGAGATCGGGTCAAAATATCAAGTGTAGATAGGCTAACTAGCTAATCGCCGAAGTTGGAATTTTGCCCTTTTTAAGGGTAAAATAGGAATTTGGCCTATGGCCAAGAAATGAGTTTCGAAGTCCAAGATGGACTTGGATATAGGTTGTAGAGGTTGGTAATGGGTAGAAATAGCCGTCTAGATCTAGTCTTGACCCCGGTTGACCACGGTTGACTTTTCAGGCCAAAAGTCAACCATGGGTCAACACTTTGCCCAATTTAGTTCCAAATTCCTTTAAACTTGTGCAGTTGACCGAAAGTCAACTGTTAGTCACCAGTGACCTAGAGTTGACCACAGTTGACCACGGTTGACCAGAGTTGACCGGTTGACCAAAAAGTCAACTGTTGACTCAAATCGATCCCGATTGATTCCGTTTGACTTGCATTGACCCAATTTGACCCAGTTAGACCTAATATGACTTAGTTGACCCCGTACAATCTAGTTTGACATGTCTTGACCTAGAATGACTTAATAGGATTCAAATTGATTTGATTTCATTTTCTAAACATAGTATTGATACGTCTTGTTCTCTATAGGTCCTCGAGACGCTGCATTTGCTCCGGTTGACATACCATATTATACTACAGGCGAGTACATTCTCTGACACTTTTCCAATTTACGATAACTGTTATAATTCATGTGATTAGTGTAGATATGCTTGTTCTCGACATATTGGTCACACGGATTGGTATTCATGGATCCCGACATGAGATGTTATTCCTCGTTATCTTGGTATATCCTGTGCAAGCCCCTTGTAGTTCTTGTGCAGTATATGGACACCGATTCTCGAGGAGACTTTCTCCCTTCTCGTGGAATCCCGTGTCGTAACGTGTCTTGCTTGGATCCACTCTACCAGTCGGGGACGGGGAGTATTAGTGTAGATATGTAGTCAAAGCCTATTGTGCACCCATTGTGCACCTATTGATTGTGAGTGTTGATCATACACCCCACATATGATTAGCCAGGCCTGTTACTATTTTGTACAAGTTCCCAAGCCGGCCACATATTGCAGCTAGTTCTCACACACCTAGAGATATGATTCTTGATTCTTGTACATGCCATGATCAGTTTACTTGTCTTGTTCTAGCTCTGGATTTACAGCTTACCTTGCCATGATATTCACATGTACATTCCATGATTTTCTGGTATATACTATCTATTTACAGTCTTGTAGCTTTTATCATATCTTGTGAACTGTTGTTAGTAGATTGTACTCGTTCCATCCTGACAGGATATGTTAAAAATATTACAGATGCAGATGAGGGAGACTACAGTACCTACTACGGTCCGGATGACGTAGTGGGAATAGACTTGGAGACTTTGGTCCAGCAGGGGTTAGCCCCGCCTGACGAGACTCTACCTATTACTTAGTTAGAGTAGGTCTTTTGTACTGGACATTGTCTCCAGCTACTTTTGAGACTGTTATTATTTGGACTGTATTAGTGACTTGGACTGTATATATTCTTTGTGTTGGACTTGACAGGTTATATATTATTTTATCGTCTTGTTGTCTTTTCATTTCAGTCTTTACTTTGTTATCTTAGAGTCGTGATTAAGTACTCTTATATATATTCATTGCTTGTCCTCCTTTCGGAGTTGACCATATTCTCGACAGGTTTTTGTTATATATATAAACTGTTTAGAGTAGAAAAATCTACAACGTTCCACGCCGATTTTTCGGTGAGGGCTGGGTGTTGTCGCGTCACGTGCCCTTTTAGCAGGTGCGGGTCGTGACACAACGGTCGCACATCCATCAATACAGTGTTCTAAATTTCGGCCTAGGCGACTGCCTAGGCGCTAGGCGGCCACCGGCCGCACCGAAAATCCCCTAGGCGTTGGTCCTAGGCGGACCTATTCGGCTAGTTCGACTGAAAATTTTAAATTTTCAAAAAAAATTCAAAAAATTCAGAATTTCAATTTCAAAGTTTTCACATAGAAATTTAAAAAAAATAGCAGACTTTGTTGTTGCTGCTGCTGTTGTAACACCCTGTTTTCTGAAATTGGAGATTTTTGAAAATTTATTATTTTTATTATTTATTAGTGGTATTTTAGTCATGGTAAGATTTTCTGGTGATTTTAGTTAAGTTAAACCATTTCTAAAGTCATGCTAAGTCATGACTTATGACTTTGTGATTTTGGTTAGTATAACTTAGTATAAACCCTAGTTTTCCTTAACCTAGAAGTTGCCATGACCATGAGAGCTTAGCCATAGGCTTAGAACACCAAATTAGTGATTTTTGGCCAAAAGGGTATTTTGGTAATTTTTTAGGAATTATTTGGAATTATTTAGATTTATGTGATTTATTATTATTTAATTAGTTGATTAGTGTCATGTTAGCTTCTAACCTAGTTTAGCCCTAATCTAGAGGTTAGCCACTAACCTAGAAGACTAATGATTAAATATTAGCCTTATGTATAAATATCTAGTTAGATAAATATCTAGATATTTCACTTTTTAGATATTTAGAACCTAAATATCTAACCCCCTTAGTCAAAGACTTAGGGGCTAAGTTTGCAAGTGGTAGGACACCCTCCCCTACCCCCATGGCAGCCAAGGGCACCCCCCTACACTACCCCCCTTCCTATATAATCCCATTAATTTCATTCATGATAAATTTACATGAATTTTATACCTAGAAAATCCATTTCCTACACAAGACCACAACTTGATCAATTTTGATCCAAATTACCTCTAGTTTCTTGCATTGGACTCCCCTACACTAGAGGGTACTAGTTAGGGCCTGTTATTGAGGATTTGGAGGCTTTTGGCATCACAAGGTTGAAGGATACACACCCCCCTCTCCTTTGATTTTTATTGGATTGCACCAATAGGTAAATACTCTCAAACTTAGTTAAAATCCTGTTTTTTCTTCATAATTGCATTCATATAGGACTACCTGAACTGTAGGTCAAATTTGGTGGAAGTTTGAGTTGATTTGGTGTCCGTATCGGACACGTATCCTAGACTAGGAAACTGTGTTTGATGAAATGCCACTGAGAAATGGTTTTTATTAAAATGTAGAACAAATCATATTTTCTGGTAGCCCTAGATATGTAGGACACAACCCTAACCTATTTGACTCAAAACTGTGTCGTGTCCGTGTCCAAATTGGACACGAACCGACTGCACGAGACCCTCGTGCATGCCCTGCTACTCGACACTTAGCACGGACACTGTGGGACACGTGGACACGTGAAAATTTACACAGAGGAGGGGGCAACCTCTGACATGCCCCCCCTCGAGTTTGAGACACGTTGGTGTCGTGTCGAGAGAGCACGGACACGTGCACTGGTCGTGCACTGTCAGCACACACGCGCGCGGGCACGACTTTGAGCGTGTCGTGTCGCGTGGACACGACACTAGAGTGTCTCGTAGTGACACGGGCATGAAGCCCTATTCGTGGCATACACGTGGACACGAGCACGTGGTGCATCGTGTCCTGTGTCACGAGCACGAGGCTTGTGAACACGTGCACGACTCTGTGCACTGTGTTCGTGTATCAGTGTTTACCCGTGTGGGGTTTTTGTGTGATTGGACACGTGAAACCGTGTCGTGGTGTCGTGTCAGGCACCTAGGACACTAGTGTATGTGTGGGGTGTTAATTACCAACCCATAGGATCGAGTCTTAGTTTGGTTTTGTGGGTGAAATCGGGTTTACCCTTGTTTACCTACACAGTCCATTAGTTTCCTGATTTTGTATTATTTCCAGTTTTGTAAAATCGATTTTCAAATCGATTTTTAATATGATTATACATTGTATAGGTGTATTTTAGTATATGTATATGTAGTATATATGTATGTGAGAGTGTGGGTGAGTTTTGGGGAAAAATGGTTGTGTGTAGGTGTAGTTGTGTGTGTATACACATGTTGTGTGTATGTGGACTGTGTGTGTGTGTGTTGGGAGCCAATTTCTGGTTCCAGAATTTCTGGAACCTCTCCCCCCCATTCCTGTTCTCTCATACTCTCTTGCTCTCTCTCTCACTGTCCAGTCACTCTCTCTATCTCTGTCTAACTCATTCTCACTCTCTCACTCTATATCCCTCTCATTCTTCCCTCTCTATATATATGTAATATATAAATAGGTTTTATATATATAAATATATATGTGTATATATATATATATATATATATATATATATATATATATATATATATATATATATATATATTTGTATTAGTTCTCATGTAGTAATATTATATATATATATATGTATGTGGGTTTGTATTATATATAGTATTCCTATTTTGACATATGGGTAGTAGGTAGATAGAGTCTATATATATATATATATATATATATATATATATATATATATATATATATATATATATATATATATATATAACTACTAGGTATAGGTTCTATGAAACCCCATGACTATGGCCTATGGCCAAGATTATTAGCCTATGGCTAGGGGCTAGCCCTAATGACCCAAAACCCACTTGTTGACCCTTGTTGACTAAGGGTTGACCAAAGTCAACCTTAGGTCAAAAGTGACCTAGTTAACCTAGAAATGACTAGGAATGACCTAAAATAACTAGTTGACTAGTTTGACTAAAACCCTAACTAGTTGACTAAGGTTGGCCTAACTTTGACTAGTTTGACTAGTTTGACCATGTTTGACTTAATTACCTTATTGACTAGTCTTGGTTGACCTAATTACCTGACTGACTAGTCTTTGTTTGACCAATACCTTAGTTGGTCTAAGTTTGACCTAGACTTGACCCAGATTGATCATGTTGACTGGTATTTGACTAGTTTGTTTTGAATGTTGACCAAGAGTTGACTTTAACCTAGATTTGACTAATCTTGACTTGTTTGACCTTGATTGACTTTATTTGACTTAGTTTGATTTCCTGTAACCTAGTATGACTTCCTGTGACCTAGTTTGACTATTAGAGTTTACCAAGAGTTGACTTTTGACCAGATTGACCTAGAATCATGTAGTATGCATTGTATACTTTATTTTTACCATTGTGGATATATTGTGACTTGTATTGCTCTGATTAGGAGCCATACACCTCTCCTCAGACAGTATATCCTCTTCAGACATTCAGTTATCAGGCGAGTACATTCTCTGACCGTTTCATATTTGCCAGGATTTATATTCTTGCTCTAGATTACTTTACTTGATGCTGACACGATTGTTATCACGGATTGGTACTATATGGATCTTTTCATGAGATGTTATCCCCCTCGGGAGCATCAGATACAGCATGTTTGTGCTTTTCACGAATCATCATGTATCTCTATGCTTTCATAGATTCACGAATCGCTTGTGACTCATGTACTCTCATGCTCACATAGCCTCTCATGAATCTCCCATTTATGGGCTTATCATGAATCTTAAGATAACTTGAACGGATCCTTGTGTATTGATTGGGGATGGGGGAGTGGAAATAGTCATGTGGATATTACCCCAGTAGCTGTAGTCATGAATCACTCCTAGCTGTAGTCATGAATCTCCTATGCTATTTCACATGTCTATATTTTACTCTGACTCACTAGACACTGCTAGTTCTCTATTATAGTAGATATTTCATTACAGTTATCTCTTTTGCTACATGTATCTTCTTTCAGCGTTTCCTGTATTTTACTCTATTGCATGCTTTATATTTCCTATCATACTATGCACTGCGTGAGATGTATTGTGCTCGTTCCTGTCCTGACTGGACCTGTTGAAAATATTACAGAGGATGAGGAGGAGGCCCTGGTGTCTACCTATTATGGAGCAGGACTAGATGAGACTTATGTTGTGGACCCTCAGCAGGATCCACCTGCAGCTGAGGATGTTGTTCCAGTAGTCTAGACCAGTTTAGTCTAGGCAGTCTTTCTATATTATCATTTTGTCTCACATCTGAGTTGTATTTTGAGATGTGGAGATGTATAGACTCTTAGACTTATTGTATTATGAGTTGACATTCTGATGTTATGTATCCTAGACACTTGGACTTATTTCATCTATGGTACTGTTCTCTTTGAGTTACTGTCTATCTATCTATCTTTTATTCTTCTACCTAGATGTGATTGAGATTATTTTCTATTTGTCACCTCCATTCGGAGAGTATAAACTGTACAGGTACTTTATATTGTTAGATGATTGACCTAGGACAGCGTTCTACCGCCGATACTGCGACGTTGGCTGGACGTACCCACTTCTCGTGCCCTTACTCTAGGGTGCGGGTCGTGACACGTTTTTAGTGGTGGCCCATGTAGGTCCTGTTTATGTAGTGGTATTCGAACTAGAGTATCACTACAGCCTGTGATAGGATTTAAGGAATAGGCTTAGAGAGAGTGGATACTCAATCACAATTAGGCAATTTCCATGGATTTGAATCTACTGACTATTGTTCAAATCTGTATAATCTATTTCATATTGTCCTTTGATACTATCATCCTTGTATCGTTATTGACTTCCTTATTGATCTGTCTTCAGGATGGTGGAGACACGATCACAGCGTCTCGGTCCAGGTGACACCCCTGAGAGGTCTGCCACCTCTCGTCCAGCTCACCAGGACCCGGGGACCACAGCTCCCCTTACTCCAGCTCATGTGGGAGCTTCTGCCACATTTAGGGGTACACCTCTACTTATTCGGGGGACCATCCCAGCTACCCCAGACATGCCTCTCCCGCAGTTTCGTCAGCCTCAGTTCCAGCAGCACCAGCAGCACCAGCAGTACCAGCAGGAGTACCAGCAGCAGATGCCATCTGGATTTGTGGATGCTGTACAGATGTTTACATATTTCCAGCAGTTCCTAGAGTCGCAGCAGACCCAGCAGCAGCGTCAGACGACGGCATTTACCAGAGGCATTGATGAGGTCCATCAGCTGGCTAGAGTGACGATGGAGAGGTTGGCAGTCCAGCCACAGGGAGGATCAGGACAGCCGCGACAGCAGAGGATTCCGGGCATACAGGACTTCAAGAAGATGAACCCCAGGGACTTCTTGGGGACAGACGGGATTCTTTATGCTGATGACTGGATTGAGCACATTGAGGAGATCTTTCGACTGGCGGAGATACCAGCCGGACTCCAGATAGAGGCAGCAGCCAGCCAGATGCAGGATCTTGCCCGTACCTGGTATCAGACGGACCCGAGAGTAGGCACTCCAGGGCAGACATGGGGAGCTTTCAAGGAGCTCTTCAAGGGGAAGTTTTTCCCGGATCAGGCAGTCGGTGCTTTGGAGACCCAGTTCGAGAACCTGGTTCAGGGGAACCAGACTGTAGAGGAGTATTCCGGTGAGTTTTGCCGGTTGAGCAGATTTGTAGAGGGCCTTAGCGAGACAGCAAAGGCGAGGAGGTTCAGGAAGGGCTTGGTCAAGGAGGTCAAGTCCTTGACCAAGAGTGACAGGAACGCCACTTTTGAGGATATCCTAGCAGGAGCGATGGCGGCTGAGGATGATCTTGAGCTGAAGCTCAAGAGGGGCCGTGATACACAGGGAGCAGGCAGCAGTGGAGGTCAGGCCAAGAGGCCTCACTATCAGCATCAGCAGAGGCAGCCACAGCAGTATCAGCAGCCGAGGCAGCAGCAGCAGGTCCCGAGACAGCAGACTACCAGTTGTCCCTACTGTAAGAAATCGGGACACGGATGGAGAGAGTGCAGGAAGAGGTTGGGCTCGTGCCTACTATGTGGGGCAGCAGACCACCAGCTGAGGGAGTATTCCCAGTTCACAGGCAGAGTAGCACAGGGAGCAGCACCAGGAGCAGGAGCCAAGGCTCCGGTAGGACAGCAGCAGAGAGGACCGTTACAGCCACAGCAGCAGAGATTTTTGCAGTTTCAGCAGCAGGCTGGAAGAGGTCAGCAGGGGCGTGCTTACGCCATAACAGTTGAGGATGCTCAGGCAGTTGGCGATGTGCTTGCAGGTTCTGTTCTTCTAAATTCCATTCCCACCTTGCTTCATTATATCTATCTTAAAATCCAATTCCATCTACTCCTACCTGTTCTTTATTAGTGATCAGTTTGACCTGTTAGTTCTTTTGATTTTGTCGAATGTTGTTGTTTCTTCATCTCTTACTTAGGAGTAGGAGTAGGAGTAGTTTAGTTGTTAATATAATTCTTGACTAAACTCTCTTGTCAAGAATTTTTCCCTTAAATAAATTAGTGTATATATGTTATGCCTTTTGATAGAGTAGCTCTGACCATAGAATGGTAACCCTTTTAGCCCTGTGTTTTATTGTTTCCTTATCTTCCTAGTCTATACCTATGACCAGGACTGTCCCACCTAACCTGTCCTTTACACTACTATTTCATCATGATTTTTGGTTCAATTTAGGCCATAGATTTTTTCCACTCTGAATTATGATCATCGTAGACACATTACCGTAACTTTTAAATTTGGAGCATAAGACTAGTTGTTTTCTCAAAACTGACTTCACATACATGACCTAGACGTGACATACTACACCCATGACCTTAGTGTCCCACTCAGGCATACCATTGTGTGCTTTATTTGCTTAGTACGATTTTTCTGACCCAAAGCTCCATTCTGATTTACCCCATGGAGTTACTTTTGGCTTCGATTTGAATTCAGGACACCTTATGACCTGAAACTGCCAGCCAATTTTTGGACATGACTCAGTATAGGTCTACTACCCATATTTTGCTTGTTGACCTTGTATGTTGTCTAGGTAGTGGCTTCGTCCCTGATGGTTGGAGGTTTGACCTAGGAGGAGTACGATCATCTAAATTTCGAGGACGAAATTATTTTAAGGTGGGTAGACTTGTAACACCATGTTTTCTGAAATTGGGGATTTTTGAAAATTTATTATTTTTATTATTTATTAGTGGTATTTTAGTTATGGTAAGATTTTCTGGTGATTTTAGTTAAGTTAAACCATTTCTAAAGTCATGCTAAGTCATGACTTATGACTTTGTGATTTTGGTTAGTATAACTTAGTATAAACCCTAGTTTTCCTTAACCTAGAAGTTGCCATGACCATGAGAGCTTAGCCATAGGCTTAGAACACCAAATTAGTGATTTTTGGCCAAAAGGGTATTTTGGTAATTTTCTAGGAATTATTTGGAATTATTTAGATTTATGTGATTTATTATTATTTAATTAGTTGATTAGTGTCATGTTAGCTTCTAACCTAGTTTAGCCCTAATCTAGAGGTTAGCCACTAACCTAGAAGACTAATGATTAGATATTAGCCTTATGTATAAATATCTAGTTAGATAAATATCTAGATATTTCACTTTTTAGATATTTAGAACCTAAATATCTAACCCCCTTAGTCAAAGACTTAGGGGCTAAGTTTGCAAGTGGTAGGACACCCTCCCCTACCCCCATGGCAGCCAAGGGCACCCCCCTACACTACCCCCCTTCCTATATAATCCCATTAATTTTATTCATGATAAATTTACATGAATTTTATACCTAGAAAATCCATTTCCTACACAAGACCACAACTTGATCAATTTTGATCCAAATCACCTCTAGTTTCTTGCATTGGACTCTCCTACACTAGAGGGTACTAGTTAGGGCCTGTTATTGAGGATTTGGAGGCTTTTGGCATCACAAGGTTGAAGGATACACACCCCCCCTCTCCTTTAATTTTCATTGGATTGCACCAATAGGTAAATACTCTCAAACTTAGTTAAAATCCTGTTTTTTCTTCATAATTGCATTCATATAGGACTACCTGAACTGTAGGTCAAATTTGGTGGAAGTTTGAGTTGATTTGGTGTCTGTATCGGACACGTATCCTAGACTAGGAAACTGTGTTTGATGAAATGCCACTGAGAAATGGTTTTTATTAAAATGTAGAAAAAATCATATTTTCTGGTAGCCCTAGATATGTAGGACACAACCCTAACCTATTTGACTCAAAACTGTGTCGTGTTCGTGTCCAAATTGGACACGAACCGACTGCACGAGACCCTCGTGCATGCCCTGCTACTCGACACTTAGCACGGACACTGTGGGACACGTGGACACGTGAAAATTTACACAGAGGAGGGGGCAACCTCTGACATGCCCCCCCTCGAGTTTGAGACACGTTGGTGTCGTGTCGAGAGAGCACGGACACGTGCACTGGTCGTGCACTGTCAGCACACACGCGTGCGGGCACGACTTTGAGCGTGTCGTGTCGCGTGGACACGACACTAGAGTGTCTCGTAGTGACACGGGCATGAAGCCCTATTCATGGCGTACACGTGGACACGAGCACGTGGTGCATCGTGTCCTGTGTCACGAGCACGAGGCTTGTGAACACGTGCACGACTCTGTGCACTGTGTTCGTGTATCAGTGTTTACCCGTGTGGGGTTTTTGTGTGATTGGACACGTGAAACCGTGTCGTGGTGTCGTGTCAGGCACCTAGGACACTAGTGTATGTGTGGGGTGTTAATTACCAACCCATAGGATCGAGTCTTAGTTTGGTTTCGTGGGTGAAATCGAGTTTACCCTTGTTTACCTACACAGTCCATTAGTTTCCTGATTTTGTATTATTTCCGGTTTTGTAAAATCGATTTCAAATCAATTTTTAATATGATTATACATTGTATAGGTGTATTTTAGTATATGTATATGTAGTATATATGTATGTGAGAGTGTGGGTGAGTTTTGGGGAAAAATGGTTGTGTGTAGGTGTAGTTGTGTGTGTATACACATGTTGTGTGTATGTGGACTGTGTGTGTGTGTGTTGGGAGCCAATTTCTGGTTCCAGAATTTCTGGAACCTCTCCCCCCCATTCCTGTTCTCTCATACTCTCTTGCTCTCTCTCTCTCACTGTCCAGTCACTCTCTGTATCTCTGTCTAACTCATTCTCACTCTCTCACTCTATATCCCTCTCATTCTTCCCTCTCTATATATATGTAATATATAAATAGGTTTTATATATATAAATATATATATATATATATATATATATATATATAATATATATATATATATATATATATATATATATATATATATATATATATATATATATATTTGTATTAGTTCTCATGTAGTAATATTATATATATATATGTATGTGGGTTTGTATTATATATAGTATTCCTATTTTGACATATGGGTAGTAGGTAGATAGAGTCTATATATATATATATATATATATATATATATATATATATATATATATATATATATATATATATATATATAAAACTACTAGGTATAGGTTCTATGAAACCCCATGACTATGGCCTATGGCCAAGATTATTAGCCTATGGCTAGGGGCTAGCCCTAATGACCCAAAACCCACTTGTTGACCCTTGTTGACTAAGGGTTGACCAAAGTCAACCTTAGGTCAAAAGTGACCTAGTTAACCTAGAAATGACTAGGAATGACCTAAAATAACTAGTTGACTAGTTTGACTAAAACCCTAACTAGTTGACTAAGGTTGGCCTAACTTTGACTAGTTTGACTAGTTTGACCATGTTTGACTTAATTACCTTATTGACTAGTCTTGGTTGACCTAATTACCTGACTGACTAGTCTTTGTTTGACCAATACCTTAGTTGGTCTAAGTTTGACCTAGACTTGACCCAGATTGATCATGTTGACTGGTATTTGACTAATTTGTTTTGAATGTTGACCAAGAGTTGACTTTAACCTAGATTTGACTAATCTTGACTTGTTTGACTTTGATTGACTTTATTTGACTTAGTTTGATTTCCTGTAACCTAGTATGACTTCCTGTGACCTAGTTTGACTATTAGAGTTTACCAAGAGTTGACTTTTGACCAGATTGACCTAGAATCATGTAGTATGCATTGTATACTTTATTTTACCATTGTGGATACATTGTGACTTGTATTGCTCTGATTAGGAGCCATACACCTCTCCTCAGACAGTATATCCTCTTCAGACATTCAGATATCAGGCGAGTACATTCTCTGACCGTTTCATATTTGCCAGGATTTATATTTTTGCTCTAGATTACTTTACTTGATGCTGACACGATTGTTATCACGGATTGGTACTATATGGATCTTTTCATGAGATGTTATCCCCCTCGGGAGCATCAGATACAGCATGTTTGTGCTTTTCACGAATCATCATGTATCTCTATGCTTTCATAGATTCACGAATCGCTTGTGACTCATGTACTCTCATGCTCACAGAGCCTCTCATGAATCTCCCATTTATGGGCTTATCATGAATCTTAACATAACTTGAACGGATCCTTGTGTATTGATTGGGGATGGGGGAGTGGAAATAGTCATGTGGATATTACCCCAGTAGCTGTAGTCATGAATCACTCCTAGCTGTAGTCATGAATCTCCTATGCTATTTCACATGTCTATATTTTACTCTGACTCACTAGACACTGCTAGTTCTCTATTATAGTAGATATTTCATTACAGTTATCTCTTTTGCTACATGTATCTTCTTTCAGCGTTTCCTGTATTTTACTCTATTGCATGCTTTATATTTCCTATCATACTATGTACTGCGTGAGATGTATTGTGCTCGTTCCTGTCATGACTGGACCTGTTGAAAATATTACAGAGGATGAGGAGGAGGCCCTGGTGTCTACCTATTATGGAGCAGGACTAGATGAGACTTATATTGTGGACCCTCAGCAGGATCCACCTGCAGCTGAGGATGTTGTTCCAGTAGTCTAGACCAGTTTAGTCTAGGCAGTCTTTCTATATTATCATTTTGTCTCACATCTGAGTTGTATTTTGAGATGTGGAGATGTATAGACTCTTAGACTTATTGTATTATGAGTTGACATTCTGATGTTATGTATCCTAGACACTTGGACTTATTTCATCTATGGTACTGTTCTCTTTGAGTTACTGTCTATTTATCTATCTTTCATTCTTCTACCTAGATGTGATTGAGATTATTTTCTGTTTGTCACCTCCATTCGGAGAGTATAAACTGTACAGGTACTTTATATTGTTAGATGATTGACCTAGGACAGCGTTCTACCGCCGACACTGCGGCGTAGGCTGGACGTACCCACTTCTCGTGCCCTTGCTCTAGGGTACGGGTCGTGACAGCTGTTGTAGCCGTTCCTGCCGTTGTCGCTTCTGCTGCTGCTGTTGCTGCTACTGTGCTCTTGTTGCTGCTACTGTGCACCTGCTGCTGCTACTGTGCACATGTTGCTGCCGTTGAGACTGTGCTCATGTTGCTATAGAGTAAGAAGAGAAGAGGAGAGAGAGAGGATGTTGCTGGAGGAGTGAGAAGAGGAAATGAGAGGAGTAGGTAGAGATGGAGAGGAGAGGAGAGGAGAGGAGAGCTTGAGATGGAGAGGAGAGAAGAGCTGGAGATGGAGACTATCTCTCTCCTCTCCCCCTCCGGCCCCTTTTCTAGGTTTAGGTAGGTTATAAACAAATTATGAGTATAAGTTTATATAAAAAAAAGGGAAAAAAGATACACAAGAATCAAACCTGTAACCTTTGGGCCTATTTTCATGTTTTAAGCTAAGCCAACTAACCATAGGTGCTCATAATAGTTTGTGTCATAACAGCACATATAACATATTTATGTAGAAGCTAGTTAAAAAATAAAAATTAAAAAAAAATTAGTTCGCCGCCTAGGCGGCGCCTAGGTGCCCGCCTAGGCGGCCCTCCGGCGCACCGACTCCTCCTACCGAAATTTATAACATTGATCAATACTTCCCCCGAGTACACGATTCAGAATTTTTCTATCAACTTGTCATCAACATTTCGCTTATCACCTTTATTTTGCAACACAACTATGGCAAACATTTAATATGCTATTGATCTAACTAATCCTCAATACCATCCCGTTTCTTCGATCGTAAACCATCTATCCATCCAAACCAATATCCAATATCATCGTCCAATCCAAACCTATCAATCATCAAAATTCCTAAGAACATCCGTCAAACTTTCAAGCCTCAATTATATAAACTAGCTACCCCAGCTATAATCTATCCAGGCGACTCTCGTTAATGTCTGTAACTCCACTCTTTCCAAATATTAATTTTTTTTAAAATATTTTTTATTGGAATTTTTATTTTGGATGATGTAGGTAATGAATTTAGTTATCACTAATACTATGGTTTGGGTTTAATTCATTTAAACCTTTAAGTCAGCCCATAACCTAGGAAGCCCATAACCCAGGAAGGCCCACAACCTTTCCTTCTTATTAAGTCCTGTGGAGAAGGACTTTGTTTTCTCACTGATTCCTAACAGAGAGGACTCTTCACAAAATTCAAACCTCAACGGCCATGTGCTCTCTCTCTCTCTCCTCTAACAACCTGTCAGAACGATTTCCCGCGAGTGGCTAGCCTCATTCCCACGCCACTAGCTGGCTATTTAAGGCCTCCTCTCCTCTCTATTGATTGAACAATTCTCCATTCCCAACTCCATCTTCTTTACCTCTGTTCAGAAACGGCCATGGCGGAGTGAGCTCACAGGATTGTTTTGATCATAACAATCAACAGTGCAAACTCAGTAAGTAAATCCTTTGACCTATTTTGTTTTCTTGATCGATTTGATCATCCTAAAGATCGAGCATGATCAGATCAATGATTAGATCGATCGGTTCAACTCTGGATCCAGTCAATCGACTTCGATCGAGAGTAGAACAGATCGATGAGGATCATTGCTCGATCCTTGCTTCAAATGATCGTTCATCTATGGAAGCAACAAATTCTGATCTATGTGTTTGTATGAATGTCTGACCAGAATTGATTGTGCTTGGAATGAGGAGTTTGGATCCGATCTTCTAACCTCCAGTTCTACTCCTGTACCCAATTAAACCAGGTAAATAATTGTTTCCTGTCGAGTGTTAATTTGAAAATAGATCACCATAGGATTTTCATTCTTGTTTGAATTGATCCCTGCCCTGTTCCTGGGAACCAGTGAATACATAACTTTTAGATCTATGTGTTCTTTCAAGCATTCTAGGAGTAATTAATTCCTTGTTCTTTATAACAGTGTTGATTTAGGAATTTAAGAAGACTGAGCAAGTAATTTTAATTTAACCTATAGTTAACTAACACATGGATGTGGTTATGAGAAGATCTCGATCTAGGCAGTAGATTAGTAAATTTTTGATACACTGTTATTGGATTGATTAGAGTATTTTTTAATAGAGATTACTGTGGTTCATGTATCAATCATATTTTGGGACTGTTCGACTTAGGACTGTATTTGAATAGTTTGGGTGAACTCTTGAATGTTGTGAGTTGAATAACATTGAACTGGCTAGCATTGAAGGACTGAACTTTTCCCTGTCCTGATTAGATGCTGTGCAGACATCCGAGTCTATCAATGTGGAACGGAAACCTGAGATGTAACTTGTGGGGAGATAATGTAGTATTCTCTACAAATTCAGGTTCCTGAGCTTCTCCACATTTGTTTCAGTCCATATTAGGGATGTTAGTTGAGTGCCAGTACTAATGAATCAATTAGATTGATTCCTGTCTAATTGGTAACTGGTTCAATCACTACATGAGTGTCCCCATTCAAGACATGTACTGCACCTAGGATAAGAGAAGGGAATCCTTACCTGGGCTGGTTTAAGGGATGGACTTATGTTGTTACTGATGTGTCTAAGGATAGGTAGACTTAGTTGGTATTTTAAAATTCTCCTATGACTCAATTCAGAACTGAGGGGATGTCAACTGAATGGGGATTTTCCTGAGAACCATGTCAACCTCAAACCTGGAATGTCTTGTTGAGAAGGGGGTTTCAGTATTCAAAACTGGGAATTATCTCAGTGTGATCCCTGAGATAATTCTCAGGATTGTATGAGTTTAGTCTCAGAATTCCTGAGGTAGAGTAAGGACCTATCTATTTGTTTTTCGAATTATGGGAGGGTTACCTTGCTTTCTATAAATTTTGACAGTCTTTAATTAAGTCCTACCAGAATTCAGTGACTGATAGCAGGAAACCTGAGAATCTAAGGGAAAAACCTGAGAATTGAGCATGGGTTAACTTTGCATTTGTCTAAGAAGTTGAAGATGACCAGGAACAAATTAATCTCAGGTTTGTACACGAGAAATGTTAGCTTAGAGTTGTATATTGATAACTAGCCATGTGGAGGAGAGGGCAGGAGATTGGTTGAAGAGTTTCCTAATCATTTTCTTCGAAATGTATGTGTATCAGTGAGTTACCAAATTGATAGATTGATAACAGTCTTGGAATACCAGGATTTACATCAGTCTTTGGCTATCTTATTGTTTATATCAAGAGTTTGGAATTTAATGACTGGCCTTGTTCAGTCCTGTGTTGGGTTGGTATCAACATTTTCCAGAAGAATTTAGGTGAGACACTTGTTTCAGTTAAAACTAGGGTACCCTGACCAATGGGGGATTGATCAATTGAGATAGGTGTTGATTCAGTCCTGTGTGGTAGGGAAGACTAGAGGTTTACATTTAAACCTATGGTTGTCCAGTGATCTCAGTATAACCTGAGACACTTTGAATTTCTGTGTAATCAGGAATGAATTCCTGAGTTAAATCAGGAATGTACTCCTGTGTAACCAGGAGTGTTAACCCAAGAGTGAATTCCTGTGTTTCCAAGAAGAATTCCTGTGTTTCCAGGAAGAATTCCTGTGTGTTTTCAGGAAGAATTCCTGTGTAATCCCAGGAATGTATCCTGTGGTAAACCAAGAATATATCCTGTGTAAAACCAGGAACCCAGGAATGAATTCAATATATGTTTTATCATCTATACTTGTAATCTGTCTATAGGTAAAACATGTAGTGGAGTTAAACTTATGGTTTATACCAATATGTGTATAGATTTGCAAACTAGAATTCTACTTAGATTATAAGTTTTAACTCTATAGCAAGTTGTGTTAGAATTTGGTTTTCCTAAAACTAAAAACTGATGTAGACTCTAACTTGATTCATGATTAGTCCTCTAGGAGATTAGTTCAACTAATATTTAAGTAAATTATAGGAAGTAATATTGAGTAGTTGATATTGGGCTTAAAACAATATCATAGCTTGTAGTTAGGAATATTAAATTGCATGATACCAAGTTAGAACTAGTTTATTAACCAACTTGTACATCATTAATTACAGGAGATCATCCAGCTCTTTTGCCTACTTGTACTTTCCTGGAGCCAGGCAAGTACATTCTATGGTTTTGATCAGTGCATTTTTTTGTTCTTTATTGCTGACACACTGCGACACGTTCATGATCTTTTCTGGCTTGTTCTTTCATGATCTTACTTGTATCTTGGGGTGGGGAAATACTCTAGATATGTGACCAAACCCGGATACTTATTCATGATCTTTAGCTTAGGCCTCGCACAGTGCACGCGGGTCCTAAGCCGTACCATATATGATCTTTCAGGATCTTTTCATGCTCTTTCATGGTCTTACCTAAGCCGGTCACATATCATAGAAGTATTTCAAATTTATAACACACATGTTCAGGATTTTGTTATTATATTAGTTTCCTATGATCCTGATCTTAATTTTAGCTATAGTCGTGATCTTTTCTGCATCTTTATATAGTCGTGATCTTTCATGTATCTTTATAGCAGTAGTTCATGTTCTTCCTTTTCTTTACATATCTTGTTCTTCATGTTCTTTCAGCATTTACTTTCCATATCATGATGTTATTGTTCATTACCTAGAACTGTACTTTACTCTGCTCCTGAATAGGATATGTTGCAGGTAAGATGGAGGCCTTGTGTGACACCTACTATGGTCAGGATATTGCTTTCCCTGTTGAGCCAGCTGGAGCTGCTTGTGACCTAGAGGCTGCAGAAGCCTAGTGCTTCTTTAGTATTTTTCTATTCTCTTTTCATGTATTGAGACTAGCAGACTCTTTCTTTTAGTTTGAAATGTAATAACTCAGATATTGTACTTTACTCTGGTTGGGACACATTTGTATAGATGCTGTGATTCATTCATACTCATATTATCTGGTTAGTTTCCCTAGATTGGTACAGCTTACTTTGTTGTGTCTAACAACAAAGGCTGGGCGTGTCCGACTCGTATCCGGTTATTCGGGAGCGGGTCGTGACAATGTCAATCACACCAATTTTATCTCTCGACACGGGGACGTCTGCCTAACCGCTAGGCTAACTTACTAGGCCAAAGTCAAAGTCATGTATTCGTGCAACCAATATCAAACCACTCACCTTCAATCCCAAGGTCAAATCATAGTCGATAGTATAAGGTTTTCTGTTACGTCCTGATTCCGTAGAATTGATAGTCGTCCCTCGGGCGTGATACTATACGAGCCTAGGTTACGCTCGCGCAAGACACATTCATAAGGTTATCCGAAATACAACAACAAAGAGAGTAAGCATAAATTGAACAACACATTTGGAACAGAAAAACTTGTATTTCATTGATAATAAATTTGTTACAAGACTCGATTACAAATGGTGCCACACGGGCTTACAAACTGTGACTGAGATGAGATAGTCGTTCCATACATTTCTATTCCTTTATACATAAGTACAAAACACTCTCTTGGACCTGGGATCGGAGAGAGTTGATGATACATGGCACGGTCTTGATCAAAGTTTTCAAAATGTTGGAGATTGCCTTTGCACGCTACCAAGGTTTAAAAATGTTACGAGCGTCGCATTCAGTTCCTTGGCACACTTTCTGGGTTCGGAGCACATGTGGAGAGCGAGGATCAGTACATTGCTGTGTACTGGTGGGTGGTTAATTATATTCCATTCTCTCATTTGGTTCAAGAAGTTATGTGGACATGCATATGTAATTGGTGAACTTTCTAGCCATCCTAATCTAAATTTCGGTCCGTTCGACCGTTTAGGCGCTAGGCGGTGCTAGAATGAAACGAAAATGTCCTAGTCGGTTGAATTAGGTGCTAGGCGGAGCTATTCGAACCTAATTGGGGCTATTCGAACCTAATCGGGGCTGTTCGACCGGTTCCGAAGAATTGCAAAAATAAAAATAAAAAATCAAATCAACAAAAGTTGAACCTGGCGTGCACACGATCAAAGTTGGCCTAGTAGGAGAAGTTGAACCTAGTCACATTCATCCCCGCATGGAGCAGCTTCTCGATCATCTCTACCGACCGGGATGCCGGCTCGAGCGTGCACACGATCTTCGTCTTCGGGCTCCGACTGTCGCTGGGGAGAGACCTCCCAATATCTGCTACTGTCTTACTTGCTGAGAATGAGAATGAGATTTTTTTTTGTTAGAGTGGTTTTGGTTGTGTTTGTTGAATGGTTTTGTGCCCACTGGAATATGATGGAAAAGATTTGGGGGTTGCTGTAAAGAGGGGAAAAGTTGGCAGGAAAGGTTGGTAGTGAGTTGTCCATTACAGTAGAAAAAAATTAATATTCAAATGAACAAAAATTCTATATTCGTAAGAGCTCCTTTTCAAAATTTGAATCTTTCTCTTTACATTGTGCTCTGTATTTTATTGATTGATCACACACATAGCACACGTGAGTCCCTGACATGTTGAAAAAAAATATAAAAAATGATCCAAAGGTGGGATTCGAACTGGTTACCACCCAAGCACAACACAATAGGACTTAAATCAACCTGCTAGCCAAAAGAACAAATATAGTTTTATGTCATTATGATACAAACAAGAATGTTTATATCTATACAGGTTAAAAAAAAATTCAATTCGGCGCCTAGGCGGCCCTTCGGTGCATCGATTTCGTCTAATGAAATTTAGAACATTGCATGCAAGCATTTGATAGGCATAATTAAAGTAACTACGATAAATTTTACCATCGGCAGAGCCATTGCAGTATAACTTACCATCTTCTTCCCTATCAGATTTATAACAATAAATACTATAGTGTGTAATTGGTGGAGGTTACTGGCATGACAAGCCATCCTGAACATATAACTTGGTAAGACAACGGTCCTTCAGCACGGGTAGCGATCCCGTTGAAAGTCCATGTGTACCGTGGTATGCATCCAGCATCGCTATTCGTATTTCCTCCTATGCCAGATCGGTCTCATGGCCCCCACGATACCGTCCGAAGAAACATCATCCTTGTGCACAAGTTGTCCATGACCGTGCTAAGCTAAACTAGTTATTCAAGGCACGTTTCATGGTATCGTTGCAACATTCATTTAATCGATTATATCTTTGCTTAACAAAGTTCTATATAACCATGATATATGTAAGCATGTAACAGTTCTATGATAAAACATTTCTATAGCTAGTGTACGTGAGAAATCGTGCAACAGTTCATTTAATGTAAACATTTGTGTCGTTGTGGCTACATTTGATTAATATTGATGTTATCGATTGATTTAAGAAAAGATTGTCAAGGGGAGAAGGGTCAGCTACTCACCTATAATTACTTGAGGCGAGAGGAAAGATCGGTTACGCTAGACGGCGCCTACGCGATCATCTGAAATCGCATAAACAACGAATTAGCACTCTACCCTTCTATTCCGAGTTCGATATGAAATTCGAAGTTAAAAAATGCAAGCAATGAAATTCATCAAAAACATTCACGAAAATGCATTCATAAAACCAAAGCCAAATAAACAAGTGCAGCATGAAAAACAGAGCAACGAGAGGTCTCTCCCAACTCAGCTACAGAGCCCATCCTCGAGACATAACCTGCTGAATATGGGACTTGATTCCAAAAAAGCCATTCCATAACGAAGAGATGATCTTGATTCAATCGGTCCCACCAATCGATAGCGACAATGTTCTTAACCGCGCTTTCTGTGTCGCAACGAGGAATGGGCACGATGTTGGGACGGAAAACTACATTTTCTACCCAAGCTCGCTTCACTCCAATTTCTAATCATCGAGCATAGATTCTTCCTACTTGCATTCGCAAGTTCAAGGGGTCCGAGTCGTTTCAGCAAAGCCATTCCTAGGTTAAGTTCATTTACGATCATCTTCGACCACCAGTTGTAATGTCAATTCAAATCTCAAGTCGTAATATCTCAATCATAATTTTGTCGATCATAACTTTCCTCAAATCCAAATCCTACTAAAATTCACTCTCGTATATCTATCTCATCGCAAAATCACAAGGTCGCCTACTATCAATTTTCGAGTCGTAATAATCTTGATCTCATTGATCATCAAATCCGTCAACATTTTCATTTCGTATAGTCGTCCTAACATTCATTTATGTATTCTTCAAGTTTACCAAATTGAGTCATCCAAACATTCAATACTTCCACATAGTCCATCAATCTCCCAAAATTATAAAATTCGTATAAATAATAACATTCGACATGTTCATCATTCATCGAATTAGAGTACCCCCGAGTTATCGCATATCGATCTTTGATACGCCTCAATACCAATGATATACATAATCTGACGATCTTTCTAACTAATGCTATCATCTGAACTGAACATACGATCAACTCTTACAAATCCAAGATCAATTTCGTTATAACTATCTTTCGAACTAGTTACCTGATCAATTCGTTCAATCCCAAAATCAAGTTTGTCTATCTGTCTATCTTAATC
Source organism: Iris pallida (assembly GCA_029216955.1). Taxonomy (NCBI): domain Eukaryota; kingdom Viridiplantae; phylum Streptophyta; class Magnoliopsida; order Asparagales; family Iridaceae; genus Iris; species Iris pallida. The sequence goes on from JANAVB010042819.1 coordinate 4,219,066, forward strand.
GAGCAACATATTCTTTCAATCATGTTGTTCTATACTAACTCAAATCATCGAGCAATTTCATCTAAAATCTTTAGAGTTATTCTCGTATCTTTCCGAATCAAACTTCCGCGCACGCTATTTTCTGATCGCGCTACTTATTCAATCCGAAACTCAATTTCATTCAGTTTTATTCTAACGTTTAGTATACGATACATATTGATTCCTCGATTGAGTCATCCATTCCATTGTACATCAACTTCTCCTCAATCAATCTACTCTATCGTTTTTGCATTTCATACTCGGCGCACTCCTAATCCGATGCGCGTCATTTCTTGTTCGTTCGAACCAATCTCATCCGAAACATCAAGATCACAACCAACTCAACAACACTAAACCTAAGGCTTTGCACTATCGTGTCATCGCTGATAGACTTATTGGCACTCCGATCCTCAATCGATCAAACATCCCCAAGGCTATCACATACACCACTCAGAGATAAAGTCACTCGATAAATCCTCGAAACAATTATTCAAATCACAAATGATTACTTTGAATCTCCGGTCGAACCAATTCCTTAAAATTCAAGCACGATTCTACTAGAACCGCATCGATGATATCATCTTCCGATATACCTCTATCGATAGTCAACCCACATTCATGAATCGAGTCCCAACTCAACTTCATCCGAAAAATATTTTGATCCCGCACGACTCGCTATCATCGACATAAGTCTCGGTATACATTACCCAACACAACTCAATCAACATGGTCATTACGTGAAATTATCTTTTGTGTTCATCAAAAATTACTCGCATGAGCTTTGCAAACTATAGACTTTTATGGATCATCCCGAGGGCATGAAGAGAGAGAGAGAGCCAACATATCGATTGCGAAAACAATACCATAGTTCAAAATAATTCAATCAGAAGTATAAGGACGTAAAGCCGTGCTCTGATACCATTATGTCAAGTTTCGGTTCCGTAGAATCGATCGTCCTCGCTAAAACGTAATGTCGCGCGAGCCTAGGTTGCGCTTGCGCAAGGCTACCTAAAGCGATTGATTAGAAGCAAGATGACGGAGTCGCACAAAAGTCCCAAAGCAGAAAAGTTAAAGCAACACAAGACATGTACAAAAGGATACTCTTTATTGATATTGAAAATAAGATTACAAAGGCACGAGGCCAAATTTACAAGTAACTCAGGCTTAGTATCTCTCTGATTACATTCATTCAGCTCTCTCTCATCTCTCAATTACAATATGCCTTTAGGCTTACAACGATGGGCGATGTTCATACATTATGTCCCGTATAAGTGTAGACTCCATGTCTCAACACATCCAAACGAGCTTCACCTTGAAAAGAGCAAGTACATGTAACCTGCATGCAAACTGGTAGGGTGTCAGTACACAACCATACTGGTGGGGACATCTCGTCCACCCATACAAAACCAACACGTATATTTAGTGAGTGCAAACTTATTCTTTTGTGGTTTTTCTAATCTTGCTTTAGGATCAGTTTTAAGACATACTCCTGGTCTACTTTATGACGCAACGACGTAGTCGTACCATAAAACTCATTCGTGTAACAACATCGAGGTCGTGTCTCGCAACTTAGTACAATTTACTCACTACTTGCCTTATGGTCTTCCTCCGTTTCATCGTGTTGACTCAATTATAGACTTGTGAACTTAGTGTCAATGACTTAAAACACGACACCACATCTCGTGGCGAAGTACGTGTTTCTGCTATAGCCATACTCCTGTTGTATATCGTATAGGCATTTCTTGATGTCACCCTCACTTTTCCCAGTTAGGGGTAAAATGGTAATTTTCCATTTTATAATATTTTTGGGAATTTTATTTCATGAATATTATTATTTAATTATTATAGGAGTCGGGTTCGAATTTCATCGCATTCCGAGTTAATTCGGGACCCCGGTAAATTTTGACTTGAGCTGTAATTAGCCTGTTAGCTAACCATGGCCCACCACACTAAATTTTAGGGTTTAAGAGTTTGGACTAGTTCCCCATAAGTAATTTAGTTTAATTATAATGTTTAATTATTTTTAGCAACTTCCTAAACCTAATTTAGAATTTTATTTAGTATTAGGCTTAGGGAGGGGCAAACTTGTAATTTACAAGTGCCCCTTGTCACGACCCGTTACCCAAATTGTTGGGCCGGGCCGAGCCATGTCCAGCCTACGCTTAAGATAAAGCGCAGTAAGCTGTTCTAGAGATAACAAGATAAGACTAAATGTGCTAACAGTTCTATAAGTGAAGAAGAATCATAAATGCTCCAAACACAAAAGTCGTCGTATATAGCAAAATATCCAAGTACAAGTAAACTGAAATGTAAAACTGGATACATGTCCAGTTACAAAATGGTATAGTCTAATACATGACTACACTAAGTAATCCCAAGCAGCTAAGCAAACTAGACGAGTCTCCCCGCAGGAACATCCTCGTATGGCAAAACCGGGTCCTCGACAGTGACTCCATAATACGAATCACAGAGCAACTCCTCCTCAGTAAGTATACCTACAACGTTATCCTGTCAGGACGGGAGCAAGTACAACCTCTACAACTAAAGTACTGAACATATAATGAAAAAGATGTACAACAAGAAACATGGTGTGATAAGTCTATAAAACAAGAAGTACTGGAAACATGGCCTCATGGTACAACTGGGATCATAGTATCATAGTAACATAGGGAACATGGCATATCTGGAATCATGGTAAAATACATTTGTCAAGATGACACATGTATATCTAATGTTTAAAACTGGAGCAAGTACGTGATCGGTCAATAGGTGATGGTGCTGTGGCACCGTTAAGAACCATATGTACTTTCGTACATGCCTAAATGTACACACGTACAAGTCCGCGGGTTTTTGGGCCTCTGGCAAGGTCTACATGCATAATGTCGTCCTTACACGGCATCAAGGTCGCAGATAGGGGCATGATCACGTACTCAACTGTCAGTTTTTCCCATAACCCATATTCTAACATGTGAGAGATACGAGAACGATATAGAACATGTGAGATATACTGGGATCGGTATAAGCACGGTAGGTACTGGTAGCAGTATAAAACTCGTGAATACTCAGAGCAGTATAAAGCATAGTGAAACATGTACCGAAAACCAGTATGAAACATGTGAAGATATAAGAACTGTCCTAAGCATGGCAGGTACTGGAAGTAATACGACATGTGAAGGTTTTAACTTGCTACCCCAAGGATCAGCATTTAACTTGGTTAATACATATTCTAGCATTAAAAGACAGTAAATGAGTTTGTAGATGTACTTGCCTCTAGCAAAGCAAAACAAAACAAGCTGCGATAACAGAGCTATAGATGTCCAGTAACTCGTCACTGTAGCAATAAATACAATAAATTTAGCTTTTACACTAAGCTAAAATACTAGAACACTAATCTGGTGCGACACGACTTGTGACTGGGCACCTAGCCAAAAATGATGACTTGGCATAGGAGACCAATGTGGGGTGACACACTATGTTAACTAACCTTCTAGGGTCTTTACACTAGTGAGGTGTGGGGTTCAACACGACTAAAACTCCAAATAACACAAAAAGCTACAAGTCGTAATTAAACAATAAATAAATCAAAAGACTATTGTGTTCTAACAATTTTTAAAGCAGACAAAAAGCCTAGTTTTTCTTAAAGTAAAGCACCAAGGTGATCCTTGTTAATCATAGAAATTTATTATAATTTTTTTTGGAATTTATTAACCAGTACAAATATTTTATAAAAATCAGTTTTCCTAAGTATACAGAAAGTGAGTTTTGGTTTCATATGCCAAACTAGTGGCAAAACAGTAATTTAAATATTACAAAAATTATACTAAATTAGCTAACTTAACAAAGTATCTAAAAACCATTTTTCCATAATTTTAGCAATACTTTAAGTATTTTTTAGAAAATCAAAAACAGCTATGCACAATAATAATTAATTATCTGCGTATTTTGTCCATGTATATAATTTGAACCAAAGTTCAAATACAGGACCCAAGGCCACGAATCAAGTCCAATATGACTTGTACAGGTCTTGAATGTGTGAAAACACATTTGAGCCCAAATACCCATGCTAGGCTTGGACATCAAATGGTTGCAGTAATTTAAATATACAGAAAATACTAAGTGGTAGAAATGCAAAATAAATATTAATATTTTAATAAGGTAAAGTTTTACATTTTAACTATAAAAGTATGAACATTATTTTATATAATTATTTTACACTAAGCTAAGTGAAATACATAGGAAATATATATATATAAATATATGGATATTTATATATATAGGAAAATGCTTACTATATTATTGTATATATATATATACAAATATATGTATATATACATACATATAAGAAAATACTTAACAATATAATATATATATATATATATACAAAATTAATGTATACATATACATATAATAGTATATATATGCTAATATATATACACAAGAAAATATATAAATATATATGTATACATAATACATATATATATGTATATATACATAAAATAATAAAATACAAGAGAATAAAGTATATATACAATCATACATAAGAAAAACAGTAGGTATATATACTAAAATACAGTATATATAAATATATATACATATATACATATAAATATATATATACATATATATATATAAAAGAAAAAAAGAAAAAGAAAAAGGAAAAAGAAAAGAAAAAGAAAAGGAAAATACACAGCAAGGGGGGGGTTCGAACTCGGGTCAGCGGGGGGGGGGGGGGTTTTTAAGCGGGTCGGGCTGGCCAGGGGGTCAGCCCGTGGGTCGTGTTAGAGTTAGGATTTAGATTAGTTTTGTTTCTGTTTTAGGTTAGAATAATAAAAAAAAAATATAAATATCGGCCCTGTGTCCTGACTGTTAGGGACACAGGTATCCACGTGTCTAGGCTTGCACGACACGCACGGTTCAAAACTCTCGTGTCCAGTTCTATCAAAATGTTCGCCAGGACACGGCGAACCACATATGTGGACACGAGCCTCACACGACACGATTTGACACAGTTACTCACGTGTCCGGCGAAGAGGAAGGGTTTTCGAAGGAGCTCGACGGCGACTGAGGCGTTGTGGTGGTGGCGCGTCGGTGGCGCTGGGCGCGTCTCGTCAAGGCGAACGTCGTGGTGGTGGTTGTGGGCGGTGGTGCTCGGCGTGGGGGGCTGAACGGGGCTCGCCGGAGTAGAACTAGGGTTTGGGTTCGTCGGAGAAGATAAGGGGGTCTGGGGTGGTCGTGATGGTCGAGTAGGGTTAGGGTTTGGTCTGGGGAAGGAGAGGGGGGTCTTATAGGTGAGTTAGGGCGGTCGGGGGCTGTCGTGCTGGCCGGGAATGGCGGGGGCAACCGACGTCGAGTCGTCGGTCAGTCGGGGCAGGGATGGGTTAGGTTAGGTTTTACGAAAAAGACCCTAGAGTTTAGGAAATTGAAACCCAGTCCCTTAGGTTACTAAATGCAAATTAGAATTTGCATTTCGAAATTAAAACAATTAATTTAATTGCAAACTGACTATAAATTAATTCAGAAAATTACAAACTGATATAAAAACATTTCTAAAAATTGCAAAATGATATTAAAATAATTAAACAAATTACAATTTGATATTTTTAATATGTAAAATTCATTTAAAATCATTTAAAAAATTATAGAAAAATTCCTAAAAATTCCTAAAAATTATTTAAGGCTATAATTGACATTAAAAATTAATTAACACTAATTAAAAATGAATTTGAAAATCAGGGGCTTACAAGTCTTCCCTCCTTGAAAAATTTCGTCCTCGAAATTCATAAGGATTGAAGACTCTACAAACATTCTAACATAACAAGCAATGCAAACAAAAGACTAAGGCTACGATCAAAACTAACCTCCTGAAACCTGTTCCGGCTCTGGCTCAAGGACTAGGCTATAAGTCTTCCCCTGGGGTCCCTTGGCTACTGGGCAGTCCCGAATCTGATGGATGGCAGATCCACAAACTAAACACTGACCCAACCTCTTCCTACAAACGACGAATTCATGGCCTTGCCTCTTGCAGTATACACAAAAAGCTCCCTTCTGCTGCTGCTGAGTCGGAAGCGGCCCTCTAGACTTCGCTACTGGACACTCTCGAAGCTGATGGGTGGGAGACCCACAAGCCAAACACTGCCCCAACTTCTTCCTGCAGATGGAAACGTCGTGGCCTACCTTCTTGCAGAATGCACAAAAAGTTCCCTTCTGCTGCTGCTGCTGCTGTCGGGGTCCCGGGGCTCTAACTGGCTGGGTCGGGTGATGTGATGTAGGGGAACGGTAAGTCTGTTGGGGTGGCGTCGGTGCTCTCTGCTGGAAAGCCTGACGCTTGGACGGTCCCTTATGGTGTACAGAAGCTGGCCTCTTGCTAGACAGAAGACGCTCCTCAATGCTCCGGGCCAATTCTAGGCTCTGGTAGAGTAGGGTAGTCTGCTCCTGATGGGTTGTTAGGAACCCCTGGATCAGTGTGAGCAGCTGGGTCCCGTCGAGTGTGACGGAAGCCTGGGTGGGTATAGTAATAGGGGGTGGTGGAAGTATCGGGTCCTGCCGGGCCTGGGATGTGGAAGGTGGTATCTGGGTCTGTGGATCTGTGGAGTGGGGGAATGTGGTAGGTAGAGGTGTATCAGTCAACTGGTCAGCTGACTGGACATGGAGGGCCCCATTCTCGGGGGTAACATACTGGGATGAATGGGTAAGCACCATCTAAAATAAAGGTAACAAGGACGTATAAAGGTTTGTCTAAAGTAAGCAATCATAGGCAAGAAAATCTAATTATAATAGCAAACATGTGATGCATTTCCTATGTTGCAATCCTAGCATTCCTCTAGGTGTTCTAAGCGTCTTTCCTAATGTTGTCTAATTACCTTAAGTTCCTAATTGCAGGTATGCTTGGTACAATAACGTAACCAAACAGTTTAGTCAGGACCTGCATGGGCCACCAAAAAAAAATATGTCACGACCCGTTACCCAAATTGTTGGGCCGGGCCGAGCCATGTCCAGCCTACGCTTAAGATAAAGCGCAGTAAGCTGTTCTAGAGATAACAAGATAAGACTAAATGTGCTAACAGTTCTATAAGTGAAGAAGAATCATAAATGCTCCAAACACAAAAGTCGTCGTATATAGCAAAATATCCAAGTACAAGTAAACTGAAATGTAAAACTGGATACATGTCCAGTTACAAAATGGTATAGTCTAATACATGACTACACTAAGTAATCCCAAGCAGCTAAGCAAACTAGACGAGTCTCCCCGCAGGAACATCCTCGTATGGCAAAACCGGGTCCTCGACAGTGACTCCATAATACGAATCACAGAGCAACTCCTCCTCAGTAAGTATACCTACAACGTTATCCTGTCAGGACGGGAGCAAGTACAACCTCTACAACTAAAGTACTGAACATATAATGAAAAAGATGTACAACAAGAAACATGGTGTGATAAGTCTATAAAACAAGAAGTACTGGAAACATGGCCTCATGGTACAACTGGGATCATAGTATCATAGTAACATAGGGAACATGGCATATCTGGAATCATGGTAAAATACATTTGTCAAGATGACACATGTATATCTAATGTTTAAAACTGGAGCAAGTACGTGATCGGTCAATAGGTGATGGTGCTGTGGCACCGTTAAGAACCATATGTACTTTCGTACATGCCTAAATGTACACACGTACAAGTCCGCGGGTTTTTGGGCCTCTGGCAAGGTCTACATGCATAATGTCGTCCTTACACGGCATCAAGGTCGCAGATAGGGGCATGATCACGTACTCAACTGTCAGTTTTTCCCATAACCCATATTCTAACATGTGAGAGATACGAGAACGATATAGAACATGTGAGATATACTGGGATCGGTATAAGCACGGTAGGTACTGGTAGCAGTATAAAACTCGTGAATACTCAGAGCAGTATAAAGCATAGTGAAACATGTACCGAAAACCAGTATGAAACATGTGAAGATATAAGAACTGTCCTAAGCATGGCAGGTACTGGAAGTAATACGACATGTGAAGGTTTTAACTTGCTACCCCAAGGATCAGCATTTAACTTGGTTAATACATATTCTAGCATTAAAAGACAGTAAATGAGTTTGTAGATGTACTTGCCTCTAGCAAAGCAAAACAAAACAAGCTGCGATAACAGAGCTATAGATGTCCAGTAACTCGTCACTGTAGCAATAAATACAATAAATTTAGCTTTTACACTAAGCTAAAATACTAGAACACTAATCTGGTGCGACACGACTTGTGACTGGGCACCTAGCCAAAAATGATGACTTGGCATAGGAGACCAATGTGGGGTGACACACTATGTTAACTAACCTTCTAGGGTCTTTACACTAGTGAGGTGTGGGGTTCAACACGACTAAAACTCCAAATAACACAAAAAGCTACAAGTCGTAATTAAACAATAAATAAATCAAAAGACTATTGTGTTCTAACAATTTTTAAAGCAGACAAAAAGCCTAGTTTTTCTTAAAGTAAAGCACCAAGGTGATCCTTGTTAATCATAGAAATTTATTATAATTTTTTTTGGAATTTATTAACCAGTACAAATATTTTATAAAAATCAGTTTTCCTAAGTATACAGAAAGTGAGTTTTGGTTTCATATGCCAAACTAGTGGCAAAACAGTAATTTAAATATTACAAAAATTATACTAAATTAGCTAACTTAACAAAGTATCTAAAAACCATTTTTCCATAATTTTAGCAATACTTTAAGTATTTTTTTAGAAAATCAAAAACAGCTATGCACAATAATAATTAATTATCTGCGTATTTTGTCCATGTATATAATTTGAACCAAAGTTCAAATACAGGACCCAAGGCCACGAATCAAGTCCAATATGACTTGTACAGGTCTTGAATGTGTGAAAACACATTTGAGCCCAAATACCCATGCTAGGCTTGGACATCAAATGGTTGCAGTAATTTAAATATACAGAAAATACTAAGTGGTAGAAATGCAAAATAAATATTAATATTTTAATAAGGTAAAGTTTTACATTTTAACTATAAAAGTATGAACATTATTTTATATAATTATTTT
>JANAVB010042819.1:4230636-4248136 GCA_029216955.1 Iris pallida
ATAATATATATATATATATATATATATATATATATATATATATATATGTAGAGAGGAGGAAGGAGTAGAAGGAGATGAAGAAGAGTAAGGGGCAGCCACAGCAGCAGCTGTGCTGCAGTAGCAGCAGCAGGATCAGACCTGGCTGCTGCCAGGTCTGAATTCCCCCCCCCCCCCCCCCTTTGGGCCTTTAAGGCTATAAACCCCCCCCCCCCCCCCCCCCCTTCACCTATGCATATATGTATATATATATATATATATATATATATATATATATATATATATATGTATTATATATGGTTAGAATCGTAGAGAAGAGTAGAAGAAGATTATGGAATGAGAAGTTAGAAAAGAATTAGAGGTTAGAAGAAAAGATTGGAAGAAGTTAGAAGAATAGGAAGAAAGCTAGAATAGGAAAAAGGGAAAAAACCGAGTTAGAGGGCGAAACGGAGCTCGGAGTATCCGATTGAGTTGAACTTGGCGTGGGACATGAATACGTGATTTCGATTTTGCGGGTAGGCTTCCGGGTGGAATTCGGGGTTGTAGGACGCCGGTATCGCGTCGTACCATTCCGTATCTTGAAATATTCAAGATACCGGCAATGGGCCGTAACATGGACTAGATGTCCATTTTACTTAGGTATATTGGTAGGTAATATATGTATAGGCTAGTACCTTACTACCCTAGGGAGTCCGGGTCAAAATACCAAGCGTAGGTAGGCTAACTTGATAGTTGCCGAAGCTAGAATTTTACGCTTTTTAAGGGTAAAATAGGATATTGGCCTACGGCCAAGATATGAGTTTCGAAGTCCAAGATGGACTTGGATATGGGTTGTAGAGGTTGGTAATAGTTAGAAATAGTCGCCTAGACCTAGTCTTGGCCCCGGTTGACCACGGTTGACTTTTTGGACCAAAAGTCAACTATGGGTCAACGCTTTACCCAAATTAGTCCCGATTTCCATTAGACTTGTGTAGTTGACCAAAAGTCAACTATTAGTCACCATTGACCTAGGGTTGACCATGGTTGACCATGGTTGACCTAGAGTTGACCAGAGTTGACCAGTTGACCAAAAGTCAACTGTAGGCCAACTCTTGATCCCGTTTGACTTTCTTCGGCTTGTTTTGACCCGTGATGACTGGTATGACCTAGGATTGACTTGGTTAGGCTTAGATAGACTTTATATAACTTAATTTGACCTAGATTGACTTGACAGGACTTAGTGTGACTCAGTGAGACCTAGTTTGACCTAGATTGTATATCATTCATTGTAAATTATTCCTAAACTTGTTTAAACCTAAATTAACTACAGTATCTCATATTTAGGTCTTCTGATACCGCTCTGAGCATTGATATATCCTACAGCTCAGGACAGCAGGCGAGTACATTCACTGATAGTTTTTATTGTCTTGATATTTGCTATATCCGATTCAGTCGTAGTGTCTTACTTGATTCTCAGACACGATAGTTCACGGACTAGTATTGTCGGATTCCTGTCATGAGATGTCATTCCTGAATTTCTTGGGATACTGGTACTTGCTTAGTCTTGATTCTCGTACTTGTATTAACGCCGATTCCTGAAGAGGACTTGCTCCCCTCTTTGGGAATCCCGCGTCATGACGTGCTATGTCCGGATCCGTATACTATTCGGGGAATGGGAAATATTATAGATAGTGTGATCAATGCCCACCTTGAGTTACTACTTGTATCATAGCTATACCCTCACCTCACGATGGGTATAGCCTGACCTGTGCTACTACTTGCTCCATAGCTTACCATCCCGGCCGGGCCGAGTCCACGTACTTGTAGCCGGTCGGCTGGAAGCCTGATTCTTGACCCATACCGATCACACTAGGCTATAATATCCGAGGCACATTTTATATTTACTTTTCCTGTCATATATCTTGTTCTGTTCTATATTCAGTACTTTCTCACCATGCATGATATACAGTTACTCACATGCTCTACATGCCTTTACATTGTACCTTGATTGGAGACTAAGTTCTGCTCGGGAGAAGAGTTACAACCCCGGTCCTTGTTTGGTTTAAGGGTTGTAACTCGGCTTCCGAACGGTTTCCAAGTCTTCATATATATTTGTCTTGTAGTTCATTATACTGTCTCTTATAGAACTTATCAATTCACATGGAACTGCTGTTAGTGTTTGTATTTGCTCATTTTCCTGACAGGATACCGTTATGATATATTACAGATGATTCTGATGCGGACTGCTCGACCTATTATGGGATCGAGTTAGATGGAGTAGCTTTGGATCGTGGCCTTATAGTACAGCCACTAGATTTTGTACTTCCAGAGTAGTGTAGATTAGCTAGGTTTTACTGGACTGCGATCCAGCTAGCTTATCAGACTGTAGTTCTATTTCTATTTTGATATCCTGTGATGTATATCTGGGCTTGTATTGGACTCTGCACTTATTTACTCTTTCATCTATCAGATGTCTTTCCTCTGAGCTATCTACCTTAGTTTTATTCTGTGATTGAGACTGTATTGATATGTCACCTCCATTCGGAGAGTATATACTGTACAGGTACATTTTAACTGTTAGTCGTAGGTATTTACAGACGTTATATACAGCGTTCTACCGTCGATTCTGCGGCGTAGGCTGGACGTACCCACGTGCTCGTGCCCCTCATAAGGGTGTAGGTCGTGACACGTTTTGTGGTGGCCCATGCAGGTCCAGTGTCGCAATTAGTGCAATCTCGTAATGGTGCTCGACTTAGAGTACTAATTACGAGCCTGCGATTAGGACGTAGGACCTAGGACATGATAGGAGTTTCTCAATCACACCTAGAAAATTTCTGATCTTTTGATTATCATGATTATTCACCTTGTATTAAATTAACTGTCCTTCTTTGATAATCTACTCATGTGCCATATTGATCTCTTTGTTTCAATTCGTCTCCAGGATGACGAAGACGCATCTGCAGGCCTCTGAATCGAGTAGCTTGCCTGAGAGATCCGATCAGGCAGAGGAGGAGGTTCATGAGACTGCCCCCAGTGATTCTACTATTCCAGAGACCCAGGCAGTTGTACAGGGAGGTCTACCACTCCACCCCAGAGGGTTACGGCCGTTCTTCCAGAGATACTGCCGCCAGCACCACCGATACCGACGGATACACATCACATGTTCCTTCTCCTTCAGCAGATGATGGAGACACAGCGGGCCCAGGCAGAGGCGTCGCAGCGACAGTCGGAGGCGTCACACCGACAGATCGAGATGCTGAGGCAGAGTATGGAGAACTCGCATCAGCTTGCCCTGGCAGCAGTAGAGAGAGTGGCACCGGGTACGGTGCAGGGCCCTACTGGCCAACGCCGAGCCAGCAGCAGTCCAGGCCGGGGACAGTGTTAGACTTAGGAAGATGAGCTCCAGGGACTTTCAGGCACGGAGGGTATCTTTACGCAGATGACTGGCTAGAGGATGTAGAGCGGAGCATGGAGCTGGCAGAGCTTCCTAGAGCACTTTGGGTTTTGGCCGCAGCCAGCCGATTCTTCGACATTGCGCTGACATGGTACCGCACGGATCTCGTGCGTCAGTGAGAGGGCTGACTTGGAAGAACTTTCGGAGGCTCTTCAAGGAGAAGTTCTTTCCGGACGTGGCTCTTACAGCATTGGAGGGCCAGTTCGTAGGTCTAGTTCAGGGGAACTCGTCGGTGGACGAGTATGCAGCTGAGTTCTTCCGCCTTAGCAGGTTCGCTCCCGGTATGATCCAGGATGAGGGCAGAAGGCTCGTAAGTTCTGCAGGGGACTTATTCATGCAGTGCGCACCCGCACCTCGGATCGCCGAGATGCGACGTTCGATCAGATATGATGACGCACAGATCGCAGAGGAGGACTTCGGCCTCAAGCCGAAGAGGAGCGGAGATACTATGGGGGCGAGTTCCAGTGCGGGACCGGCCAAGCGCCCCACTTTCAGCAGCAGCAGCAGCAGAGGCCATTTCAGCAGCAGCCTCTGTTGCAGATCCAGCAGGCATCGGTGCATGCCCAGCAGTATCAGGGTCAGGGCCAGAGGCAGACCCAGCAGTGTGCCTTCTGCGGGAAGACGGGGCACAGCAGAGACGTATGCCGGAGGAGGTTAGGCGCTTGCCTATTCTACGGAGGGACCGACCACCAGCTGAAGGGCTGCCCTGCTCGGGCAGCCAAGGGAGGCCAGGACAGGGTGCAGCCGGCTAGAGGACCAGCGGTTCAGCAGAGGGGTCCTCCACTCCAGACCCAGCAGCGTTTTGTCCAGCACCAGAGGGGAGCACCCGCGGCAGGGTGTTCGCTTTGGCAGCAGAGGAGAGACAGAGCCCGTGGGAGATGTTGTTGCAGGTCATGTTCTCTAGATTCTTTCCATGCTTTCGCCTTATTTGATTCTGGGGCGACCCATAGTTTTGTGTCTGTTTCTTTTACTCTGAGACACAATATCATTGCTGAATATATGGGTAGGACTTGCAAGATTATGACCGAGGGAGGTATTATCCTGGTTAATAATATTTGCAAGGGGCGGAGAGTCACTCTGAGAGGCCGGAACTTGAGTGCGTGTCTGCTCGTAATGCCCCTACCGAGGTACGATATGGTACTCGGTATGGATTGGTTGAGCATGCACCATGCTAGCATTGATTGTAGAGGAGGCAGAGTTCTTTTTAGGATGCCGGGTGAGCCAGAGATCGAGTTTGCTCGAGGAGCAGCGGAGCCGGAGGCTGGATTCTGTGGAGCTTTGTTGGCGGGGCAGGATTTGCCACATCCATTGATTGCTGAGTTCTCGGATGTCTTTCCGAGGAGTTGCCGGGGATGCCGCCAGACAGGGACATTGAGTTCTCCATAGACTTGGTGCCGGGCGCCGAGCCCATCTCGCAGCATGTCTATAGGGTGAACAACAGCGAGTTGATAGAGCTGAAGAAGCAAGTCGATAAGCTGCAGGACAAGGGGTTCATCAGATCCAGTTCTTCGTCCTGGGGAGCGCCAGTCCTGTTCGTGCCGAAGAAGGAAGCGTACGTCCCGCATGTGCATTGATTACCGGGCGCTCAACAACCTCACTATCAATAATAGGTACCCTTTGCCGAGGATCGACGACTTGTTCGATCAGCTGAGTGGGGCAAAGGTCTTTTCGAAGATAGATTTGAGGTCCGGGTATCACCAGCTGAAGGTGAGGCGGGATGACATTCCCAAGACGGTATTTCGGACTCGGTACGGCCAGTACGAGTTTACAGTGATGCCATTTGGGTTGACCAATGCCCCCGCGGTGTTCATGAACTTGATGAACAAGGTATTCCATCAGTACCTTGACAAGTTCGTGGTGGTCTTCATAGACGATATCTTGATCTATTCGAAGATGCAGGAGGAGCATGAGGAGCACTTGAGAGTTGTGTTAGAGACTCTGAGGAGGGAGCAACTCTACGGGAAGCTTTCGAAGTGCGAGTTCTTCTTAGACCAGGTGGAGTTCCTAGGTCATATTGTGACCGAGCACGGGATTTCAGTAGACCAGAGGAAGATTTCGGCAGTGGAGTCTTGGTCTACGCCCAGTTCAGTTGCCGAGGTTCGGAGCTTTCTGGGTTTGGCTGGCTATTACCGGAAGTTCGTCCAGGACTTCTCGAGGATTGCAGAGCCGATGACTAGACTCACCAGGAAGGACGTGGAGTTCGTCTGGACTGATGAATGTCAGGCTGCATTCGATGAGCTGAAGAGGAGGTTGACTTCAGCTTCGATCCTGACTTTGCCATCTGGGTTAGGAGGGTTCTCGATCTTCAGCGATGCTTCCAGGAAGGGTTTAGGGTGTGTTCTTCAGCAGCACGGGAAGGTTATTGCCTATGCATCCAGGCAGTTACGTCCTCATGAGAAGAACTATCCTACTCATGATCTGGAGTTGGCCGCGGTTATATTTGCTTTGAAGTTGTGGAAGCATTACCTGTACGGAGAGCGAGTTGAGATCTTCACAGATCACAAGAGTTTGAAGTACGTGTTCGCTCAGAAGGAGTTGAACATGCGGCAGAGGCGGCGGTGGTTAGAGCTGATGAAGGACTTCGATATATCCTTGTAGTACCATCCGGGAAAGGCCAACGTAGTTTGTCACGACCCGTACCCATTTTTTTTAAACGGATACGAGACGTGTCCAAGCCAGCCTACGCCGCAGTGTCGGCGGGTAGAACGCTGTCACGGCCATGAAGATCAATATCACAAACAATGCTTCACATAATTAATTTAACTTACAAAGATTACAAGTTTACATTTGTAGAAAGATAAACTTGTACAAATAAGGTATGACTACAACTCAACTATCTAGCTAGTCTCTAGGCTTTTGTCTGCAAGTATCCCCCGTCACCTCCCAAGCTAAGTGAATCCACGGCTAACCTGAAAATGTTGGTTTCCAGTCAGGAATGGAACGAGCACAATTCACTGAATGCAATTTCAAATAAAGAAAATGACTATAAAACAAAGGTTAGGCATTAATCATGAGTTTTGAAATAACAGTAAAGCCGTAAGAAAATTAATAGTAAAATAGACCAATATACTTTCCACCTTTAGAAGTACCTTGACATGTGATCGGTCTGGGGTACTACACCGCACGGTCTACGATCTACTTGCAGAAATTAAACACGGTCTACGAGATCTACTTGTATGAAAATAAACACGGTCTACGAGATCTACTGCATAAAAGTAAACAAGGTCTACAAGATCTACTGCATGAAAGTAAACAAGGTCTACAAGATCTACTGCATGAAAGTAAACAAGGTCTACAAGATCTACTGCATGAAAGTAAACAAGGTCTACAAGATCTACTGCATGAAAGTAAACAAGGTCTACGGTCGGATCACCATCCTTGGTACTTCTCATTACCCGACTCAATAATTTATAATAGAGTATAAAAATATCACATAACCAATGACTAATCAATGAAATATAGTAAAGATCAATATCGAAAAATAGACAATAAACTGTACTCGCCTAGGTCCTGTGCTGGTGAAACCGATGCCAAGTCACTCAAAATACCACAATAGTCAAAACACGTACAACAGTCCCCGGAAGCTGAAATAGACAATACCAATGATCTCAGAATAGTCAATTAGCTAGGATTGCCTGTCCTTAAGTCCAATTCTGGACACGGGGCAAAACGGTAATTTCGGGCCAAAACGATGTCCACGTTGGACCCGCTTTGTACCGATAAACGTGCCAGAGTCAACGGTCTCTAAAGTCGTCAAATACATGTCTACGGATCCAGTTTTTCAATACGAACCCAACCGTATGTCCAGAGTTGGATTCCGGCGGGCCGTGCACAAAATCGTCCGTTGAGTGGGACCGTAGGGCCCGCAAAACGGTGATTTTATCAACGGTCTCAGAATTGGACCAAACTTGGCATACAGGACCAGAAAAACGATACGGTCCTGTTGGCGCAAGTTTCGTCTCGATCTGACGAGCATGCACAAAGTAATTGGGAAATTTGCAAAGTGCTCGATACGGAGAATTTCGACGGATACGCATCAAATTCGTCGCGCACAGCGACCAATTTGAATTCCGTCAAAGCCCACACGACCACAAAGCCGTTACGCAGCTTTCGATTCTTTCGGTACGCGACCACGTCGTCCGGATTGGCGGGACGCACGTTGTGTGGATGGATTTTTCCTATTTTCTATATTTTGAAACCAGATTTTCTAGGATTTTGAAATAAATATCTTTCCATATATTAGATGAAAAATAAATCTTCAAGAAGGGTCTTCATCTCCTATGTTATCTAAAGTTTGTTCAAAAAGTTTTGAAAAATAACTACTGGGTTGATCGGGAATTGCCTCGAAACAAGGGTGATCAGGACAGTATTCGAAGCGTTCAAAATCGATATTTTTGCGATATTTGGAACTCGTTTTCGTCGTGTAGGTTGCGAATCTAAAAAAGTAGTTGAAGGAACATAGGAATGGGTTATGTCAGGATTGTACCGGAGAAAACGGCTCGTGATGACGTCGAGTGTGGAGGAAGTTTCTCGTCGCGAAGTGGCACTCGCTCCTGCAACTGCGCTGCGGCTATCTCTTCCTCGTGCGCGCGGCTTGCTCGCGCGCGGCTGTCCGCCAACGGCCGGCGTGGCTTCTCCGCCGCACGGCCGCCTGGGCGGCGCGCCTGGGCCCGGGGTTGGGGCGAGGAGTCTAGGGTTTGGGTTTTGGTGCTCTTCGCTCGTATTTAAGCAGTCGGGGGAAGAAGAACTTGGCGCTCGGCTTGAGGGAGTTGGGGCCTGGGAAGTTGGGTTGTTTACTGCACATGGGCTTTGCAAGCTCGGGTGTTTTGTGGGGGAGGAAAAACAAGGCTGGCTTAGCTCTCATATACTTCCCAATTTGTTTTCAGTAAAAAACCAAAAGCCCTCATCAACCAAGTCGTTTGCAAAAGACCTGAGTGATGGACAATGAAATAGCAGATCTTTCATCATGTCCTTTCTCAAAATGTCAAGTTTGAAATTATGAAAGCAAAATTGATGGAAGTAATTGGAAAGATGTTTTCGGCCATGCTGATTTTATTTCTTTTTTTTCTAATTCTATATTTCTTTTATCTATTCCTATTTTTTCTATTTTCTATTAGCAAAAAATACAATATATATATATATATATATATATATAATATATATATATATATATATATATATATATATATATATATATATATATTCATGTATATGTACAGGTACAATTTATACGTTATTTATACACACATAATATTTATATTATATATATACACTATAATATTTTATATTTATATATATGCACTATAATATTTTATAGCTATATATATGCACACACGCACATATATTTACATATATATATATATAAAACTCCAAAATCTAATTAAATACTTTTAATCGAAAATACCAATCTCAATTTTATCTATATACATATATTTTCATACATACACATTTATTATATATATTTGTATTTACAAACACATGCACGTATATATTATATATATTTATATACACGCACATACACACATATTATATATATATATATATATATATATATATATATATATATATATATATATTTAAAAACGCATAGGCACCTATATTTATTCTCACTGACCTCAATAATAATGTTAATATTTTATAACCTCAATAAAATAATTAATAATAAAAAATTTCTAAATCTCCGGGAAGGGAAGCTACAAATCTACCCACCTTAAAAATAATTTCGTCCTCGAAATTCTAACACATAAACTTGCCTAAAAAAATAAAAGAATCCGTCCACTATTATCACAATCTTCTCAAATCTATTTTTTTTTCCAGAATATTTATACCTCCTCCTAGCCATTCCATAACTATGAATCATCGATGTTCTACTCCCACCTTTTGGTCACACTAATCCTCAAACAAAAATCTCAAAATCTTCTAACTGGTTGCTAACAACCTACCAACAATTACATAGGCATATGGTATCTATAATCCTCTCGTATCTATCAAGTAACCCAAAATTAGCAAGCAACACACTTACACAAGTAGCTACGAAATGTTGATAATCTCTACTAAGCATGACCATGCGTCGCTCCGAAATAGGAAGGACAGGAAGATAAGGAAGAATAATCGCGAGCGAATATGAAGCTCCCAAAGCGGTAGAGGTTATCCGATGATGTAGACAGAAAGAACGTTTATGACCCATTAACTTATCTGCTAGATGGGTTACTCTAGTCCAGTTATCTGCTAAATCGAAGATCTCTTCGTTTCTTAGAGGGTCTAGCAATCCATGCAATACTGAAATTTCGTTCACGAAATTCTAAACAATGTTCCAAAATAGGACTGAATTTGAGAAATCAAGGTTGTGATCTTTCCTGTGATTATTTAAACACACGTGCAAGGGTATGAATGCAATGCAAGATTGCCTCGCGACGTCCAAATAGATGGAATAATGGTTACGAAGTACATCACATTATAGGAGAGTTAGTAGGTATAGGGACCTATTTCCTTGGGTTCGATTTTATAGTCCAAATATGGAGGTTTGTCTGGCTGGGTTTCACTAGTCTTAATGGATTTCCTGATTGGATATCAATTGTTGGTCGAATGAACCCTGGATTACAATCTATATGGACTGGACAAGATCCCTATGATAAGACTATTACTACTAGTTTAGGGTAACCTAGAAATAGATTTCACCCAAGTGATCGAGCTAGTTGCCAGTCTGGTTGGTTAACTAGGTCCCAAAAGCCCAAAAATGTGTCTTCCGTGCCTTTTGTGTTTAAGTAGCACGAGAAACACAATTGAATGGCACACCAGTGACATGTGCATAGTGGACTTTGAGTAGATCACATTCATATATGGGTCGAAGGATTTGGGTCGAGGTTGCGGCTCTAGTAGAAATTGGAAAGTATACCGGTAGGTACTATGGTAAGAGTTAAAGCTAGTCCTTTTAACCTGAAAGTCGTAGCACAAAAATAGAGTACAAGGGGACAGGTTTGAGTGGGACATGATATACCTAGATGAAGATGGACTCGTCTAGATCTTGCATGTGAGGTTTGTTGGGAGGTAACAGCTAGTCTCGTGCTCCGCCTACTAATGGCACGGCCGGGACGCAAAAGGATCTAAATGGAAAGTGGGAGTCTATAGGGAACTAACTATCATTCTAATAAAATTTATTATAATCAATCGGTGATCCTCGTATATCCTAAATTGTAGGAGGCTTACAGTCTACCCACCTTAAAAATAGGACATGGTCTTAGGAATATTGAGGTTAGAAGGATTTCAAGTCCGTTATTGTACCTCGACTCTTATCAATAACGATTAAGGCACGGCGTAACAGGATACTGTAGATCTAAGTCAAGCCAAGGATCGTTCCTCAATGAATGGAAACGAGAGTGTTCAATGACACGGTCGAAAAATAGAATGATCTACTCGTCCACTGTATACAAGGGTTATCGACAGGTAACCAACTCTAAGCCACATCAT
The DNA here is from genome assembly GCA_029216955.1 of Iris pallida. Lineage (NCBI taxonomy): Eukaryota > Viridiplantae > Streptophyta > Magnoliopsida > Asparagales > Iridaceae > Iris > Iris pallida. Next base: position 4,241,534 of record JANAVB010042819.1, read on the forward strand.
CTAAAAAGATTTCTAACCACTGAGTCGTGAAACTCTAATTGTGTTAAACCTGTCAGGCTATGGTCATAAGGGTTCTAGTAGTGATCAGATATTGCTGTTGACAACTGGTAAGTCATAGTGTGACAGGGTATTTAAGCTATGGTATTGGCTAAGCTTGTGACTGTGGTGTTCCAACACTAGTTAGGTCTTAATAATAAAACTTACATAACTAGAGTAATATTTGTTGGAAACCAATCTCGGGATGGGTGTCTACCATAGTCCGGTAAATTATTGTCCTTAGCCTTGTCTATTCATCTCATGTCTAACTGTGGGCTTTGGTCGAGGGACGGTTGAGTCAAAGCACAAGGGTTGAAAGTAAAGGCAATATTCAAAAGAAAATATTTAGAGACACAAAGAATTGTTTCTTGAGAATAGATAGTCTCCTGGGTTGGCATTACGACTAAGGATAAAACCCTAATCATTCTTAATTTCAAATGGCTTGAAAGTCCCGACAACAGTTTGGGATCGAGAGGAGAACGAGTAACTCGATCACATGGCTGGCTGACGATAACTATCCTTGTGCAATCAACTACCATAGCCATGGGAATACGTGGTAAGTTACGAGCTTCTGCCTTTCCGAACCAGTAAAAGACAAAAACCATAAAGAGTTCAAGAAAGATGTTACTGAATACAATCACGTGATTCAAAGGCGAACGTATAATTCAAAGGATTTGTCAAGCATTCGCGGATGAGATCATAGGTACCTTGATATCTCAATCCACGTAGGATAGTTAATGAAGTGCGAACCAAATGCATCATGGTTGATCAGACCATAATACACTGATTCTGATTAGGCAATATGTTAGCAGGCGTCCCCACTAAACACATGTCTTGAATCAAGCTCGAGAACAGAGTGAGCTTGCAAAACTAGGCTGTAATTGCGGCGTTGGTCAAGATAGTCAAAATAAGTACGCAAGATTTTTTGAAAAGAGGCACTAATAGTTCGAGTTCTGTGAGAATCAACTCTACCTGGTGTTCTTACTCATACAGTCATCCTACTGTCTTCTTATTCATAAGACATTGGTCAACTAATGGGTTATGGACTTCCGACGTCTATATTCTATCTTCCATGTAGACCTATTAGCGTCAGTTAATTCTCGTCAATAGGGCACAAGGACCGCGGAATGCTAGGTTGGGAGGCATGCTACTCAACTTGCAGAACTTCCACTAATATTGGCTTTGGATCTCAAGGAACGTACAGGGCATTTCCCTATCCTTCATTGTATCCTAAACTTGTAATCACGCCTGAAGTTATTTCACCGAGGACTACGCCTCGCCCGTATACTCGGGCTGTGGTAAACCCTTGGTTTCGTAACTCAAATATGATACGAAGTCAAACACTTCTTAACCCTATCCAATATTGACTCAAGGGTAACGGCGATCAAAGAGAGGACCACTAGCCATAGTTTTGGCAATATCCCATCACCTATATTTTCTTAACTAATTTCACCTCTAGGGGTTGTGTCTCGCCAGTGCGCTGTTGGCTGCAGTGTATCCATAGTCTCCAAAATTCAACTAAATGGCGACAGTGCGCTGCTGTCCTGCCTTTATGAGTTAACTAACATTCTTTTAACTAAATCTGTAAAAATTTATGAGCTTCTAGAGATTCGAACATGTTGACTATGAAATAGGGCGTAGGTATTTGTCTATTGTTCACAACCCTTTAACATAAAAAGGTTTAACAGGAGGAATAACCGAAGACAGAAATACAAATATCCTAGTATCTATTTCATATGTGCCCAAGCCTTTGAGGAAAAACTTGATTCGAACCTAACTCAAGGTTTATACATGGGTAACATAATCAGAATTTTATATAAAATAATAATAATAATAATTCTTAGGGTAAATAGGAACTAAAAAGGCAATTTGGACAAGGGTATGGAGATGATATCCAAGAGGCCAAAGGAGGAACTGAACAATTTTTCAAAGTTAGATCATCAATCCTAGGAAGCCCGATCTCACTAAGTGAATAATCTATCCACATTGGATCATATCGTTAAATCAAGAGGTAATAGTGTATCTATAGGACTCTGGCAACTATCAAAAATTAATAATTTCCATCCAAAATTGCATGGCCTAAACTACCCTCGGTAAATTGGTATAAGGGACTCCTAGTCCTAGTCATTCTCTTAACTTAAATTAATTCTTGTTCGTGAATGAGCATGTTCTAGTCGCAGGCTCGCAATAGTACAACTAACTTACGTACTATCACGAGTTCGCATTATTTGTAAAGACTGACCTGCATGGCCACCACAAAAACTTGTCACGACCCGCACCCATTTTTTTTTTTAAACGGATACGAGACGTGTCCAAGCCAGCCTACGCCGCAGTGTCGGCGATAGAACGCTGTCACGGCCATAAAGATCAAAATCACAAACAATGCTCATTCACATAATTAATTTAACTTACAAAGATTACAAGTTTTATATTTGTAGAAGAATATAAACTTGTACAAATAAAGGTATGACTACAACTCAACTATCTAGCTAGTCTCTAGGCTTTTGTCTGCAAGTATCTCCGTCACCTCCCAAGCTAAGTGAATCCACGGCTAACCTGAAAATGTTGGTTTTCAGTCAGGAATGGAACGAGCACAATTTACTGAATGCAATTTCAAATAAAGAAAATGACTATAAAACAAAGGTTAGGCATTAATCATGAGTTTTGAAAATAACAGTAAAGCCGTAAGAAAATCAATAGTAATAAATAGACCAATATACTTTCCACCTTTAGAAGTACCTTTGACATGTGATCGGTCTGGGGTACTACACCGCACGGTCTACGAGATCTACTTGCAGAAATTAAACACGGTCTACGAGATCTACTTGCATGAAAATAAACACGGTCTACGAGATCTACTGCATAAAAGTAAACAAGGTCTACAAGATCTACTGCATGAAAGTAAACAAGGTCTACAAGATCTACTGCATGAAAGTAAACAAGGTCTACAAGATCTACTGCATGAAAGTAAACAAGGTCTACGGTCGTCGGATCACACATCCTTGGTACTTCTCATTCCCGACTCAATAATTTATAATAGAGTATAAAATATCACATAACCAATGACTAATCAATGAAATATAGTAAAGATCAATATCGAAATGCAGACAATAAACTGTACTCGCCTGGGGTCCTGTGCTGGTGAAACCGATGATCCAAGTCACTCAAATACCACAATAGTCAAACACGTACAACAGTCCCCGGAAGCTGAAATAGACAATACCAATCTCAGAATAGTCAAATTAGCTAGGATTGCCTGTCCTTAAGTCCAATTCTGGACACAGGGGCAAACGGTAATTTCGGGCCAAAACGATGTCCACCGTTGGACCCGCTTTGTACCGATAAGCGTGCCAGAGTCAACGGTCTCTAAAGTCGTCAAACTATATGTCTACGGATCCAGTTTTTCGATACGAACCCAACCGTATGTCCAGAGTTGGATTCCGGCGGGCCGTGCACAAAATCGTCCGTTGAGTGGGACCGTAGGGCCCGCAAAACGGTGATTTTATCAACGGTCTCAGAATTGGACCAAACTTGGCATACAGGACCAGAAAAACGATACGGTCCTGTTGACGCAAGTTTCGTCTCGATCTGACGAGCGTGCACAAAGTAATTGGGAAATTTGCAAAGTGCTCGATACGGAGAATTTCGACGGATACGCATCAAATTCGTCGCGCACACGCGACCAATTTGAATTCCGTCAAAGCCCACACGACCACAAAGCCGTTACGCAGCTTTCGATTCTTTCGGTACGCGACCACGTCGTCCGGATTGGCGGGACGCACGTTGTGTGGATGGATTTTTCCTATTTTCTATATTTTGAAACCAGATTTTTCTAGGATTTTGAAATCAAATATCTTTCCATATATTAGATGAAAAATAAATCTTCAAGAAGGGTCTTCATCTCCTATATGTTATCTAAAGTTTTGTTCAAAAAGTTTTGAAAAATAACTACTGGGTTGATCGGGAATTGCCTCGAAACAAGGGTGATCAGGACAGTATTTGAAGCGTTCAAAATCGATATTTTTGCGATATTTGGAACTCGTTTTCGTCGTGTAGGTTGCGAATCTAAACAAAGTAGTTGAAGGAACTAGGAAGGGGTTATGTCAGGATTGTACCGGAGAAAACGGCTCGTGATGACGTCGAGTGTGGAGGAAGATTTCTCGTCGCGAAGTGGCACTCGCTCCTGCAACTGCTGCTGCGGCTATCTCTTCCTCGTGCGCGCGGCTTGCTCGCGCGCGGCTGTCCGCCAACGGCCGGCGGTGGCTTCTCCGCCGCACGGCCGCCTGGGCGGCGCGCCTGGGCCCGGGGTTGGGGCGAGGAGTCTAGGGTTTGGGTTTTGGTGCTCTTCGCTCGTATTTAAGCAGTCGGGGAAGAAGAACTTGGCGCTCGGGCTTGAGGGAGTTGGGGCCTGGGAAGTTGGTTGTTTACTGCACATGGGCTTTGCAAGCTCGGGTGTTTTGTGGGGGAGGAAAAACAAGGCTGGCTTAGCTCTCATATACTTCCCAATTTGTTTTCAGTAAAAAACCAAAAGCCCTCATCAACCAAGTCGTTTGCAAAAGACCTGAGTGATGGACAATGAAAATATGCAGATCTTTCATCATGTCCTTTCTCAAAATGTCAAGTTTGAAATTATGAAAGCAAAATTGATGGAAGTAATTGGAAAGATGTTTTCGGCCATGCTGATTTTATTTCTTTTTTAAAAACGCATAGGCACCTATATTTATTCTCACTGACCTCAATAATAATGTTAATATTTTATAACCTCAATATAATTAATAATAAAAAATATTTCTAAATCTCCGGAAAGGGAAGCTACATAGTTGCAGATGCCTTGAGCAGGTATCCAGTTGCTATGTTCTTGACGACAGATCGTTATTTGTTGGCCGACCTGGATAGTTTGGGTATCGAGGTCATCATTCCGGGCATGGAATCCAGATGTGGGGTTTGCAGATTCAGTCTGAGCTGATGGATAGAGTCAGGTCAGCGCAGTATGATGATGATGCCCTGAGGAGCATCAGGGAGCAGGTGAGGATGGGCTTGCTTGACGATTTCTCTGTAGCCGAAGACGGGTCGTTGCGGCACGGTACTAGGCTGTGCGTTCCACGTGGAGAGCTTCGGGAGGAGGTTCTTCAGGAGGTGCATCGCTCTCAGTATTCTATGCATCCTGGAGCCAACAAGATGTATAGGGACCTGAGAGAGCACGTATGGTGGTATGGCATGAAGCGCGAGGCAGCTCAGTTTGTATCTCGTTGTCTTGTGTGTCAGCAGGTGAAGGCCGAGAGGCAGAGACCAGGTGGATTGCTACAGCCGCTACCCATTCCCGAGTGGAAGTGGGAGCACATCACCATGGACTTTGTATCTGGACTTCCACGGTCGCCAGGAGGGAAGGACGCGGTTTGGGTCATAGTTGATAGATTGACCAAATCGGCCTACTTTTTGCCTTTCAAAGTGGGTTTGTCTACGGAGAGGCTGGCTGAGCTGTATGTTCGTCAGATTGTGAGATTGCACGGAGTTCCGGTGAGCATAGTTTCAGATCGGGATAGCCGATTCACTTCCCACTTCTGGAGGAGTTTGCAGGCTAGCTTGGGCACCTCGCTCAAGTTTAGTACTGCTTATCATCCTCAGACAGACGGGCAGTCGGAGAGGACCATCCAGACTCTGGAGGATATGCTTCGCACATGTGTGCTAGATCTCGGGGGTTCTTGGGAGGACCATCTTCACCTTGTAGAGTTTGCTTACAACAACAGCTACCAGGCCAGTATAGAGATGTCACCATTTGAGGCTCTATATGGACGAAGATGCCGTACTCCCTTGTCTTGGGACGATGTTGGCGAGCGGGCGCTTCTTGGGCCGAGATGGTTGTGGATGCGGCCGAGAAGATCAGATTGATTAGAGACAGACTCCGGGTGGCTCAGGATAGGCAGCGGCATTGGGCCGATAGTCACCGGAGACCGTTAGAGTTCGAGGTTAGTTTCAGTTCTTGTCGTGTTTGTTGTGATTGTTTGTTAGTTGTGTGTTGAGTTTTTGTCTTGTGTCTAGGTTGGTGACATGGTATTTCTGAGGATATCCCCGACACGTGGCACTATTCGCTTTGGCGGCGGTGGGAAGCTCAGTCCGCGCTACATCGGACCTTTCACCATCTTAGAGAGGATCGTGCAGTAGCCTACCAACTGGACTTGCCTACCAGGCTCGAGGGAGTGCACAACGTGTTTCATGTATCTCAGCTGAGGCGGTACGTGGCAGATCCTAGCCACGTATTGGACCATTCAGCGATACAGGTGGGACCTACTCTCAGCTATCTAGAACAGCCGGTGGAGATTCTGGATCGCAGGGAGAAAGTGCTCCGGAACCAGGTCATACCCTTGGTTCGGGTTGCATGGAGACATCACTCTCCAGGTGAGTCTACCTGGAGAGGGAGGACGACATGCGGGAGCGTTTTCCTTATCTTTTCGCGCCCTGAGGTATAAACTTATTTCTTTTAATTCTGTTTGTGATTTCCTGTGCTTGTTGTCTTCAATTTCGAGGACGAAATTTTTTTTAAGGTGGATAGACTTGTCACCCTCACTT
>JANAVB010042819.1:4250636-4265636 GCA_029216955.1 Iris pallida
ATAGTTAGAAATAGTCGCCTAGACCTAGTCTTGGCCCCGGTTGACCACGGTTGACTTTTTGGACCAAAAGTCAACTATGGGTCAACGCTTTACCCAAATTAGTCCCGATTTCCATTAGACTTGTGTAGTTGACCAAAAGTTAACTATTAGTCACCATTGACCTAGGGTTACCATGGTTGACCATGGTGACCTAGAGTTGACCAGAGTTGACCAGTTGACCAAAAGTCAACTGTAGGCCAACTCTTGATCCCGTTTGACTTTCTTCGACTTGTTTTGACCCGTGATGACTGGTATGACCTAGGATTGACTTGGTTAGGCTTAGATTGACTTGATATAACTTGATTTGACCTAGATTGACTTGACAGGACTTAATGTGACTCAGTGAGACCTAGTTTGACCTAGATTGCATATCATTCATTGTAAATCATTCCTAAACTTGTTTAAACCTAAATTAACTTACAGTATCTCGTATTTAGGTCTTCTGATACCGCTCTGAGCATTGATATATCCTACAACTCAGGACAGCAGGCGAGTACATTCACTGATAGTTTTCATTGTCTTGATATTTGCTATATCCGATTCAGTCGTAGTATCTTACTTGATTCTCAGACACGATAGTTCACGGACTAGTATTGTCGGATTCCTGTCATGAGATGTCATTCCTGGATTTCTTGGGATACTGGTACTTGCTTAGTCTTGATTCTCGTACTTGTATTGACGCCGATTCCTGAAGAGGACTTGCTCCCCTCTTTGGGAATTCTGCGTCATGACGTGCTATGTCCGGATTCGTATACTATTCGGGGAATGGGGAATATTAGATAGTGTGATCAATGCCCACCTTGAGTTACTACTTGTATCATAGCTATACCCTCACCTCACGATGGGTATAGCCTGACCTGTGCTACTACTTGCTCCATAGCTTACCATCTCGGCCGGGCCGAGTCCACGTACTTGTAGCCGGTCGGCTGAAAGCCTGATTCTTGACCCATACCGATCACATTAGGCTATATATTCGAGGCACATTTTATATTTACTTTTCCTGTCATATATCTTGTTCTGTTCTATATTCAGTACTTTCTCACCATGCATGATATACAGTTACTCACATGCTCTACATGCCTTTACATTGTACCTTGATTGGAGACTAAGTTCTGCTCGGGAGAAGAGTTACAACCCCGGTCCTTTTTTGGTTTAAGGGTTGTAACTCGGCTTCCGAACGGTTCCCAAGTCTTCATATCTTTGTCTTGTAGTTCATTATACTGTCTCTTATAGAACTTGTCAATTCACATGGAACTGCTGTTAGTGTTTGTATTTGCTCATTTTTCTGACAGGATACCGTTATGATATATTACAGATGATTCTGATGCGGACTGCTCGACCTATTATGGGATCGAGTTAGATGGAGTAGCTTAGGATCGTGGCCTTATAGTAGAGCCACTAGATTTTGTACTTCCAGAGTAGTGTAGATTAGCTAGGTTTTACTGGACTGCGATCCAGCTAGCTTATCAGACTGTAGTTCTATATTCTATTTTGATACCCTGTGATGTATATCTGGGCTTGTATTGGACTCTGCACTTATTTACTCTTTCATCTATCATATGTCTTTCCTCTGAGCTATCTACCTTAGTTTTATTCTGTGATTGAGACTGTATTGATATGTCACCTCCATTCGGAGAGTATATACTGTACAGGTACATTTTAACTGTTAGTCGTAGGTATTTACAGACGTTATATACAGCGTTCTACCGCGATTCTGCGGCGTAGGCTAGCTGGACGTACCCACGTGCTCGTGCCCCTCATAAGGGTACGGGTCGTGACACTTGACTCCTTCGTACCGTGTATACACTTCTTGACTCAATCTAAGGCGTGCACGCGGATCGCCACAATCAGCCCGACTCAACTATATGAAATTGTCACTAGCACCACAAGCTATCCCTAGACCATTTGGATAAGACGATACGTGCTTGAACGAGGCGCGAACTCGAACTACATTTTCCACAATACCTGCTATACGACGCTCCCTTCAGCCGAGTCGCACTCCACCAGAAGGTTCCGCATGCAAGTTCCCCCTCTGTGCGAATCGATTTCGGTGTCCCGGCAATCGTTCGACGAACTAAACCTTGTGCACATGATGTCTAATGACCATGCAAGATTGGACTTAACTTTTCATTCTTAGTACCAATTCTCATCTTTCATACTTCCCATATTCTTCGTTTCATGCTTTCCATATTCTTCATTGCAGCTCCCAAATGAGAGACTGGCTCGGTGACAAACGGTCCCGAGAATTTTCTATGTTATCATAATCTTCTGTCTCCAATCTAGGAAAGGCTATTGATAGCCCCCTACTTAACTTGACCCAACCATGTTTGGTGCAGTGCCACCAACAAAGTTATACTCTATATGATAAGCTTTGATGCCGTAGGAACGTGCTTTGAAGCCGTGGGAACATATAAACTATGACAACAAGTCGATAATATATATGACAACATAAAACTCCTTACTTGACCCAAGTCGTGGGATCGAAAGATCAAGTGCCAACTTTGAAAACCCAGCGTGAAGTGCAATCTAAGCATCATGTTCAATACTTCCATGTTCTACACAATCTGACTCAGGGCAGGACTATTTCCTTTAGCTATGTGGGTTTCTCTTTTATTAGCATACCTACTCATGCAATTGAAAACATTCATATATTAAGTGTAAAGGCAAAGCTGAGGCAAGTTCATTGAAGCCACCCACCTGAGCGAGGAGTTATCTCGGCCGAGTGGAACTTCGAACAAGTCGTTGTATAGCCAAGTCCAAACGCCGTTGCATTTCGATCCATCCGGTTGAACTGAGTGGGACGGGGCACTACACACTACCGATTTTGATGTGTTATCATGTATTTTGGAGGGTCTGTGCCATGTGCAATACATGTCAGACGTGATTGTGACACTGACAAGACAACGATTTCCGGAGTGGCTTCCAAGCTTAGTTTTCTTGTTTGAGGGTAGTAACTTGATAAAGCAAAGTTGTGTGTTTCATTTGATTATTTTATTTTGATACACAAATTTAGTTACTAATGTATGCTCTTAACATCTTGTTGGCTTAGTCAATTTTAAAATTTCATGAGAATAATAGAACATCTTGGTACCTCACCATTTCTATGGATGCGATATGTTGGAGTGCGACGAGTCAAGTCCCAAGATGGTATGTTACAACTTTTTGCGCTTTCCTACTTGAGCTGTATTAGGAAACGTACAAAAGTATTTTTTGTATTGGAATACGAAATTGATAATGAAATGATATAAACCGTAGTTTATGTGCCTCCTATATTCTTCCTTATCATCATACTTTTCTCATTTTTCTATGTTATTCACAAGTAATATGGTATTAGAGTGTGATATTCTATATCTTTTCATGCTACTTAAGTTTGACTGAAATTAATTGCTAGGAAAAGGAAATTTAGTCATTATAGTTTGATGATGGTCATGTTACTTTTTTACCATTTTGTATCCCTTCCAACTTCCAACGTTTCGTATTCCCCAATATGACCTTGATTTCACCAACATCCGTGATATACCGTGTAATTCACGAAATTCTGACTGTTCTTGCAGTTGCAGATCTTCTGGGTACACATTGAATCTCGGTTCATCCGATCAACACGGGTGAAACTTGGTTCCAATTATGCAAAAATCAATCAGGAGAGGATAGTACCATTCTACACCATGATGGGAGCAGGTTCACTCGATGGAGCAGTCAGACATGCCTACCATGTTTCGTTTCAGTTCAAAAGAACTCGTGGGGACTCTTCTGCTCTGCCGCAAGTGTGGGAACTATATTGGAAGTGCTTAGGAAGAGGGTTCCCCCCCAATTGATTCTGAAAAACTAGGACTCAAGCTCTGGAAATGGGGTTGGGGCCATCCTCTGTAGCCATTCTCGGATGTAGTTGTACGAAATGTCAGTTGTCAGTTATCATTTCATATTTTTACAGTTGTGATGACTTTTTACTGTGCATATGTTTTGAATTTGAGAACTAGATTTTTCTGTATATTTTCTAATTTTTACTGTTTTGTTCTCTCATATGGTTAGTTATGTAATTTTATTGTGTGCATATGTTGAACCTGAAAATTAGGATTCTGTATATTTGATTGCAGTCCCTTTGGATTTTTCTGTGCTATTTGGGTTGGTGGTCATATGTACTTGTAATTCCCTTTCTTTCTGGGTACATATGTATTCAATTGAATTTCCAACAAATCCCATGTTTACATTTTTCCTTTTCGTTCTTTATGTAAGTTGATCAATCTCTTCTTATCACCAGTCCTATACATCGCCAGAATTTTTTTTTTTTTTTTTTTTTAAGATTATCACGCATGATTTCCTTTTTCGGCGGGGTTACAAACAAGACGCACACTGTCAAGTTGGCAGACATTTGCTAGCTATCACAGTAGGGCGACTGATCATGCTAAATTCGGACATGGACCACTTGTCAATTTTGATAGGCTGTGCTCTAGAATTTTGATCACGGATGATAGAGCATCTCCAACCCTCGTCTTGTTTGTGTTGTGATTCCTATGTGCATGAGGCACAAGACAATGTCTTTCCATGTGGCAAGATAATATTCACACAAGACAATGAGATAAAAAGTGTTCTCCAATGCAGCAACGGTTCGGTCGGACATGGACCACTTGTCATTTTGCTGTGCTAAGAATTTTGATCACGGATGATAACTCAGTACTAAACTAAAGCATGTTACTGAGACTATTCCATTTGAGAATTTAGTCAGGGGACTCGACTCATTTTAACTTGTGCATAGAAATCTTCGAAGCTGGACTCAGAATGATCAGGCACAACTTCTCAAAAGCAAAAGATAAACACATTGTATCACAAATGTTGCAACCAATAAAGTACAAGGTAATGCACAACAGCTGCTCACCTGATGTTCAATTAAAAGCACCAGGTGACAATCTTTCAATTATTATGCAAATGTCTACATCGTGATACGGACCAGCAAAAGCCGAAAACATAAGCAACTGATTTTCTTCAATTACATACAACTGTCCACATTTTGATACTGACCGCATAGTACAAATCATCAACAATTTCAAACTATAATACACCATTCTACTTATTTATTTTCTTTACAATCCCGCAGTCATAAATTATGAGATGATCAGATTCAAGGAGCAACCCAGGCATACCTCCAAATTTACCGTCAATGAAAATCAGACGTATTCATATATCTACAAAGTGTAGTCGATGTGTCTCTGACAGAAGGTGGAAAATGTATTGCCCATATCTATCATAATACCACCTCCTCCAGCAGTACTTGCCAAGCCTAAGACTGAAGAATGAGACCACACAAGTCAACTCTCTAACACATAAGCTCCCTGCGCATGGTGCTTTCGAACGATCTTCTTGTAATCTGGGAACGCAATTACAAAGTCAAAACACTAGTACTATATCCATTTTCTGTTGTAATATGGACGAAGTTCCTTTTTCTTCTTTTTTTCCTTTTTTGGGATCTTACATGATTAAAGCTATTACAGAGGACATGGCCCTTGAATGGAAGAAGAGGATTCAACAGCCAAAGTCCAAAAATTTGGGATAAAGGTTTTGTTGTTGTAGCCAAGAGGAAATTCTCTGCTTATGAATGATGCAATGGCGAGAGGAGAATGAGGGTGGTTCTGGACAAAAAGTTGCGAGAATTCCAAAGAATGATAGGTGGATGGAGATTTGATGTTGGAGCCAGTACCTAAGTTACTTTATTAGTCATTGGACATAAAATGAACGACTCCTTGGGGGCAGATGAAATCAACTCTATGGATCTGCCATGAAAGAATCACTTAGCAAGAAGAAAAAAACAGTAACCCAAGTTGCACAGACACACATGGATTTGACCGACGCGTTTTAGACAGCGACACGGATATGGCACTTATTTTGGTGTGTCCTAGTGCATTTTGGAGTGTCCGTGGCATGTCTGGTGCATGTGCCCGACATGAAACGATACAAACATGGCATGCGTGTACCCGACATGAAACGATACAAACATGGCATGAATTTTGAAGTGGTTGTGCTTCTTATATAGTAACTGTTTGATGGCCAATGGCCACACAACATCAAAGTGGATACAAAATAAATAAATTATATAATGATAAATACCTTCTTGGTTGCTCCATAGTGATGCGGCATAGCTATTGAGGGACTCTCAACATTGGGTTCTGTGTAAAAATCAGTGAGTGAGTCAACATGGATGAAAAACTTGCACCCATTTAGCTAGTGAGTGAAAATCACCTCCTAATAAGCTCTGGATGGACAGCAACACTGTTCTGCAATCATAAGCTGATGACCACATGTCCTGGGTAACATAAGATTGCATCAAGTCATCAACCTCTCTTAAAAGCATGAAGTGAATCAGAACTAGTAAACTTCTTTAGTTACCAATCAGACTGCAGAGTACCTGAAGAATGTCGAGGCATATGTGGCCATATTGGTCAACATTGGGATGAAAACACGCAGTCTCAAACTTAACCTGGGGAGGTTTGAAGGGATAGTCCAAAGGAAAGCGTAGAGAAAGTTTATAAGATAAACCCTCGTATGGAGTTCCCTTGACTCCCGCAATAGTACCAACCCAAGAGAAAATGTTTTCACCTTCCGGGAAGGCCGAAACCCCAACGTTTCCACTCATCTGCAAGGATGAAAGTAAGATGGACATAATTTCTATATACGGCAACATGTAAAGATAGAACAGTTAAGACAGAGAAAGCAAAAGTTCAAACTGACCAAGAAATTTAAGTACTCTTCTCCAGATATGTTTCCACAGATAAATGCATGCATACCAAAGTAGTCTCATTGTTTGTTAGTATTTTAGTATGTATACTGGGAACATGGCCCGTTCTTACTTTTAGAAGATATAACATTAAGGAGTATAATATAGTATATACCTTTTTTTGCGGTCCTTTCTCCAAGCCGGGCCGTGGCCCAAAGCCACCCAGCCACCCGGGGGGTGGGATTCGAACCCGAGACCTTTGCTCGGGTGGCCCCCCGCACTACCACTAGGCTAGTGCCTTAGGGACTATAGTATAGTATATACACGTGTTTCCTTAAATGTTTTTATTAATAAGTTTTGACCTATGAAACATAGAGCTAAGAGGAACCATCACAACCTAAAATTGCACCAACCAAAATCCACTACACACCTAGCTTAGCAAGGGACTGTTCTATCTCAATGCACCAAGTAGACATTGTTTCATTTGGACTAAATTTCAGCTACGATGTTGTCTTGGTCTATGGTTAAGCTCAACTTAAACCTGACTCAACCACTTGCATCTGCAGGTTGATGTATATAATTCTCCTTGAAACTTACAATATGTACAACTCCAAACTACTAGTGTCCATGTCGTGTCAAACACGTCACATGTCAGACATGACAGTGACACTCCAAAATACCAATACAGGAGAGCTTTGGCATAACTTAGTACAGTTGAATTACCACAAATAGAGATGAGACTTACATGACAATAGTCTTGCTTGAGAGGATAATTTTAGAATAAAAACAACAAAAATATCCCAGTTTGAGTGAATATAATTTTATCATCATTTAGGATACTAGCAAGGAAATGGGCAAAAGTCACATTGCTAATAACAATAAAGAGCCACTTGAGATAAGAAAATGATTAAATTTGCTCAACAAGCTGAAGGACGTTCATGTAACTAAAAGATGCTTGAAGTGGCGTGCAACTGGGGTGCTTTGAATTGGTAGAATACCCTTGAAATTGAAAGGAAGTTTATGTAAGGCAGTAATAAGACGAGCCATGCTTTATGGGTCAAAATGTTGCACAACGAAGAACATGTCCAAAAACTGAGCATAGCTGAAACGCGAAGACTAAGATGTGGCAGTGACAATACAAAATAGGATAAGAAATGAGGTCAAGACCCATAGGACTTTATGAACACCACTTAAAGTAGACCTTTTATACAAAATCCCAATTGGTCAATGTTGTTCAATGGCTGCTCCATCCGTACTACCGATGTTCAATCACCTTGTTAAGGTCCTTTCCAATAGATGGTACATAACTGGAAGGTGTGTACAATCAGACGATTCAGATCTGGGCTATTTGTCTATGGAAGTTGCAGGTGAAATTAGTTCAGCACAAATAAGAGTTTTTTTAAGATTGTTTGCATGTGTGACTGAGACCAATAGATGTACCATTAAGGCATGATAGATGTTAGTTGATCTGTTAAGAAAAAGGCACGACTTTTGCTAATGTTTGAGGAGTTGAAGGTGATGAGTAGTTGGAGCTGAATGGAAGAAAAGGTTTCAGGCAGCTGACCCAAAAATTTGGTATATAGGTTTTGGTTGTTGAATTGCTCTCAACAGACAACGCCAATTACATCACACTTCCATATTTCCAATGTTACTGTTACAATGCTACGACTAAACCAATACTATCATATAGTTTGACAGGCACAATATCATGTTGCTTTTAACATCAACATGAACCAAAATCAGCCATTGCACTATACAGATTTAAAAAGCGGTCTGCATAAATGTCTAGGTAAATTCAACTTAAGGGCATCATTAAGTTGACCTTCTATGCTGTAATTTTAATTTTCAGCAAACCTTCACTCTGGCTCCTTTGTGAATTATTGATCATACAATAGTCCACTAGCTTAAGACCCTTTATAATTATACATGATCACCTTTGTGCTTCATATGCTTAAGGTTATCTTCATATGTTACACACACCCTCTAGGGCTCTTGCAGAAAGGAAGTGTTGCCTTTCCACATGCTTTCTCATGGTTATTTCCAAATGTGCCGTGTCCTCAAATGGCAGTGCCTAAATCACAGAGTTAACTTGGACCTACTAAGTCAGAACTCAGAAGGAGAATTTGTTCAAAGTTTGTTCCGACAATCGCTAGGGACTAAAATGAGAGCTTTAGAATGTAAATATTTAGAATTAGTAGGAGACATACAGAATTAAGTTAGCAACAAAAGATATGATAGAATTGTTTCACATTGATGACCTAAATACCTATAAGTAATTGTTTCCCATTAATTAAGATCAATCATTTATCAAAAGGATGACAGAAGTTGACAAATTGCTTTTAGAATACCAGATGACTAGGAAGCATAGGTACTTCAGAATTTAGTAGGCGTGCCTAGGATAGTTGACTTGTCTGTCTTGATATGGAAAATCATTACCATATCACGATGAAACGGGCGATAGAGAGCATCTTTAGTCTGCCTGACATTAGAGTCATAAACAGACCCTACATCTTATTGTCTCCCTGTTGGTTACGTATCGGATACAACACATTCACTCCAAAGTACACCAGGACAACACAATAAGCCTCATATATGTGTCCCTGTGTCCATATCATAATCATATCCATGGACCCTATCAAGACGACCATGAGATCTTATATACATAAACAGAAAAAACATATGACAACTATAAGTCGACCTACATCACCTGGTCAATATATGGGCAACAGAAAGTACGATGTAAAGGAATGTAGCTGACAAAAGAATGTAGGCAATGTATAACAACAAGAATCAACTGCATTGTGCTTAATTGTGCAGTGGAATAGTTATGCTACAAGAAAAGAAAGGCACTCAAGCATGGGTATTTTTGATATAAACATGTTAAGATAGATATGTCACATATTAATTCAGGGATAAGAGCATAACTTTGAAGTGTGGGCTTCAATCAAAGACCATATGATGGGAAAGCTCTTGAGATGTTTTCTACTTGTGCAACGAAAACTAATGGGTGTCATGAGTAGTAGATACGCCAGAATGTAGTTATGGGGCTTCTATGAGTAGGGGAAGACCAAAGAAACCTGGTTGAGACAATTAAGAAATATAAAATATTGTTGGTGCAAAAGTGGAGATGGTCCTAAATATATCAGAGAAAAGAAAGATTCTATTCCCGACCGCAAAATAGTATTAGACGTATGCTCTGTTTTCATGGCAGTTCCAATTGATGCTGCAGTGAATCCTATCACATTTTGCTAGGGATCCATACAGAGGAATGTATTTCACAAAGCTTATGATGACAGATATTCACATGCACATAGTGCCCTAAGCACTCAGCATCCTTACATTCCATGTCCATCAATATGTACTCTTCCCTAATCTCTCTGACTTATGGTTAAACCTACTTTGTTTCATCCTACTAATTTTAAAACCCTTACATTCCCAACGTCCTTTTCATTATTCTACATTAGAAGTCACCATCCTCTACTCTCATCAACCAGCACATTGTCATCAGCAAACATCCATCTTACGTCAAGCACATCAACTGTAACTTTCCAAAAGTTCAAAAACGACTATTTCCGGTTCCCACCTATATATATATATATATATATATATATATATATATATAGGAACCAACCTATGTTACAATCGGTGGATTTGGATTGCAAGACTGAGATTAAAAGGTGAGAGTTTC
The DNA here is from genome assembly GCA_029216955.1 of Iris pallida. NCBI lineage: Eukaryota > Viridiplantae > Streptophyta > Magnoliopsida > Asparagales > Iridaceae > Iris > Iris pallida. Next base: position 4,261,070 of record JANAVB010042819.1, read on the forward strand.
TACTTCAAAGATACATGTGTGATCCAAACCTTGCAATCCAAATACAACTGATGTAAAATAGGTTTGTTTCATAATATGAGGGATATATCCCCTCACTTAAGCACCTCCTTCCATTCCCATGATGGCAATCGTTGGATATTGTTTTAAGTCATCTAATCTTAACCGTTGGTTTGAATGATTCAAATCAAGACTTAAGATTAGATAACTTAAACAAGATCCAACGATTGCTATTCGGGAGATGGAGGGGGATGCAAAAACGAGGGGATGCAGATCCATATATATGTGTGTGTGTGTGTGTGAGAAAAGTAATTTTATAAAATGATAGAATTAGTACAACTTTACATCACACCCATAAAAATCACTCTCCGCTACCCCTACTAGGAAGGGGTCATAATGCTTACATCACCATCTATGTTCCGCTGAATCCCTACCAACGCAGTACTAAGTCGTTCAAAGATAAGTCTGTTTCTTTCCCTCGAAACATGCCAAACCATTGTCAATAACTTAATCCGAGGAGCTCTTCTATATGTCTTTGGGCCTTGATTACTCACTCGCCGCATTTCATCTAAGACACCCATTAACCCAACCCTGCTGCTACACGACAGACCTATTTGGGATCGCTGATTCTGCCATATCGCCCAAGTGGCAGGGCACTCAAAGCAGGTGGTCATGGTTCTCAGATGCGCTCAAAAAACACAGAGAGGTCCTGAACTTGTACTCAAAACCCAGCCAGTCGGTCCTTCGTAATTAACCGGTTCCAAACCACTTTATATAGTCATAGTTTCATCTTGATAGCTGCACACTTCCCCCAAACAAATTCCACCCCCTCCACTGCCGGATTTCGAGGTCTGATCTGCTCGAGGACCCCTCGAAAGCTGAAAGTAACCTCTGGCATCCCTTCCCATGAACACTGATCCTCCCTTTCTCTTCCGCAAGAGCAAGTACTTCAATCTCCTCTGCAAACAACTGGTCCACCAGACTCACCCTAACTTGCCACTTTCGATCCTGGATAATGCTACTAACCTGTTTATCATTGCTAACCAGCTCATATGCAGGCCACCTTAACCGTCTATGAGGCTACTACAGTTAAGCCACGGATCAAACCAAAGGTTCGTAGTCTTCCCATTTCCTTTACTTCTTGACAGCAACGACTTTGCTCGAGTCCTTTGGCTTATGATGGACTTGAATATGAGAGAGAAGTTATTATCAATCATTCGTAGCCAAAAATTTGACGCAGAGAGATCTCTCCCTCTAACCCAGTTTGTCCAGAGGAGATGTCTTCCAGGAATCTCCAGAATAATTTGAGGTTAACAGCTTCTCACAGAGTCCTGAGAGATCGAAGGCCTACCCCTTCCTCTCGGGTTCTGCATAATTCATCCCAATTGATAGCATTGACTCCACCTCGCCAGATGAAGTTTGCGTAGCTTCGATCAATTTTCTTGATCGTCCTAACAGGGATGAGCACAGCCTGCAGCCAATACATCGCAATTGCAGAGATAACCCTAACTAGCTCTATTCGCCCACCAAAAGATAACTGGGACTATCAACCTTCCAGGCGCGCTTGAGCATAGTCCACTAATCCCTTCCAGTCCTTATCAATGGCATTGTTGATTGGGAAAGGCAGCAGCCCTAAGTACCGAACTGAAAGATTACCTCCATTATTAGATGGGCTTGTAACACATCCTTATGTGGGCAAGTATGGTTGAAGTAAATCCGACTCTTTTTCCTGTTCATTTGAGGACCATAATTGCCTAAATATCTGCATAAGATCAGATAACTCACTGAGGCTCTGCTCGGATGGCTCAACAAATACTAGCAGATCGTCTGTATAGATGAGGTGGGAGACGATTGACTTAATACGCTTAAACAGTGTGATGAATTTTCTTGCCACAACTAGTCCATGAGACAAAAAATATTCCATAACAATATCAAAGAGATGCGGCGAGAGCGGATCACCTTGCAACCCACTATTGCTGGAAAAGTATCCACGTGGTTGTCCTTCAATAATCACCGAGAAAGGAGTATACATGCATTCTCTGACCCGATCCACCCACCACTAATCAAATCCCATACATACCATGAGATGACATAGAAATTCCCTATTAATTGTATAATAAGCTTTCTGGAGGTCAAGTTTAAGACATGCCTTCCCCTTCCTTGTTAAAGTCCCTCACCATCTTGTGCATAAGGAGGCAGTTTTTTTTTTTGGGGCAAATGAGCGACCCTTAATGAACATCTTTTGATTGGGGATACTAACTCCTTCATAATATTATGCATCCCACTGCACATTAAGTGGGTGATTATCTTGTATAGGAAGTTGCAGCAAGAGATACGTCGAAAATCACTCAAGTAGCCTGCACCCTACTTTGGAACGAGAGTAGTGGAAGTGTGATTGAGTTCCTTCAATCTCTCATTGGTGAAGAAATCCTAAACCACCTCGAGAACCTCTAGTTTGAGAGCCTATCAGTGCTTCTTGTAAAACACACCAAACCCATATGGTCTAGGAGTTTTGTTCGACACGCTTGACAATAGCTTTGATCTCCTCAAGCGTAACTAGGCCTCTTAAGTTATCATTGAAGGCAACTCTAGAAGGGAAGGGGGGGTGAAGAGAGTGCATCAGAATATATCCAATAAAAATGACCAACTAAAAATTAACTAGCAATTTGGCAAGCAAATATTGAAAAATAGACAGAGTTAAGAAGTCACAAACGCAAAGACCACGATGTATATTGGTACCCTTCGTGGAAGGCAATCCAGTCCCAGGTACTTTTATCTGGTATTAATCCACTATTTGTAAAATAGTGGTACACCACGAGCTTTGATCCGAAGTGATCGCCGATTTCTTACAACCACAAGCTTTGATCCGAAGAACCTGTCGACTTCAACAACCATGTACTTTGATTCGAAGAGCATTCCGACTTCAACGCTTGTAAAGTAAAGTGAAACTTGAATTTCCAAGCTTTTACAACTTTTCTAAACTTCAAATCGAGATCACACTTGGCACTAGAAGGCTTAGAAGAGTTTCTTGGTGATTGAGAAGGTTGTAGCTCAGAGAGAATAGATAAGCAAATGATAATTGAGTTGATTGAATTGAATGAAAAAAATGAGAACTCATGGATATTTATATGGGAATTAGGGACAAAACTCAGCCATAGTTCGGTCCTCAAACGTTTAAAAATATGAACGTTAAGTCCCTGTTCTCGAGGGTGAACAAGTCAAATCAAAACACCAAATACTGAGTCTCCAGGGACCGAGTTCGGCCAGAGTTCGGTTAGGAATCAAGTTCGGCCCCGAGTTCGATCTCCTTGGTTCTAGAATATTCCTGTTGGGTTATGGACAGTTTGTGGAGTTTATGTTTGGTTTTGGTTTGTGAAATAAAACTTGGTTTTGGTCTATTTGAGTGGCTAACGGATTTAAGTCTTCTAGAATGATAGTGCGGCTTCGTTTACACGAATCCTGAACTCAAATAAAGATCAAAATACTGAAATAAATATACAAGACTCAATAACCAAACTTTGTTGCATTCTTGTCATATGAGCATGTAGCGATGTCTTTTGATGTAAGAGTCTTCATTGTTGTGTTGTACTGAGTTATATCGAACCATGATTTAGTCACGTATCAAAATCGAGTTGACTATGAATAATTTGGGTCAACAATCTTTCCCATTTTGATAATTTGACAAGCCATTGTTGATATGTCAATACAAATAAAAATGGTACGATGCGAATGTATCAATGATGCGAAGCTTCCCAGTAAACTGTGAGCAAATTCGTCGGTACTATCTTGCATCGCTACTATCTTGCATCATTTGTATTGTGTTCTCCCCCGTTGTCACTTCATCTAAATGGTATAACTCTTCCGTAAACGGTGAAGAGTTGCAATAATGAAACAGTCGAGCACGGGGGGAACCAACTCAGAGAGTCTGATAAGGATAGGGCAATGGTCACTCGTTGTTGTTGCCAAACCCTCCGCCCTAGACTCGGGAAAAAGGATCATCCACCTATAGTTACACAAGGCTCGATCTAACTAGCACATAATACGATTTTCTATAGCCTGATTATTCCAAGTCCAAATGTGGTCCGACTTAACATACAGCTAAGACCCAAGCCAAGAAGGTAATGTTGAAAGTCAACAAGAACCCCCTTGGTTTTCATGACCATACAAAATAGCATTGAAGTACCTCCACCATAACCATGGGGAGATGATCACCTATAATAGTGCTGACGTGGATAATGTCCCCCCATGATTGCATCCTCTGCCTTGAATCATTATTACCATAGGCTGCCCTGACCACAACCTGCAATCCACCTTTTTAACAAACTTTACAACAATCAGCTGGTCACTACGGTGAATCACATGACCGGACTAGACACGAGTATCTCACATCATCCAGATTATAGCTATCGCACATAGATCAAGATTGTGCACTGACTCCCACTAAGCTGGAGTCCTCACCAGCTTCGTGTGAGTTTTTATTTTCATCTTCAGAAGCGAAATAAGTGTTCTAAAATTCGATGTGCGGGTTCGGTGCATAGGAGTGGCGCCAAACGCCTAGGCCGCCTCGGCG
>JANAVB010042819.1:4270636-4288136 GCA_029216955.1 Iris pallida
CTTGAATGAAAAAACCAAAAAAAATCTTTAGGGTCTCAGCCCGAACTCCAAGTGAAAATCGAATCGGCATTCGGCGCCCGCAGATGTGGGCACGTACCCGCACCCCGTTACGCGCGCCGAACCGAACCGAGCCGAGCCGAGCCGAGCCGGGCCGGGCGGCGGCGGCGCGCGCGTGTGGCCCATGGGGCTCCCACTCAATGGTTTAATGAAGCAAGATGGGAGGAGTGTATATATGCACATAGAAAGGCTACTGTGCAGCCGATGTGGGACTAATAACTTTGTGAAACTTTAGCTTTTGCTCAATAAAGGAGCAGCAGCTAACAATCCCCCCCCAAAAGGTCAAGTTTCAAGATAATATAAAGAAAAAAATAAGATAAGAGAATTTCTGGGCAGTTGTATACTATGCATAAATGAGATGGACTACAGCCTTGAATCTCACGTAGTGACTATTGTCTTTGTCTGAAGAAGAGCTTGATGGACTACGCCTTGAATCAGTCTTCTTAAACCAGACTCAGAAAATAGCACACATAGTACGCTAGAGGTACTTGGGTCTATCGGGTGGCGCGTTTGGTTGGCCATGCGCACTTTTACACATACATGAGAGTTGTCTAGGATCGTCCTGTCCTATAGTCGCGGCCCTCACGACCTCTCATATAGGTAAGTCCTTAAAGGTTGGTGATAGGAATCAACCCTGCATATTATGCTTGGACTTATTAAGAGTTTAAACTCAACCTATCCATATCACAAAAGGAACACTGTCACCATAGGGATGGGGTATGAATGTACACATGTACAGCCTCCTGGGCTTTTATTTTAAAGAGAATTTAATCTCAGGTCAGTGTTCCATAATAGTCACCTAGTCCAGCTTGTTTCTACCCATTGAACCGGCTTCTTGGGATCTCCAGTCAGACTCGGTTGGGTTGCCACTGCTGGTGACTATACTATGGGCTTAACCCCATCCCCCTCGATGATTCTAGGATCAATGTCCTAGACAGACCCTTCGTCAAGTGGTCTGCAAGGTTCTTTTCTGACTTTATATAGTCAAGAACCACATATTTGCCCAATAGGCTCTTTATTGACTTGAAACGCAGCTGCAGGTGCCTGTTCATCTTAGCATTCACAGAATCATGCTTTAGTAGTTCTATAACAGATTTATTATCACAGTTTATAGAAATTGCAGGAATAGGATGAACAGAAACAGGTATATGCATAATAAGATTTCTTAGCCATTCGGCTTCTGTACATGTAGTATCCAAAGCTATCATTTCAGAGTCCATTGTACTTCTGGCTATAATAGTTTGTTTACATGATTCCCAGGAGATTGCAGCTCCTGCTAGGGTAAAAACATATCCAGTAGTGGATTTCACATCATGTGAATCAGTTACCCAATTTGCATCGGAGTAACCTTCTATGATATCAGGGTGTCTAGAATAATGAAGTTTATAATCTAGAGTACCCTTAAGATATCTAAATACTCTGTCCAATGCAGTCCAATGCGACTGATTTGGGTTACTAGTATATCTACTTAGTCTCCCAATAGCAAATGCAATATCAGGTCTGGTCCTATTTGTTATGTACATAAGGGACCCAATCATTTGTGAATATCTATGTTGTTCTATAGGTAATCCTTCATTCTTCTTGAGAACAACATTACTGTCATAAGGGGTAAGGGCAGGTTTCTTGTCAAAATACTCAAACTTCCTTAACATTTTCTTAATTGAATGTGCTAAGGATAGAGTATAGCCCTCTTTCCTTTTTGACACTTGCATTCCTAGGATCAGATTTGTCTCACCTAAGTCTTTCATATCAAACTGGTTAGATAAATAATTCTTAGTGTTATTTATCAGTTCCAATGTAGATCCTAGAATAAGGATATCATCAACATACAAGCATAAAATAACACAACTTTTATTTGTATTTTTAGAATACAAACATTTGTCATATTCATTTGGCACAAAACCAAATTCTATAATGACTTTGTCAAATTTGTTGTGCCATTGCTTGGGAGCTTGCTTTAGGCCATAAAGAGATTTTACTAATCTACAAACCTTCTTTTCTTGACCTTTAGCAATAAAACCTTCAGGTTGCTCCATATAAATCTCTTCTTCTAAATCTTCATTTAGAAATGCTGTCTTTACATCCATTTGATGGATCAGCATATCATGAATGGATGCTAAAGCTAGAAGGGTTCTAATAGAAGATATTCTAGCTACAGGAGAGTAGGTATCAAAATAATCTAATCCTTTCTTCTGGGTAAATCCTTTGGCTACTAACCTAGCCTTATATTTTTCTATGGTACCATCGGCTCTAAGTTTCTTCTTAAAGATCCACTTACAACCTATTGGTTTGCTGCCTAAAGGAAGATCTGCTAAAAACCAAGTATTGTTCTCCATGATGGAGTTATACTCATTGTTAATAGCTTCTTTCCAGAAAGGGACATCAGGAGAGGATATGGCTTCTTCATAAGTTGAAGGATCACCTTCTATCAAAAATGTGAAGAATCCTTCTCCTAAATTCTTTTTAATCCTTTCTCTTTTACTCCTTCTAAGTTCTATGACTTGTTCAGATTGAGAATTAGGCATTTGGTCATGAGAACTAGTAGACGGAGTAAGAGAAGGGTTAGAGGAAGATGAAGGGGTTCTATCTTTGAAGGAAAAAATATTCTCAAAATAAACTGCATCTCTAGCTTCAATGATTGTGTTATTAGAGATTTCATTTACTTCAGAATGGGTTACAAAAAATCTATTGGCATTGCTATTGTCACACCCCGCTCCCGTAGGAGCGATCGTCCTCGCTAAGGCGTGATGCCGCACGAGCCTAGATTGCGCTCGTGCAAGGCGGGTTCCATAACGGCCGATTTCAGCGGCTGCGACGGGGTCGTCGCACAGAAGTCCCAAGCAGAGACGTTAAATAATAGCAGCGGAATTTAGAACAAACACAAGTTTCTCAAAAGATGATCTTTATTGATATTGAAATAAAGATTACAATGGGGCGCAAGGCCAATTTACAATGTCTCTCAAGCTCTCTTTTCTCTCAATTATAAGTCACTCTGCTCTCTCACTTCTCTCGAGTACATGCTTGAATCAGCGGAAGCTTCGGAAGGCGATGTCCATACATTATGTCCTGTATAAGTCTTCAGTCCAGGCGGCCGCACGCTTCGAATCGCCAAGGAACTCCGTGCCTCGACGCATCCAAGCGAACTCTGCGCCACGAGCTTCTACCTGTGCCTGCACATGAACACTGTGTGGGTGTCAGTACTCAACTGTACTGGTGGAGTGAGCTCCTCGCCCACCCATACAAAACCTACACGTTTCATTTACTTTGTGCAGCTTAAAACCCTTTCGATTGTCTTTCTAGTCTTGCCTTAGGTTCAGTTTTTAGGACCCGCGCCTTGGCGCAACTTGTGTGTCAAAACCATCCCGTGCTTGTAAGGTCAACGTTAACTCATACTTTGCCTCTAGACCCCCTTCTTGTGCCAACAACGTAACCTATCAGGTCGTGCTTGCCTTTCGGCCAAAATCAGAGACGCAACTACGCGGTAATACCCAATTTCCTTACGACCGTGCTATAATTCCTTTGTGCCGTGCCTCGCATTTCGAGGCCGTGCCCAATAACTCACGTAACTTCAAGAAAACTGCCCTACGGCCCTTCTTGACTTAACTCGCAACAGTTCAAGTCTAACTCAAGCACTCTATCCAACGACTTATCACTCGACGCCACATCCCGTGCCGAAGCACGCCGCCTTCGCTGTTGCCAAATCTTAGGCCCAGACATTGTGTCTTTCTTACAGCATACTGCATACATATTCAACTCAACTCAATCCAAAGGCATACACGCGGTTAGCCGCTATCTGCCGACATCTATATGAACTTGGTCACTGGCTCCCAGAGCCATAGTGGACTCCTCTTTCTTTTATTAGGCGGGCGTCCCTTTCAGCGCAAGGTAGCTAGCCCCGCTGCAAGTCCCCGCCTAACCCGTGCAAAGCACAGTTTATCTTTTGTTTCCCAATGCCCGCAACGGTCCCGTGGCCTCGGGCTTGCCGTGCGGGGAAACTTTCACCCTGTCGACAAGTTGCATGTTTTCCAATGCCCGCAGCGGTTCCGAGGCCTCGGGTTGCCGTGCGAAGAAACTCACTTTGTCGACAAGTTGTCCAATGACCATGCAAGACGCGATCGACACTTTCCAAATCTGAGTCTGCCACGACGACCTATAGTCGCGGACATTCTTCTTTCTTATGAGACCGCCTCGACGACCTATAGTCGCGAGCATTCTTCTTTCTTTTGAAACCGCCTCGACGACCTATAGTCGCGAGCATTCTTCTTTCTCTCCAAACTCAATAAATCAACCGTGGCCCGTGCCTTAAAACACTAGGACCGTGCCATCGTGCCTCAATTCGACTTCTGTTCTACGTGACGTTATCGCCCAGGTCATAATTTATATGACGGGCCTTGGGATCGTGGGACTATTTAACCTGTCAACCGCAGAATGAGCGGGACAGCACTTGGAATGACTTAGGTCGACCGGCATAACTTTGCCTAACTTACTCAGCCTACAACTTAACGAGCAAAGGCTGCGTCGAGCCTTGCTTCGATGGGACGTACAGTGCACCGTTCAACTTTGAACGACCAAGTCATTTGGGTACTTGGACTTACGCCGGCAGTCATGCGACGTAACTTAACTCCTGGGGCAAGCCAAGGCTATGCCAAGCCCTGGACGATGGGACCGTGCATGCTTTAACAAGCATTTATGCGGGCGACGCCTATGACTTAGGCTGCGATCATGACTTGCTAACTCAACAAACTTCCTTCTCCCAAGCCACGGGACGAAGGACCGAGTGACATTTTCAAATCACGACGTGCATCAATTCTAAGCCGACCATTGGACGTTTCCATATTCTAACTCAATTCAACTCGACGGGATTACTCCCTTTAGCTATGTGGGTTCGTAACTTTTATCTTCAAGCCTACTTGTGCAAGTTGAAAACACGATTTATTATGTGAAGGCAAAGATGAGGCAAGTTCACCGAAACTACCCCACCTGAGCGATGTCTTCAAACGGCCGTCGCAAGGCCCAAGTCCGAACGCCGTCGGCGTTTCGATTCCTCCGATTGACTGAGCGGGACGGGGCACTACAACATACACCACTCAGAACAAGTCTCGTCCTCGAGACTTACTGAGTACGTACTTATTGACTTACCACTTTACTTGCCCTTTCTAGAACTCTCGCATACACTACGCCTATGCGTTTCCTCAATCCGAGCCACGCTCGCACTACCCTCAATCTTTTCTTCGAATCTCTATTTCAAAATCCTCAACACTTTTCCATCCCTCAAGTCTCACTTGATTCAACATATCACTTGGTTGGATCGTGCACATATTCTAGGCGTCCCCAAAATACATGCATTTCAGCCAAGTCTTGTGATAGAGAATCCGCCATCGCCACTCGAGTCGGATTCGTGCACGTATTCAAGCGTCCCTGATATACATGCATCTCAACCAAGCTCGCGAGTGGTGCCACCATAACTTCTATCGCTTTGCGCCGGGACGTCCGCCTATTCGCTAGGCTATGTCTTTTGGCTAAAGTCATTCGTCAGTATTGGAATCATAGTTCCCAAACAACAATACCAACACTGACCCCATCCTAAGGTCAAACCAAGTTGATAGTACGGGTTTTTTTTTCTACCCAAGCTCGCATCACTCCGATTTCTAAACATCGAGCATCGATTTCCTACGCACATCCCAACATTCGTCGTACGGGGTCCGAGTCATTCGGTAAAGCCATCCTACAACAACTCGCGTTCGACCAAATTCTCCGACGTATCAATATCGCTCGTTCAACAAACCATTTCGCATAGTCTATCTCTTCGAACACGTTCGACATAATCTGCCTATCAAATCCTTCCAAGTCAAGCACGTTACTACGTAATTCGCCGCTAAACCATAATCCACATTTTACATTTCCGAAGTCGTTTATTCCAATTCACGAAACCGATCACAAGGTCGTCTAGCTTAACAACGTGTTGTGCCCCGATCTCACGCGAGTCAGATTAACCGCGGTGGGCATGAATCACCATGCACGCTCCCGCGAGATAGTCATTCTCATCGGGACGTAACTCTTGTTTTGTGTCTAGACTAATTCATTCTCGATGCGCGGATTGGACCTACTCAATCCTCAAGTTCATTTCATTCATCGATCACAAGTCAAAACATCCTCGAATCTTCCTTCGCATCAAAACGACAAGTCGAGACAATCAAAGTTGTCGCGTCCTGATCTTCCGAGTCCGATTGTTCCCGCGACATGAATCACCATGTCAGTGCTCACGCGGAACGATCGCCCCAAATCTGACGCAACGCATGTGCGAGGCTAAAGTTGTGCTCGCGCAAGACAAGAATGTCGACGTTGTGGTTATTCGCGTAACCATCAAGACACCTTCATTTGCATCTAACATTCATCTCAACCAAAGTCCTAAGTATTGCATCCAATCGAACCATAACACTTGCACGATCGTCCTTCACCGAGTCAGAGTACCCCCGAGTTATCGCATATCGATCTTTGATACGCCTCAATACCATCGACGATATACGTAACCTGACGATCTTCTTTTGTAACCAATTTCGAGTCGTGCGAATGATGTTATTGTCCAACTGGATAGTCTCCTCGACATTCAACACCAATTCCGATCATTTTCCCTCGAATCATTTACGATATCAATTTCCTCCAACCAATTTCACGTATTCTTCATCCGTCCATCTTAAGTCATCGACCAACTTATTTTCCTCAATTCGCATCGTTCGACATCCCTGAGCCTATCGCATACACCACTCAGGAATGAAGTTATTCAACCAATCCTCAACTTATTATTTGATTCAAAATTGACTTCTTCGAATCCCGTTCGAACCATTCCTCAAAACCCAAGCACGCTTATCTATATCGCACCGACGATATCGTTGCTCGATAGCACCCCTATCGATACTCATCTTACTTTACTCAATCGAGTTCAACTCATTCTAGCTCGACGCTATTCAATTCCCGTACTCGACTTTTCTAAGGTCGACGCAACTTTGGTGTATATGTCCAGCCCGACTTAGCCAACCGTGCTTACGTAAACCATCTTTTTGTTTTCTTATCAAAAACTGTTCACCTATGTTTTGCAAAATAGATAGACTTATTGTATGGACATCCCATGGGTCATTTGAGAGAGAGCGCACCAACGATATCAACTTTGCGGAAGCAACAGAGTTTTGCGGAAACAACGAGTTAAAGAATTCAATCGATAGTCCAAGGACGTAAAGCCGTGCTCTGATACCACTATGTCACGCCCCGCTCCCGTAGGAGCGATCGTCCTCGCTAAGGCGTGATGCCGCACGAGCCTAGATTGCGCTCGTACAAGGCGGGTTCCATAACGGCCGATTTCAGCGGCTGCGACGGGGTCGTCGCACAGAAGTCCCAAGCAGAGACGTTAAATAATAGCAGCGGAATTTAGAACAAACACAAGTTTCTCAAAAGATGATCTTTATTGATATTGAAATAAAGATTACAATGGGGCGCAAGGCCAATTTACAATGTCTCTCAAGCTCTCTTTTCTCTCAATTACAAGTCACTCTGCTCTCTCTCTCTTCTCTCGAGTACATGCTTGAATCAGCGGAAGCTTCGGAAGGCGATGTCCATACATTATGTCCTGTATAAGTCTTCAGTCCAGGCGGCCGCACGCTTCGAATCGCCAAGGAACTCCGTGCCTCGACGCATCCAAGCGAACTCTGCGCCACGAGCTTCTACCTGTGCCTGCACATGAACACTGTGTGGGTGTCAGTACTCAACTGTACTGGTGGAGTGAGCTCCTCGCCCACCCATACAAAACCTACACGTTTCATTTACTTTGTGCAGCTTAAAACCCTTTCGATTGTCTTTCTAGTCTTGCCTTAGGTTCAGTTTTTAGGACCCGCGCCTTGGCGCAACTTGTGTGTCAAAACCATCCCGTGCTTGTAAGGTCAACGTTAACTCATACTTTGCCTCTAGACCCCCTTCTTGTGCCAACAACGTAACCTATCAGGTCGTGCTTGCCTTTCGGCCAAAATCAGAGACGCAACTACGCGGTAATACCCAATTTCCTTACGACCGTGCTATAATTCCTTTGTGCCGTGCCTCGCATTTCGAGGCCGTGCCCAATAACTCACGTAACTTCAAGAAAACTGCCCTACGGCCCTTCTTGACTTAACTCGCAACAGTTCAAGTCTAACTCAAGCACTCTATCCAACGACTTATCACTCGACGCCACATCCCGTGTCGAAGCACGCCGCCTTCGCTGTTGCCAAATCTTAGGCCCAGACATTGTGTCTTTCTTACAGCATACTGCATACATATTCAACTCAATCCAAAGGCATACACGCGGTTAGCCGCTATCTGCCGACATCTATATGAACTTGGTCACTGGCTCCCAGAGCCATAGTGGACTCCTCTTTCTTTTATTAGGCGGGCGTCCCTTTCAGCGCAAGGTAGCTAGCCCCGCTGCAAGTCCCCGCCTAACCCGTGCAAAGCACAGTTTATCTTTTGTTTCCCAATGCCCGCAACGGTCCCGTGGCCTCGGGCTTGCCGTACGGGGAAACTTTCACCCTGTCGACAAGTTGCATGTTTCCCAATGCCCGCAGCGGTTCCGAGGCCTCGGGTTGCCGTGCGGAAAAACTCACTTTGTCGACAAGTTGTCCAATGACCATGCAAGACGCGATCGACACTTTCCAAATCTGAGTCTGCCACGACGACCTATAGTCGCGGACATTCTTCTTTCTTATGAGACCGCCTCGACGACCTATAGTCACGAGCATTCTTCTTTCTTTTGAAACCGCCTCGACGACCTATAGTCGCGAGCATTCTTCTTTCTCTCCAAACTCAATAAATCAACCGTGGCCCGTGCCTTAAAACACTAGGACCGTGCCATCGTGCCTCAATTCGACTTCTGTTCTACGTGACGTTATCGCCCAGGTCATAATTTATATGACTGGCCTTGGGATCGTGGGACTATTTAACCTGTCAACCGCAGAATGAGCGGGACAGCACTTGGAATGACTTAGGTCGACCGGCATAACTTTGCCTAACTTACTCAGCCTACAACTTAACGAGCAAAGGCTGCGTCGAGCCTTGCTTCGATAGGACGTGCAGTGCACCGTTCAACTTTGAACGACCAAGTCATTTGGATACTTGGACTTACGCCGGCAGTCATGCGACGTAACTTAACTCCTGGGGCAAGCCAAGGCTATGCCAAGCCCTGGACGATGGGACCGTGCATGCTTTAACAAGCATTTATGCGGGCGACGCCTATGACTTAGGCTGCGATCATGACTTGCTAACTCAACAAACTTCCTTCTCCCAAGCCACGGGACGAAGGACCGAGTGACATTTTCAAATCACGACGTGCATCAATTCTAAGCCGACCATTGGACGTTTCCATATTCTAACTCAATTCAACTCGACGGGATTACTCCCTTTAGCTATGTGGGTTCGTAACTTTTATCTTCAAGCCTACTTGTGCAAGTTGAAAACACGATTTATTATGTGAAGGCAAAGATGAGGCAAGTTCACCGAAACTACCCCACCTGAGCGATGTCTTCAAACGGCCGTCGCAAGGCCAAGTCCGAACGTCGTCGGCGTTTCGATTCCTCCGATTGACTGAGCGGGACGGGGCACTACAGCTATCTCGGGCATATCCTATGAATACAGCATCTACAGTCTTAGGTCCTATCTTCCTCTTTTTAGGTTCAGCACTACAAAAAAAGTGACCTTTGGGGACAACAAAAAACCGTCTTAAAAACTGCAATTACCGTCCCAACAAATATTTGGGACGGCCTTTGGGACGGGAATAGACGGTCCCATTAGGGTGGCGTGGCAAAAACTTCAGGGACGGATATTGCCGTCCTAATTACTATTAAAGGACGGTTAGGCAAAACGTCTCAAAAGTTTTCAAATTTATGCTTTTGTGTGACGGTTTATTAATTTGTCCCAAAAAACAAGTTTTTGTAACAGATATATTTCGTCCTAATAAATAAGGGACGAAATTTTAAAAAATCCCAAAAAAAGTAATTTACTTTTTGTTACAGTACTATAATCATCCGAAAAACTTAACAATTGTCTAAATTATTATGGAATTACTAATTTTCTGTTTATTTATATAATATATAATTAAATTTTATATACAACAAAAATTCATACAGAACTTTTCTATTTAATCGCAAATGCATATGATAGCCGCAACATTAACAAAGCGTAGCCGCAACATTAACAAAGCGATTTCTATAAAACATATTTAAAGATAATATTCCATTGTTCACAAAATGAAATCCAAGTCTTACATCACTTCGAGTGTTCTCCCATCAAGTTTTACATCATTAAGCATTCACTTAATTTACAAAATAAAATCTACAACTTTTTACACAAGTCCAAAACATATTTGATTTTCCAAAGTGGCATCTCCCATCATTTGCAAAATAGGTACAAAAAGCATTGGAAGGACCTGCAAATAGAAGTAAACAAAAAAAAATGCTTATGAAGAAACCAGGTCGCAGAGGAGCACTGTTTGCAAAAATTACTTGACCCTGCAAATCATGAATCCTTCATGTTTTCAAAAACTCTTGTTGGAAACTATAAGCAAAGGGAGGTATAGGACACATAATCGCAGACTAAGTGAAGTGCCCAACAGGAGAAAATGAGGAAGGTAATGATGATTATGAAGAGGGCACCTTAGAGGTGGATGATGATTCTGATAAACAGAAAAATGTCTCTCATACATCGCACCATTTCTTCTGAAAGTTTATTTGGATCCTGCCAAGGGTTCTTCAATATCAAATTCTTCTTCATATCCATCGCATCAGACTCTTGATGAGAATCAACTATTTCATTTTCTTCTTTACTTTTACTGTAGGGTCCTGCTATCTGTACCAGAAACAATTCGGCCAACTCATAAGTGGGGTTATGCATTTTGAGAATATTTGCATATAGAGCTAGATATTCTATATAGCATGCCTCTATAACCATCCTTGTTAAAGAGAATAAGGATGAAACAGACCTTTGCTGTGGTGAACTTCTGCGTCAGCCTATCAACTTTCAACGATTGTGAATGTCTATATGCTAAGTCTAACCGTGATGAGAGAGATATTTGATGTCCCGTAAATTTCACAACTCTCAACGAGGATATATGCTGGAAAAAAAATTCACAAGCAAGAATCAATCATCTATTAATTTTACCGCCAAAAAGGAATGGAAAATCAATATAAACAATGATATACCTCTTCCCACATAAAACCAGAGTTAGAAGATGGTGGTTCCATTGCTAGTAGTGGTGTATGTTATATTTGAGTTTCAGTAAGGAGACGCTCATTCCTTTCTTGGCCGGAGGGGTACTACTACTGCTAACCCCGGAAAGGTAACTTACAGCAAGAGATGCCTGAAGCGCTGCCCCGTATGGGAGTGCATTCTCGTTGATTTTGAAGTGTGGCGAGTGGCCGAGATGTAAGGGTCCTTCCGTTTCATTTGCCATCCCTACGAAGTAGTAGTATGTCTCTGGAACAGCATCTGAGAAGAAAGAGAAGTCTTCCGCTCCCATCAAAGGGGTCCTCTCCCTGACATACTTTGGCCCGAGCATTTCTCCAGCGACTTTCTCAAAGCGGTCGTGGAGGGTTTTGCTGTTGACTGTCACGGGGAAGAACGGGTGTTCTTCCGTAAGGAAGTCCACAGTGGCACTGCACCTCTGCACGGATGCTTGCCCGACAATAACCTGTAGATTCCAAAACCAAGAACACCAATAGTTCAGCATTTATAAATGGGAATGTCTTGATTCTACTCGTATACAGGACAGAGTTTTGGATACAGACATGATAAATTCAAAATATGTCTTTTCAGAAAATATGTGGGTGCGACATGGATACAGTTATATACATGATTTTTTTATACAATTTATAACCTTAAGAATATTTATATTCAAGCACGTTTTGGTGGTAACTAGGTTCCAGAAAATTCAAAAAAAGGATACACATCAAAGAAATGTTTCTTTCTCAGCAATTAGTGTTGGCACGGTCACTATTATGCCAAATCAACCTCAAACCATGTTTTGAGTCCTTTGGAGGCTAGGCATTGGCGAGCCACATCCAGCACGTATCGAGGAAGTGTCATGTCGAATGTGTTGGTAGATTGGGATAAAGACAACAGATGTACTAGCAACTTGTTCCATTCAACACAGGAGAGCAATAGCATAAGATATTATGTCTATGGAAACTTGGAAAGTGAGCATAATTAGCATGATGTAATACCTCCTCAATTCGCTGCTTAAGTTGGTTAAAGCTTTCTTTTGAGAAGGCCCGAAAAGTACCACCAATAATCACCGAGTCTGGAATGACATTAAATGCGCCTCCTCCTTGGAACTTAGCTATTGTTACAACCTGTCATGAGAAGTTCACATCTGTTAGAAGACAAGCCCTCAATATTTTCACCAAGAAATAATTTGAGGCTTACATTAAGACCAAAAAACATAATCCACTATTTACCACCACATGCAACAAAATGTGGACTCAACATACAATACAATGCTAATGATTGAGTTTCCCTACCTTAGGACAAGGCATGGACTGGATAGTCACTAATGTGAAGTTATATAGAAATGATGAAGTCAACATTAAGGTGCATGGGTGGAGCTAGCAAGCACCACCTGGATTGTGAGATTTATCGAGAGAGATTTTTTCATCCGGATAGAAAACATAGCAAGGCCAGGCCTATGGACCTCCTAGATTAAGTATTACTATCCCTTACTTCCCTCTGGGTAGTTACAATTAACAAAAGTCGCATATACTCGCTGTTTACACTCCTAAATTTTAATAATGCACTCCAACCATCATTATTACGAGTGGATTGTATTTCTAGGTTTAATGGTTACTAGTATAATTACACGTACGTTGCACGTATTTATACTATTCTGGAAGAACAAAAAATAGTCCCTTAATTGTTTACTACTTGAAAAAAAAAGAAGCAAACAACACTCATTTAATTTTTACTTAGGAAGAACAAACAACAATCCTCCTTTTTTTTCCAATACGTAATTACCTAACTACCCATGTTAAATTTAATGAATACTATTAATTTAGTAAACATATGTAAGGACACTTTTTGAAAAAAAAAAACCTTTCACGGTGATGCTTAACCATTCTTATTATATAGTAGTATTGATTCCTCTAGGAGGAGACCCTAACAAGAACTCATCATATACTACTCTAGACATTCCTAAACTTTTGTTGTGCCAAGTC
Organism: Iris pallida; assembly: GCA_029216955.1. Taxonomy (NCBI): domain Eukaryota; kingdom Viridiplantae; phylum Streptophyta; class Magnoliopsida; order Asparagales; family Iridaceae; genus Iris; species Iris pallida. The sequence continues at coordinate 4,283,917 of JANAVB010042819.1, forward strand.
CAGCCTTCATTTGTAGCAGTGAAACTAACGGTTGCCATCTGAAGCATTATCTTGGTAGGAATAGGACACAAATAGTCCAATTTTCTATCACTCTTAATTGACTCAAAACATACACATCAGTATGAATCTATTATATTGCAGATACTTTCACCCTTCTTTGTTAATCTAATAAAATTAACGTGTTGGTTGGAGAAGAAACAGAAAATGGATCAAATGAGCAGTTTCACCTTCCTTACCTCATTTTCTACACAAAAATGAGTAGTTAGGATAGTTTAATTAAGCTATTCGTAAGCTATGTTACCTCATTTTCACCTTACCTCATTTTCACCAAACAAAACACAGCCTAAGAATGCCCCATTCGAAAAAAGGTTCTGGCTTTTGCCCATGTTAAGATAGTTTAATTAAGCTATTCGTAAGCTATGTTAGGTTACCTTGAAATCAATAATTTACAATCTTTCAAAATTCAGTTTTTTGGCAGCATGGGACATATCACATATAAATTTGATGGCATCAAAATCCTGGGCTTTCAAGGGCTGAAGCAGTTGTGACTTGCGAGTTTACATTGTTCTATAGGAAGCTATGGGCTTTCAAGGGCTGAAGCAGTTGTGACTTGCGAGTTTCAGTAAGGAGACGCTCATTCCTTTTTCGGACTGAATATTAAAGCATATGGCAGTGGTTGATGATAGATAACATAAGAAGTGACATGACATTTGTCACACAAAGCCCTCATAATTTGCTATCTAGCAAGAAAAATTACAAGGTTAAAAACTATTTATGCAAACGTATATGCAAATATGTAATAAATAGAAGGAACACCATTTCTGGCAGGAACACCTTTGTTTTTCGACAAGAATTTGAAGTTTATGTGGTTCATGATGTGTATGGGATCCATTTTTATAGGGTTCCTTAACCAATTGCTTCCTGGAGTTTTTCTTAGGTGTTAGTTTAGGCAACTATAGTCCTAAATTTAATAGGTTATTAGCTAAGTTGGAGTAAATAACCAATATAGCTAAGCTAACCTATTAAATCTAAAAAATTAATGCTAATAACCTATTAAACTCTTCGAAATAAAATTAATGCTAGCTTAGCTTATGTCAGGTCAATTTTTTAGATTTCATCTATGACAAATCTTAGGGGTGCTACTCGGGTGGGTTGGGTTGGGCTTAAGGTCAACCCGAGCCCAACCCGATGAATCATAAGCCTAGCCCAAGCCCGATCCGAGCTCGGGTTTAACATATGAAGTCCAAGACCAAGTTATCGCTAACAAAAATCAATCAACCTAGCTAATTAGATTAAAAGATGAAAGAGGTGCATAGTCGAATTATACCTTTGATGTTGCTAACTCCCAAAGCACAATTGCAAAGCTGAATACATCTGTTTTTTTTATCATAAGCTTGATGATTAATAACCTTCACAATGACACCATATTAGAAGCAAAGGAAAGCAAGGTTTCAACAATCTTTTGACATCTTCGTATGTAAACAAAATAGAAACTGCATACACGTATAGCCATTTCTGAACCAAATGATAACATTTTTTTACACAATTAAAATCTTTACGTGTTGTTACTAATTTCAGAGTTCACTAGATTTTAATTTGAACCTATGCACTTGCAGTTGTTAGGCTACTTATAATAGGAGAAGGTCTGCTGATATTGAGGCCTGCAGGATGAACCTAAAACCACAATATAGTAAGGTCTATGTGATAATACAACAAAAGAAATCAGGAAAATGGGACAAGGATACAAAATATTTTCAGTGAAAACTAGCTCAAAGAAGCAACCAGTTGCATAATGTTAACAGGAATACCATCAAGCACTTCGCCTGCATGCCAAAGTTCAGAATTTTCTGCCATAATAACCAGAAATAAACTAAATGCAATACATTCATTGAAATGGTTGATGGGAGCAGTAAAGCTCCTAACTTGTCGCCAAAACTGGCTGAAGAAAGCCACCAGTGCAAAATCCTAACAGGGATGCTCTGCTTACATAGCAAGTTTGCGACTTTTCGGCACAACAATAAAGTTCCAAACTTTTCACTGAAACCGACTCAAAAGGAAGGAACCAAATGCAGATTTCTTTAAGAAACCTTTAGCAAACACTTGGCGTACAAATCAAAGTTTGGAAACAGAAGAGGTTTCCATTTTTGCTTAGACAAAAATTGATTAAAACTTATTAGTTTTGACCATCAAATAGTGCAAAACTCAATATCGTACTCATTTAGTGCAATGTAGCTAAATTCCACAAAAAAGTAAGAAATGCAGCAAAATGAGAGATACTATATGATAAAATTAGTTAATAATGATGTAAGCGGAGAAGAGTGATATGCTTTCAGATGACCGATCACATTCCTCTAAAGTGTAGGTAGTAGCGACAAAAATGTAGTAGAAAGGAGAATGAGGACATAATTCAACCGCATCAGCATTTCCATGTACATTCTAGCTCACTACATCCATTCTACAATTAATCAAAAGATATAAAATAGGTAGCCGAAATAAGAAAGGGGACACAAGGCTGATGATCATCAAAGCATACTTTTTATGTAAAATTAAGGTTCTTGTTATTTGTTGGTTAGGTATGGGTTATTTTGATAAGGAAAATTTATGCATCTGACTGACTTTTCCAATCTTGTGACCTCGTTAAGTACATAGAAGGCTTCCAACATCTTTGAATACTCAGGCAAAGGTGCCATACTATTTCCATTCAATTTCTAGGGATAAAAGATAACTGAAAGAGAAGTTATGAACCTCTATTTTTGTCACGACCCGTTACCCAAATTGTTGGGCCGGGCCGAGCCATGTCCAGCCTACGCTTAAGATAAAGCGCAGTAAGCTGTTCTAGATAGTCAGGTAATAATGATAAATGTGCTAATAATTAAGATAGTTTAAGAATGATCACAACACAGCTTCTATATAGATGAAAAACCACTAAGTTTGATAATAATACAAACCAAAATGTAAGACTGGAGACAAGGTCCAGTTTAAAGGTACAAAACAGCGTCTGTGATAATAACCCAACGCTAAGTCAAACTAAGCGGCTAAGCAGGATTCCCTGCTGGAATATCCTCAACTGGAGCCCCATAGTACGGGTCACAAAGCATTTCTTCCTCGGTCAAAATACCTACAACGTTATCCTGTCAGGACGGGAGCAAGTACAACCTCTACTACTAAAGTACTGAATGTATAATGCAAGAGATGTTCAACAGGAACATGGTATGATAAGACTGAAAAATAGATATACTGGAATCAGGGTAAATCATATAAAACGGGAAATCATGGTATATCTTGATTATCATTTTAAGACACTCTTGTTAATTATAGCATATGTACATTATGTATTAAAACTGGAGCCGGTATGAGATCGGTCAATAGGTGCTATGCTAGTTTACTGCAATGTACGTATGTACATTCCACAAGTCCAGAAACTACATTGTTAGTTTACTGCAATGTACGTAAGTACATTCCACAAGTCCAGAAACTACATTCTCAGTTTACTGCAATGTACGTATGTACATTCCACAAGTCCAGAAACCACACAATTAGCATACTGCAATGTAAGTGAGTACATTCCACAAGTCCAGTAACTATACTATCAACTCTCTCATAACCCAGTAATCATCATGTAAAAGATACGGGAAATAGTGTAAAGCATGGTGGGAACTGGCAATAGTATGAAACATGTTATGTTTTGACTTGCTACTCCAAGGATCAGCATTCACATGGGTTGATTAACATTCTTTTATCAAATAACAGTGTTTTAACATGTACAATTAACAAAAGACTTGCAACTGGATTAATGATAATTTAACAAGGTTGTCACATGTACTTAACATTAAAAGACAGTAAATGAGTTTGTAGATGTACTTGCCTGGAGCAAAGCAATGCAATAACAATAAAGCTAAGATGTAGAGTGTCCTGGCACTGAAAACATATATATACTCAGACTCTAAGTTACAAGATAATATAAATACACTAGTGATGTGAGAAGGCCAAATTGGACATTGGCTATGTGAACTTAGCCTAGGGGTTCAAAGTGAAGTGATTTGGCATCTAAACTAACACACGGGTCTCCCATATTAAGGCTGGTTAGCAATCCAAATACTAGAAATACACAAAAAATCACAAGTCATGACTTAATCATAATTATTGGTAAAATAAACATTCTGCGCACTGTGTTCTAACAATTTTAGAAAATAATAGAAATCTCTGATAAATGCAAAATA
>JANAVB010042819.1:4290636-4415612 GCA_029216955.1 Iris pallida
ATTTATTACTTGAAAAACACTTGATGGTTCGTAAAAGAACTTTGTTGAGAAGAAAAAAAAAACTTAGTTGTACATGAATTAACCACACTTTTTTCAACAATTATTACCTCATAATAGTTTGATCAACAGACTCCAGCACAGAGATCATAAAATACTTAAGTATCATGATACCAAAATTGATTTCTCACCGAAAGATGACAAAAATGAGAAGTACCTACACTTAAGTATCCTTATCGGCTCATCGAATGAGAACGATCCTGTAGATCATTCTGCACCTACACTTGATCCTGACACGAACCTCCTAATTGCTTGGTCCTTCTTTCTGCTGTCGCATGATCAAATCGACACAGAATGCAGCATTACTTAGAAATTTATCATTCTTAATACTTACACACACATGAGTGATTAACCTTAGTATTCTTTGTTTGCCAATTCTGGTTAAATGGTATGTTATCATATCTTGGCACACACACACACACACACACTTTGTTCTAATTCTGGTTAAATGGTTTGTTATCATATCTTGGCACACACACACACACACACACACACACACACACACACACACACACACACACACACACACACTTTGTTCTAATTCTCGTTAATTGGTTTGTTATCATATCTTGGCACACACACACACTTTGTTCTAATTCTGGTTAATTGGTTTGTTATCATATCTTGGTTGGACCCTTAACTAGCCAATAATTTCATTGAGGAAGAGTATCAATAAACTATTACAGCTTTTCAAAGAGAAAGACTAAGCAAACACAAATTAAATGACACAAATATGACACGATGCTGGGAGACGTGGATGCAACCTTCGAAACTATTGGAGTAACCATAGGATGAAAAAGAAACTAAGTAATAACATAGATTGTATGCTTAATTCCTTGAAGGGGTGATTAAAGAACCCTTAAAGAGAATAAAAAAGAAGAAACAAAAAGGTGGATATATTTTAGCTTTTTTTTATCAATAGATCAGGAGTCATGATGTGCTGTACTAACTTGGATACGACATTATGATACAGAAACTCATGTCTCCAGATACTTTCTTGATTTAGAAGTTCAAAAAGGGGATTGTGATTCTCTTACGTTATGGTTGTGGACTGAAAAGCTCTTTTTTCCTTCCTAGTGTAGATTTTGAGAAATTAAAAGGAAATGTCACTGTAGATGGAAGAATTTAAGGGTAAGAGTGGCAAATATGTTTGGACATGTGTACTCTGGTATACGAACAAATCCATTCATTTCAAAGTCATGCGCACTCCAGGCATGTGCAATTTTACTAGTATACTTAAAAAGGTTATATGATATCCAATAATTGCAACCATAACCAAAAATGAGAAACTTCTCGACCATGCAACAAGTATTCGAAGTTCAGAATGCATATTTATCATTATAAAGCACACTCAAAAATCAAGTATCATATTTAGCTTATAATACCGTAAGGGAACCTGTACCTAGGATTTCGGCAGCTTACCAAGCAGCTTATTTTGACTAGCTCTCAAGTTTGCCGTACAAGCAAAACCATATGTGCATGGTTATGTGTCCGCATATCATGACAGAACTAAGAAACCTAGGAAGCCTTCACTGAATATGAGTTTATATATATAGACAAATAGAACCTATGCAGCCATTGAATAATTCAGAAGCAACAGATTCATCAACTTAATAGTTGGTCAGTTATATATAGTAATTACAATTTTTATACATGTATAGATTACAGAAATTATATCAACATGATACAAGAATGGCTTAATGTTATTGTTGTAGCTGTTTTCTGTCATCTAAGTGGGGACTGATCCAAAATTAAAGCAAAAAATTGTTTCTATGCTGCCACTTAAGAATTTCAACTATGAATAGTAAACTGGTAGCTGACATCCAGCGCAGAACTTTGTCGCATGACAATTGACAAACGAATGAATCATTGCTGGAAGGGTTCATAAATAAAAAAATTATAAGAAACAAAAAGGGAAAAAACAGAGATTAGTAGGAAGGGTGAACCTTGCTGGAAGGGTTCATAAGACAGATCCGGACATTGGACGGGGCTGGCTTCGGCGAAGTTGCCCTACCAACAGCAATGGGTTGCTCGGCAAGGCCAGGGCCTGAGCTATCGTGGCTCTGGCCATCAACGGGTGTGCAGCCCCTGGTTGGAGGAGAGGAAGGAGAGAGAGATGAAGAAGCTTTGGATGGGATAGTGTACTTACTAACTCGGCCGTCGCAGCTGGCCGATCAGAACACGAAGCTCACCGATGACGCCAATAACTTCAAGTAGGAGTACCAGGAGCTCAAATCGAAAGTCGAACCTTCCCCTTTTGATCTGGAGATCTGGGTTCTGCTGAGGATCGAGGAGCTCCGGAGAGAGGGGTTGTGGTTCGTAGCGTGAACGGAGAAGCAGGGGCTCCAGTGGGCGGCGTCTTCGACCTTCCCCTTTCCATCTGGAGAAGGAAGAAATTGATTTAGGGCTCATAATCTCTCTCTCCTCTCTCTCTCACTCTCTCCACATATATGATTAAAAAGGAATCAATAGCATCCCTTAGATCTTTTGATCTGACGGTTAGAATTAATAATTGATAGGAAAAAATGATTCCCAAAAATTGAGAATGATAAACTTTAGGCCGCCAATTAATTGCCATTCCCGCCGATATTATTTGGGTCAGTTCCAGGACTTATTTGGGACCGAAAATATTAATAGTCCCAATTAAAATATCTATTTTCTAATATGTCCCAAAATAAAACTATTTTTTGTTACAAAAAATAAAGTCGTCTTAAATATTAATTTTTTAGGACGATTCAGACTAGCGTTTATAATAGTGTCGTCCCAAAAGTCAACTTTTTTTGTAGTGCAGGAATTCCTACTTTAGCTAGACATCCCCAAACTTTGAGGTAATTAATCCTAGGGGTCCGACCTTTCCATAACTCATATGGTGTCTTATCATTAGTCTTACTGGGTATCCTATTAAGAATATAACAGGCTGACAATAAGGCTTCTCCCCAAAGATTATCAGGGGCACCTGAGCTGAGAAGCATGGCATTGACCATGTCTAACAGAGTGCGATTCTTCCTTTCAGCAACTCCGTTGGACTGTGGTGAATAAGGAGCGGTTACCTCATGAATAATTCCATGTTCTTCACAGAAGTTAGTCATATCATTTGAGGTGTACTCTCCACCACGATCAGATCTAAGGATCTTAATCTTTCTATCTAGCTGATTCTCAGCTTCAGATTTATAGACCTTGAATCTGTCTAGAACTTCATCTTTGGTCTTAAGGAGGTAGGTATAACAATACTTTGAATGATCATCTATAAAAGTAACAAAGTATTTCCTACCACCTCGGGTCAAAACCCTATTGGAATCACAAACATCACTATGGATAAGTTCTAGGAGTTCAGAATCCCTATGTACAGATTTGAAAGGTAATCTAGTATGTTTGGCTTGAACACATATCTCACATTTGTGTTCATCGTCTATAGGAGTCTTAGGAATAAGGTTTAAGTTCATCATCCTTTTGATAGATCCTAAATTCACATGACCTAGTCTACCATGCCAAACATTTGAGGATTCAACATTTGCAATAAAGGAAGAAATTGAACTTTTATTCATGGTACTTAAAATAAAAAGTCCATCTTTCACAAATCCTTTTCCCACAAACAAATCATTCTTAGAGAAAACAACTTTATTGGCCTCCATTACAATTTTGTATCCTGAGGCTACAAGGAGAGATCCACTAACAAGATTTCTCCTTACAGATGGCACATGAAGCACATCATGGAGAGGTAAAAAAATTTCTGATGTCATCTTCAGATCTATTCTTCCTCTTCCCACAACTTGTGCCGTTGAGCCACGCCTAGAGTCACGCCTCCTCCACCTGATTCCTGATAGGTTGAAAAACAGGAGCGATCAAATGAAACGTGAACATTAGCTCCAGAATCCAACCACCAATCATCAGAATGGAAAGACAGGTTTACTACAGGTTGGAAGCTTACAGACCTAAAGGAGCTGGAAGACCCATTCAGAATCATGTTAGCCTCTGCCTTGCCTTTTCCCTTGAAGGAATTCTGGATAGGTTCTTTCTTCCTTTGGAAGCAATTGATGGCTGTATGGTTGGTTCTACCACACACAAAACAAAATCTTCTTTGATCCTGAGTCTGACCAAAGGTTCTAGGTTTTTGGGGTTGAGGGTTTTGATGGTGATGGTTTTGGTGATGATGATTTTTGTGAGGAGGTTGAAAACTCTGCTTCTTTTTGAAGGAGGTTTTCTTGGATTTGAGATGGTTGTTTGACTTAGGTTTTTCATGGCTTTCTACAAGGTTTACCTTAGCTGTGGCATTTGACCTAGCTTTGGTCTTGGACCTATATTTCTCTTCTGTTCTAATTCTCTGTAGAGCTTGAGAATATGTAATAGATCCTTGTAGATGTAGCAGGTCTTTTGCCACTTTAGACCAGGAAGGGGGAAGTTTATCTATCAAGCACCCTATTTTGTGCTCAGTAGAAAAAACGGTTCCCTTGGCTTGAAGCTGCCTAAGGTGTTCTTGGAATTCATGGATTTGGTCATCGATAGGTTTGTTATCTACCATGACATATTGGTTGAATGTGGTAGAATTGAATCTGTCAATTACAGCATCATCACAACCATACTCATCTTCCAAAGCATCCCAGAGTTCTTTAGCGCTTTTATACTCAAAAAATATGTCGTAGAGTGACTCCGACATAGCGCTTAAGATTCTGTGGAAGCAGTGGTAGTCAATTTCCTTAGGGGTCTTAGGCTTGGTAGAAGAGGAGGACTTAGAAACCCCTACGTCAGACTCAGTCTCATCAGAATCATTTGAGATGGACGTGGACCCATCGATGGCAGAAATCAGGCCTAAAGTGGTAAGCCAAAATTTCATCTGGCTCTGCCACCTCTTGAAGTAGGTACCATTGAATTTCGCAGGCTTTGCAGAAAATGTCTCTTCCTTAGAAGTCATGATTTCTAAAGTCTGAAAAATTATATTTACTCAATAAGATGGTTTTGAGCTAAAATTAACAATTAAAATGATTTTAGTAGTAGACCTTTAAAATTTTAGTTTTTCAAGTTTTGATAAGGTTGGGTTAGCTATAGGGGCCGGATCCCAGCAAGCGGAGGTTCACTAGGAACTCTTAAGTACCGGTCGCTTAGACGAATTTTCGCCTTGTTGACAGAAGGGCCCTTTCGGCTTGTTCCCAAACAAATCTTAACTTTAGAACTCTAAAATTAAAGGAATTTTTCTAAATCAATTAATTGTTTGATTTAGCCTAAATTGATATTTATTGAGTAAAAAGGAACTAGTATTGACAAAATGAAGTAACACACTAATGTTTGTCTAAGGTGTCAATCTAGGAAGTGATAATTGATCTATGAAAAAATAATTGGTAATTGCAGTCTTAGTTATATGTAATAACAAATAATATGATACCAATATGAAATAAATCACGATAGCAAATAATTGTTGTAATAAAATTTGATAGTAAATAATTAATTTGTTAACAGAAAGCTTGTATGAAGGACAAGTATTGACAAAACTTGTTTGTATGGACAGAATTTTAATGAACAAAAACTAAAATAAAAAGCTTGTTTGTATGGAGAAAGAAGTAACAAACAAAAGTGTTGTATACTACACAGAAGCTTATACCAAACAGAAGCTTATAGAAAAGTTTTGTATACTAAACATTAGCTTATACTAACAAATGTTTGTATACTAAACAGAAGCTTATAAAAACAAACGTTTTGTATACTAAACCGAAACTTATACAAAGCAGTAAGAAACAAAAGCTTTGTATAGTAAACAGTGACAAAATTTATTATTATTATTATTTTATTTTTTTTCATATAAGCAATTGTTAACAGAAGTTTGTATATTAGAACAAATATTTTTTTATCCTTTTCTCTTAACAGAGCAATTGTTCTAATAGAATAAATTAGTGTATAAGAAAGCAAATATTTTCTAACAGAGGAAATTTTGCTAACAGAACAGATTAGTTCTCTTTTTGTATATGAGAGAAATTTGTTTGCTAACAGGAAACAAAGATTATTTTCGTACAGAAAATGAAAAAGAACAAAGAAAATATTTTGTGAAAATAGCTAACTCTTAGATTGTTAGAATTGTCTTCAAAAATTTCGGATTTAAATCTGCAATAAAATAAATTAAATTAAAGTTACCGGCCTCCGAGGAAGTCGTGCACGTAGCACTGCCCTAAGAGTTAGCTCAGGTCTATGTGCAGACCGTATCCGAACGCTCCTAGTGGTAAAATCTCCGCTCCACCGGAATCTCCTTGCCGCACACGACTTGGAGAGAGTGACCACGTACTTAGCTCTGCCCAGAGCAACAAGAAAGAGCACAAAGTTTTCGGGAAGAAGAATTTCGTAGAGAGTTTCGGAATGATAAATTTTTCTATGTTTTTAGAAGGAGAAGAGGGACTCAATATATAGGCATTCCAAGGAGGAGAATGATGGCAGAATTAAAAAGACAATTAAGAGAAACGTTACAAAATTGATTTCCATCACATGGTTCATTGAACCTGGACGGAATTCAAAGTCGAACCGTTACAGAAATAAGTGTGTGGTAACGGTCAGAAACTTGAATGAAAAAACCAAAAAAAATCTTTAGGGTCTCAGCCCGAACTCCAAGTGGAAATCGAATCGGCATTCGGCGCCCGCAGATGTGGGCACGTACCCGCACCCCGTTACGCGCGCCGAACCGAACCGAACCGGGCCGGGCGGCGGCGGCGGCGCGCACGTGTGGCCCATGGAGCTCCCACTCAATGGTTTAATGAAGCAAGATGGGAGGAGTGTATATATGCACATAGAAAGGCTATTGTGCAGCCGATGTGGGACTAATAACTTTGTGAAACTTTAGCTTTTGCTCAATAAAGGAGCAGCAGCTAACAATATATATATATATATATATATATATATATATATATAATACAAAGCACAGTGGATTTTTGGTCCGACCCATGTGCTTTGGTTCAACGATGATGAAAGAACTAAATTGTCCCTCTCTCTATAAGAGAGAAGAAGGCCTAATGTTGGGTGCGGAGCAACCGGTTGTTCCAACGGCACCTCCGCCTCCAGCTCCTCTTGCAACGTCCCTCCCTCCGCCGCCTCCGCTCCATCCTCGTCTACGTCGTCGTCGCCGGCCTTTTCCACAACCCCTTCATCGCAAGCAACCTCCTCCACCGCACCGCCGACGCCGACCCATCCTTCGCCGCCTCCCTCTTCTCCGCCATGACCAACCTCAACCCCTTCTCCTTCAACACCGCTATCGCCATCTCCGTCGACCCACTCTCCATCTACTCCCAAATGCTTCGCCTCCGCGTCCCTCCCGACTCCCACACCTTCTCTTCCTTGCTCAACACCACCGCCGCCGCCGCCGCCACCAGGTCGCTCCACGCACACACCCTACTCCTCGGATTCCGTTCCGAACCCTTCGTGTAGACCGTCCTGCTCACCACCTACTCCCGACGCGGCTCCGCCGACCACGTCCTACGGGTGTTCGACGGAATGCCGCACATGGACGTCGTCTCCTGAACCGCCGCCGTCTCGGACCTCGCCGCCCTCGGACATCCCGCGACGGCCCTGCGCGTCTTCGCCTCCATGAGACCCCACGCCGCCCCGAACGCCGCCATCGTGGTCTTTGTCGTGTCCGCCTCCGCCGGGCTCGGGTCTCTGGCGCTGGTCCGGTGCCTGCACGCCTATGTCGAGAAGGCCGGGTTCGGAGACCGCGTCTCCGTCCGGAACTCCCTGCTGCTGGTCCGGTGCCTGCACGTCTACGCCGAAAAGGCCTGATTCGTGTCCGTGCCATTATGGCACGGGTTATCCACTAGTATATATATATAAGGGAGTACTAGTAAAACTAAGCTTGGTTGTACAAGTGTTATATATATATATATATATATTCGAAATAACCGAATTTCTACCATACATATTAGATCCTTAAAACTATTCAAATTTTTGCAACACAACTATTTCGAAAACATTTCCGAATGCTTAATAGCAGAATTCTAATCCCTCCTCGCTCACCAGCTGCAGCAATAACAAGATACAATGTAACATAAATAAAGCATAGTTGAGTTATACGGCCTGAACTTGGTTAGATTTAGAACAAAAGAATTGATTCTTCTATTCACTGCTAACTACAAAGACACCTTCCATGTCATGATATCTGCAATCTGTACAACCTGTACAAAGAATACAATAGTTTCCATGCACAACAATGAACCTAAAACTGTAAAACACTACTAATTAATTTACACGCAAGAGAGTTTCTGTTCAGATCTAGAACTGTTTTTACCCTCTTCACAGGAGGGCAAATATTTACAAGTTTGTAAAATGTATAGATACGTCGACCGCATAATTACAAATTTGGATAATCCATTTTCTGTTCGAAGCGAAGTGAGGTTCATTTTTCCTTAGAAGAATCTGGTAACGCTGCACCTTTACAGATTGGGCAGACGCTCTTAATCAGCAACCATTTCTTGATGCAGCTGGCATGGAAATCATGCCCGCAGTTGAGCCTCCCCAGGCCCTCCTTGTCTTTATACTCCTCCTGCATCAGAGAGACGCAGAAACACAACATAAGCACCAATTTCTATTCAAATTCAGAAAGAAAGAAAAAAGAGATGGCCCTGACAATTTGGTTAAAATAATATGACATAATCACTCATTAGTCAATTTGTTTGAGGAAACACCATAGCTCACCAGGCATATTACACAATTTCCTTCATCGGGTTCCTCGTTGGAAGAACAATATACTGACTCCTTCAAACACATAGAGATGGTATTTTCAGACAAACCAGTGCTAACGCTACCAATCCTCTCTTCCAAAACAAGCAGTTCCTGTGCCGGCAGAAATAACTAGACACTATTAAGTAATAGAGAAGATTGTGTACAATACAGAATGTATAGCTAGAAATATATCAATGTGTACCTCGTAGCTCATGTTATCTATGTCCAGTCTCATATCACGATGCTGATCAAACAAGTTCCTGGAATCATAGATAATCGACCGGTCCATCATAGATACACCCTGCAAAAGCAACGGATAAGATTAATCTGCCCAAGAGAAAAGTAAAAGCAAGACCGAGGTTATTACACATTTACCTTCCAAATAAATGTTATCATAAGTAAATATACTATAAAAATATGTTACAGAGGAAATGGTCCACAAAAGAGTGGAATGAAGGATAAATGGGATAAAGGCTTTCTTCTTGTTGTTGAACCCTCTAAAAAGTATGATTTGCTTAATTATCCTTCAAAGTTTCAGCAATTCAGAAGTTGGACCCAATTCTAAATATAAAATGTTTATAGGGTACAATGCTGTAGAAGACATATTTAGAGGTAACTTCAGGAGAAAACCCCCATTAACAAATTCATTTGTTCACCATGATAGAAAAATACGTACCTCAGATTCCCATCTACTGTGTGCACTATATCCACTTGAAAATGGCTGGAGTCTGTCATAGAGAGTCCTTGACCTTCCATTCCTCTCGTTGATCTGTCCTACGGTGGACAGGGGCCTTGAATGTCTGGAGGGAGGAATAGCTTCCATTCCTAACCGCCTCCCTCTCTCTAAGCTCACTGCAAACCCCATGGGTTGGTAGCTTGCAATGGCACTATAAGGAAGTGTTCCGAGTCCATAACCATTGTGACCAACACCCATAACTTGTGAGGACATACCATGCAGAGGTGGCAATGGAGTACTTGAGCTCCCATTATGAACAGAATTGGGTCGGTATCCAATATCAATCTCCATGTTATGATTGACACTGCTGCTCCCTCCAATGGATTGGTTCATTTCACGATTAAAGCCATCAGAACCTGCAACTTACAGAAGTCAGTAAGTAAAACTAACATCACACAAAATCCAACAATGACAGTAAAATAAAATATCGGGGCTACCCGAAGATGGAACCCTTCGCTGGGAATCCAGACACGCAGGAGGATGGCTCCATTGCCCAGCAACAGCCAAACCAGAAACATTTGTTGATGGATGATGATGAGAGGGGTTGCTAAACAAATTGGGCCCAGTTGAATGGGTCTCCAATCTAGAGGCATTGCATTGCCGACTTCTGACGTTCCTATGAGACCCTTCACCGACAGTAGACAGATTATCGCTCCTGTGACTAAGGTGCATGCTTACAGGATCCCAAGCCCAGTATTGAGGACCAGGTGTCAGATTTGGTTGTAAAGTAGAAGATGGAATGGGAAGGTTAGAAGAATTTCCAGCGCTGTAATAATTATTGGTGTTCCCCCTATCAACAGCCATTGGTACAGCTGAATTCTTTCTTTTAGAGGGTGCCCTTCCATATTCCATTCGAGGATTGACAGCAATGCTTGCATGCCCATTTGCAAAATGGTTGTAGCAAGAAGGTCCTGCCTGGACATAATTTGGTGGCATTCTGCTAGAGCTGCTGGCAGATGAAGCATGCAGGTACGGATTGTGTGTTGGTCCTGGATTAGCTGCCAGATGATTTGGAACCTCCACATTTACGTTTGATGAAGGAAGGTTGTTTGATCTCATAGCCATGTCAAAGTAAGGCATGGGATTCACTCCACCAACTGCGGCAATATCTGTAGTAAGAATGAGAACCAATTGAAGGAAGAAAAAAAATGAAAGAACCATTGACTGCAATAAGTTGTAAAGTTCATTCTACGTGATGCTTAATTTGTGGCAAGATCTGTTTAGTAGAAAATTAACAGATGAAGACAGTACCAAGGTTCAACTGTTGATCAGGATATGGATGATTCCAGATTCTACGGTCCATGTCAGATGTTTGAGATGTGAAAAGTCCTGTGTCAAAGAAATACAAAATCTGCAAGAAATCAAAGAATGTAAACATCATTGAAACTTGAGAGTGACCATTTGACTCAATTTAAAGATAGCGCCACCTCAGGAATAATAAAAAGAAAAAAGTTCATGAGGATTTTAGAAAGGCAAATCGAAATCCTAGAATGACGCCATTTACGTTAGAATAATGAAACCATAAGGACAAAGATGACATGCAACTTATGCACACATTGTTATGACTACAAAACCATTCCTCAACTAAAAGGAGATATAACTGAGCGCACTAGAAGAGTAATTCTTCCAGCACAAGGAACATACACAAGCACCATTTAAGTATTAAATTATTAACGATCTTTATGGCCGCATAACAAGGCAAATAAACAACTTAAATAGATCTATTATGTGTTTATCTCAGTAAACAGTGTTACTAGTATATGTGTTATTATAGTGTGAACAAAAAAAGACTATTTTCTGTCTATTGGTGAGGATTTCCAGTCAGAATGACTCCACACTAAAAATTTGACTAAGACTACAGTATATTTCAATACAAGATGAGATGGCTCATTTTACTGATACCTGGCATTTGATAGAAAAGCTTTTCCATTCTAAATAAGCTTTTCATGCACAAACGGTATTATGAATGTTCCAGCAAATAAAACCTTACAAAATGAGTTACCACACAAAGTCAAATCATAGTTTAATGTTCTAGTCGGCCCTTTTTAACCCCTTCTTTGGGAAAAACAGTAATAGATGAAGTCATAAGTTATAGTACTTGTGTACTTTTACTGCTGACTGCTACAGGTAAATCTAGTAATAAGGATTAGGAACAGGTAAGTCTCTAATACTTGTTCTATTATTGCCCATGCTTCTACTTTATTCGTTGCTTTTAAGCTATAGATACAAGAATAGTGATATTAGGAAGTGATCAAATTGGAGCCAATTTAGGTATATGTTAATGTCAGTGGAAATGTATGATAGGACAAGGAGTTTCATGCAGCCCTTAGAAATGCCTACAATTTACTAAAACGGCTGGAAGTCGAGTTCACATATTCAGTACTACAATCCTTCGAAATACCAAATGCTACTTTATAGAAGTTCTAGATAGGTGCTCGACTTTTAGAAGGATTCTTCCATTTTCTTAAATGGCCAGTATACAGGAAACTCGTAGGCAGGAGGCTCAGTCACCCAACAGGTCCATGGCTAGCTACCAGAGGTGGCATTTGAGGATACTTTATGATTATATTCAGTACGATTTTAATGAGGGATATTTTAAAACTCGCTTCAGTTACACTGTTTTTCTCTCTCTTTTTTTTGAATATATTGTGGCTACTTTCTTGACGAAAATGGTTAAACATTTATTAAAATCACCTAATTATCCACCTTATCCATGATAGCAAGGAAGTGACACCTTTGAAGAACAGATGTAGAAAGGAAATTATTATGTAAACACAGCACAGACAAACCATTATAACAAAAGGAAGAAAGAGGAAGATTGGGGAAGGGGTTTAAACAAGATAGCAAACCCCCAGATGCTTTATTAGAATAAAGCGTAGTTATGCGTATAAAGCTGTAACTAATTTACGTAAAAAAACATTGATTTTGGATGAAATTGTCGAAACAAGGTTTGTATATCATAAACATTTATTCCCAGTCAGTAATATCTTCATATAGACCATAGTTCTTATATATTTCATCAACTGATTGGGAAAATTTGTACATCTCAAAGATGTCTTATAACAGAAAACTCCTCTCAAGTGTACTATGATTTGACATAAACTTATGTGCTTTTACCTCCTTTAGCTTTGCTTCAAGAAAGAAATAAAATATCTCAATCTCTCTTTTGTGTGTCAGGCAATTCAGTATCAAACTACAAAGAAACAATTAATGTATCTAGGAAGCACAAACTTTGCAAAAAGGTGCCATGTCCACGTCATGTCCTTGTTTGACACGTGCAGACACGACACACTCAGAAATAAACCAGGGAACGAGGAAATGAGTGTGATGTCCATGTATGTGCGTATCATGTCGTATTTGTGCCCATGCAACATAGCTTTATGGGTAAAGTTGTACATTTGAGAACTGTTGTAACTACTAGACGTGACATGTAAAGAATAAATGGACAGAAGTTACATGTTCATGCATTTTATTGCTAGTCACGCACCAAAACCTGAGCAAGTAGGTTGAGGGTTTTTCAACATATAAACTTCCATAAACTTCCATAAACAGATCTTATTACTTTGAACCAGTCATCACATCTTAAAGGCAAAACTCATTGTTGATTTTTCCATCTTCACCGATTCAACTCTGTTTATTTCAATAGGATCGATAATAAAAGGACTCGATCTACGTCCGAATTGGGAGAAGAGTTCTCTTTTTATTTCCCAGAACAGTCCTTTAGTTCAGATCACCTGCTGCATGGACATGAATGTGATACAACACGATACGGACTTGGAGACACGGACAAAACATTGATTTTGACACTTACAAGTCCTAGTGTATTTTAGAGTGTTCATGCCGTGTGTATACGTACCCAACATGGAAATGCTGCGATATAACACCAATTTCAGACTACCGTGCTTCCTGGTTGGTAACCCAGCCCCTCTAAACAAGAAAATGGCCTCCATAAATGAGTTGACGCAGGTTATTCATCTCATAACCTGAAAAGCAATGATCCTCCAGCCTAGTAATTCATACATAAGCTGAAAGTACACCCTTAGATCCTTGTAATAACCACACCTACTTTGCTAATCTGTGTTCTCATTTTCCTAGGCCACATTGTTCCTTCACTCCTCATGAAAATTACATCTGCAAGCTGTGAGTAGCCTCTTTTAACTTTCAAGGAACCTCAGATCATGTTTTGATGCATTACATTAACAAGAGTAGAGCATTAAAGAGAGTACGAATGGAACATTACATAGTCCTATTATAACCAAGAGGTAATATTATAATCTTTGTTATCAACCTAATAAGTTCAGCAAATGGGGCAAAAAACAACTCACGAGGTGTACCAAACCAACAGATGATATATCTAGACACCTTAATTGAGCAGCCAAGGACACAAACTACCATGCACTCAAAGGGTTCCTAGATCTACTAACCACATTTTGATGAGTATTTCAAATAAGACGAGGATTTAAATTTCTTATCACATTATTCATTAAGTAAAATGCATGAACCCAAGGGTTTCATAGATTTCTTGTAACTTTGGAGAAGGGATATCCATAAGATTAGGGGTCAGATTTTTCAATTTCAGAAGACACCATTCTCCCAAGAACTCGCATGAAAAATAATTTACAGTCCCTTATCATGCTTAAACATTCAAAAGACAGATAAATAGCAGTAAACCATCTTAGTACACTACATTCAGATTCATCATTAAGCATAAGCACAATTATGGCCAAAAACAATAATTTTATAGAGGTGGTCTGTTGAATGAGATATTTCACGCGTTATTTCAAAAACTAAGGCCATAGTTGCTAAAAAGAACAATCTAAAAATATCGACTGAAGAACCCACGAAACTCTGATATATTTAGTAGATGTGTCATATATGAGGTTTCTCCATTTTAAAAGATGTATAAGTTAGAATAAAGATTGCTTGTGTAAGCTGTTTTTAACTGAAACAGCCTATACAATTTGCCGATAACTGCAGACCAATCATTTCCTTTAGGCCTATTATTGCAATCGCCACCCAATTTCCATACCTAAAGCTTGTTATGCACTGAATACAATGTCCAAGTTCAGTTTATTAAGTATATATTGCTTAAGGCTTAACTTAGTATAATAATACAACTAACTGAGGTTGCAAACTTGCAATGATTAGATTAATTGGGAATTTTAAGGTCTTAAAATGTCAAATAGCCATAACCATTTTTTTTGAGATATAGAAGCCCAGCATTTGAAAGATTTTAACCTGTTTCTAAAGGAAGTCTCTCAATCATCCCTTTGTGTCCCTTTAGAAACCTGTCATATTATTATTGCCATATAACTCTGAAACCAAAGAATAGAAACATGGTTTGGGAGGTACTCATGTAGATCAAGAAGTACCTACTAAAGCACCAATGAAAATATCATAAATCACTTACAAATCTCTGTTGTATATGTATATTAACTATAACTGCACCATCGTCGCAACACCCCCACCAATCCAACCAAAATAATAAGATAGTAAAATAATAGTACAATTTCTTTTATATACTCTGTAACCAATGAGGACAAAGTTGATGCTTTAGTCATTGACCAAGGGAACTGGTTCAATTCCAATTCATCATGAACTATAAGGTTGACCAGATATCACAGTTTAAGTGTGCTAACCTAAAGATGCACTGGAACTATACAATGCTACTTTAGTTAGGAAGGTCAAACTGATACCTCTTGCTGTTGTCATTGAGAATGGAGTTCTACCATTCAGTAGTTCACTAATTTGGAAAATGGAAAGTTTGAGAGCTATTAAGGAGGTAATAGGTTCATGTGAGAACTGAACATAATATATTGTGATTCTCTCTTGCAATGGAAATCTCTCTTAAGAAACATCCAATAATAAAATAAAACTTAGTCTATCTCCACCTATTAAAAATACAACCCATGAAACCTCTCCAAAAGTAAAGGCATTTTACCTTTTCCAGCCCAGCGTATAAAATTTTATTCGTTGTCTTTTTGGCAGACCCATTATTTCTAATTTCCATCGCTCAAATGCAAGCTTCAGTCTCCAAACTCATTCATTTGTCTATATTGCCAAAACAAGCAATGGCGGTTATTTTAGTAGGCTACAGATATTTATTCTCTCAATATCCACTAATTAGTGACCAGAATGCCTGATATCACCGCTGCAGATATTTGCCATAGCACTGAGGTGCCCTCTTTTAAATGAACAGGAAGCATAGAACAATCTACGTAAGAGAAAATCTATGATTAAAGAAAAGACATCAACTGAATACATCTCATGGTTCAGTAGGGAAGATTCACTTTGGAGGCTCGCCTCTTGCAAAAAAGTGAAAAACACAATTTGCATTCTTCATCCTTTGTTCACTCGTTGTTCCCTTCTAAACTTCTGGTATGCTTCCCTTCTAAACTTCTGGTATAGAAAACGAAACCCAATAATTGTTGTTGCACGGTCAAGGATGAGGACACGCCGATGCAAACACAGGCACCTATTTTGGTCTCCTAGTGTATTTTGGAGTGTCTAGGTTGTTTCCGATACGACTGTATTTTTGGAGCATCCCTTCTTCCTAGCCCAATAGTGCTCCTCCTTGTATGATGTCATATACAAGCTTAACACGTGTCGTCATTCTTGCTGATAATACAAAGCCACCAAGGTTTCTTGACTAAATAAGAATATAGTAAAAAAAAGATGTAACCAAACAGAGTCAATCAAGTGCTCCTTTTGCGTTCTAAATTCTAATCACCACAGGAAAACTCACCTAGAAATTTCTAGCTTGTTTCAGTTTTACATGACTGGCAGATCTACTTCCCCTATGACATGATCACTAATTTAGACGTAAAACTAACAATGGTGTTAATATTCGCTTTACTAGCATATACCATAAATGGTGATATGTTGAATACATATATAAAATTCTAATCACCGCAGGAAAACTCACCTAGAAATTTCTAACTTGTTTCAGTTTTACATGACTGACAGATCTACTTCCCCTATGACATGATCACTGATTTAGATATAACACCTACGATGGTGTTAATATTTGCTTTACTAGCATATACCATAAATGGCGATATGTTAAATACATTTATAAAACTATCACCCTCATTTTCCCACAAAGTTCTCAATTCACGTCTGATATTTATCTCCTTGACAAGACATCTATCAATTAGTATATATGGGTCACATGAAGTAAAATAAGAGGACACAGCAAACACCTTGTCATGAGGTTAATTTACCTAAATTAGTTGAGTGTCTTTGATGCACTCCACATACAAAAGGAACACAACCAAGTGACACTATCAATATGCTTGCAGACCAAGGTTGTAAAAGGCACTAGGCGCTAGTCGGGCAGGTTCGGGCGCCTACTGCCTAGCCCGCCTAGGCGGCCGCGTTTCCAAAAAAATTAAAATAAAATAAAAAATCCCAAAAACCTATTGAAAATGAAACTTGCAAAAAAAGTCCATAAAACCCAAAAACATACAGTCGGGGGTTCGGGGTCTAGGTGGGCATCGGGCGGGCGGGCACCAGGCGCCTAGGCGACCGCCTAGGACGACTTTTAGAACACTATTGCACACATTAAAGTGTATCAAGCTACTTGGTTGGTTAAGCTCCATGTAGAGACCTGAAAAAGCATAAGAAACAAGAATTTAAACATGCTTCCTTACAACATATTTTACTTCTAGGATCTTGGAGATCAAAAGTTTAACCTTTTGTTTCATAATTTAAAGTATAAAGGTATCTATAGGATGTTTTATCAATAGGTGAAGGCATCTACGAGTACTATGAGTTTCAAGTTTGAATAATAAAATCTGATTTTGTTTTATCATGTCAAAAGACAGGACTGACGTCTGAAAGTAGGACATTATGTGAGAGTTTCCAATCACATTAGAAAACATTTTCTTATAAATTATGGTATCTTTAGAGTTCCTATTATAGTATATTAGTTGGTAGCTGCCTATTAAGCCTTTTACTAAGGTTAAGGAGCCGTTTAGGTGTCTGTACATATAGGGAGAATCGTACACAATATTTTGTAATGAATTGGTATTTTATGTAAGCCTTCAGGCATTATTCCCCTCTATATCACTTTTTTTCTCCGACCTTCTAAATCTTACTCACCTTACTTTCCTTCATAACCATCTTTCACTATCACCTAGTAACCCAACGTTACATCAACAACCATTTCTCCGACTCTTCCCCATCCTCAATTTCATTTTACCAACGTACTTAGATTCTTGGAATTCGTTGCTAGTCTCTCTGCTGGTACTGCACCTCCATAAAAATGTTTGTAGTTTCATCATTCACACTGACTAAAATGGTTAGGCATATCTCCTCAGTCCTACAAGTTTGTTCTGGAGCTTCCATGACATATTCATCTACCTACTCTACTCCCTTGATCACCCAGTCCTACGAGTTTTAGAAGAAATTCTAAAGTTTAACCACTTCAACTGCAGAAGCATAGCTTTTCAAAGAATATCGGCCATGGAATATGTTTAAAAGTTTTGGCCTATAGGGTTATAGACTTTACATATTGTTGTTACAATATGTTAATTTTTTGTTCTAATTAGTGCATCTATGTCCTATCAAAATAGATATTCATCCCCATATGTGTTCCAACCACGTTGAAAGCAATAGCTGAAGCATAATCTACAAAACAAGGTGTGAATAAAAAAAGTAATGATGTTCCCTCAAAATATTTTCATTTGAGTTAGTCGCAGACTGCTACAAAGTATATGATATACAGTTACAGTTGAAACCATGCGTATGGCAAGACACAAGTCAAATGGTTAAGAATTGTCTAATGTGGTCATAGAAGATGGAAAGTGTAAGTCAAAGAAAAAAAATTAATGTCCTATAAGAATCCAAGATCTCAAATTTCATACGTAAGGTGACCCAAGTCGGGTAGTAGATCATGATATATGGTAAGATTTCAATATGAACCACAGAATTAACCTAAGTAACTCATTATTTTGAACTACTACTGAGGTGCTGACATAACCTTAGAGGTAATTATAGACAAGTCGTTGCTGCACAAAATATCAGCAGTCTACAATATTGTAGGTAAAATAAACCAACAATCACACAAATTTTTTAACACCAAAAGGCTTCCTGATAAGATATTTGAGGTTAACTCTCTGTGCCACAAACTTGCACGCAGGGATACTTTCAACTTCTGCCGTCTTTCATAATAATTGAGCTTTTGTTAAGCAATCCTTGCACATAAATAGGAAAAATAAACTCGTGCACGTCTTTTATGCTTTATGATTTCTTAGACATGCTTTCTGCAAACTTTTTTCTTTTATGATTTTCTCAAATCCCAGTTTGTGATATACTACTACTAAGGCATCTGCATGATGTCAAATTGCAAGAAACTACAAGCATAAGCACAAAGGATATAGCTGGCAATAAGAAATTCATCTAAACAGATGCAGTAAATGCCAATTCTATTAATAGACATGTTACATTCTCGAACCTCAATTACAAATATATCAATATCATTACTCCTCCAACTGGAAGGAAATATATTAAAAGAAGCCGACTTGTAGACCAGTCAAGCTGTTTAAACATAAAACATACTATAGCGAGACAATACATATCCTTGGGCATCATTTAAAAGCTAACCAAATACAAAAATCCCCAAATGTGAAATGCAGCTTTGCTGTCTGATATTTTTCATGTAATCAACCCCTTTTGCTGAGATGTAGTCATCATCAAGTGATTGTGAAAGTCGTTCTCAAACATCAGCATCATGGGAAGAGGATTTCTAGTAGAGAAAAAATATTATAATCTTGCATCTTCAACCTTCAATATCAGTGCCACTTCATTCAAAATTCTCATTCACCTCCTAGTTTCCTTCTTTAGTTTCGATTCCCAGCTAAAGATCATAGATATGAGGTAAAAAGCACAAGTCAAGACTCCTTCAAGCGTGTTAATCACATACACCATGACCAGAATTTGGTCCAAGCCAAACTACCTCAAAAGGTAATGCCAACAATACAGTCAGCATTAGCAGAAGTAGCTCAGTGGAGAGAGACAATAAAGCCTCGAATCAGCCAGCATTTCAGAGCCTAGTTTTAATGCTATAGATCGGAAGAGAACCTTGGTGTTCTGAAAATACAGTCAGCGTTAGCAGAAGTAACTCAGTGGAGAGAGACAATAAAGCCTCGAAATCAGCCAGCATTTCAGAGCCTAGTTTTAATGCTATAGATCAGAAGGGAACCTTGGTGTTCTGAAAAACTTCACGTCTTGGATACCCTTTAAAGCATCATCAGTTGCAGATAAGATACTTTAGTTCGAAGGCATGGAGATATGTAGGTAACTCAACAATTTTCTCGTATGAACTCATGAAAGAAGGTTCTTTTTGGAGAAAGAAAGCTCGATACCAAACAGAAGGAAGGATGAATCCTTACAATAGGAGCATAGATTGATTTATCTGATTCGACTTTGCTGTAAATGCACTTAGGCATGATTGCAATACTAAGGACATAAAGCTAAGTCTAAGGATACTAACATCCCCAGGAAAATGCTGAACAATACCAAGGACCTGAAAAAGAAAGCCCTGCAGGAGTATAACCTTAGTTTTCAGGAGCATCATGGTTTCTTGCGACATTTCACTCTGCATATGCAAGATAGGTGCTTCAAACTTGTTTCTCAACTCCACAAGTTAGGTTCAAATCTCAAATCCCACACAATATCAGTTTTTTCCGCTCAATGGATCTTGATTGTAAATTCAAGATTCACATATACTCCTCTTTGGTACAATAAGGCCAAACAAGTGCCTGCAACACCATTTAAGTTCAGTTGAAACTGTCAAAAAAATGGAGCCAAAAACTAACCACCCGATTCCTATAAATAATTAATTAATCAGCATACGTCCCTACTTAAAACATAGGCTTAATTGCAACTTGATACCCTCAACTATTTCAGTTTTTCAACTTGATACCCTAAACTTTTTTTTAAATAAACAACTTGATACCCGGAAAAAAAAGGACCAAATTACCCATGTTTAAAACTTAAAACTACCCCTCCTCCTACAACCCAACCCCCACTACCCCCCTCCCCCACCCCCCCCCCCCGACCCCCCACCTGCCTCCAGCTACCCCTGCCCACCCCGGCCACCTCCACCAAACTCCTGCCCGCACCCACCCTCCTATCTCGTCCTTAGAAACCAGAAACTCCTAGAATGTCAACGAATCACAGTAAGAACCTCAACTCAACGGTTCTTACTTGGGAACTCACTTTCCCTAATGACGGAAGCTCGCTTCCCCGGCGATGGAAGCACTTTCTCTGACGATATGAGCGTTTATCATACTATGACCATAATTTTAAATGTGAACATAAATATTGAAAAGAAGTTTGAAGATATTTAATACACGTTTATCAAAGTACCAAAACTAAAAATTATTTACCTTCACAACATAAAAAATCAACATACGAATGATTCCCGTGTAACTTTGAACTAAACTTTATAAATTCTAATAAATATTAAGGTATTTTAACTTTTGATAACAATAATTAATAAACATAACGCTCCCCTCATGCTCCCAACTTTAGACTCTTCTAAGTAGTCGTGTTCCCCTGCTCCCGCCCCGCTTCCGCTTCTGGCTTCTAAGATCCCACCCCCGCTCCCCTAACCCCGACTGTTCCCAACCCCCCCCCCCCCCCCCTCTCGGCGATAATGCCGCTGCTGGCTGCGCGTACCCGGAGAGAGAGGGGGAGGCGTGGGGGGTGTAGCTAGGGGATGAGGGGAGCGGGGGCGGGGCAAGGGGGGGGGGTGGGCGGGCCGGGGGGGGGGGGGGGGGGGGGGAGGGGTGGACAGCCTAGAGAGGAGGGGGGAGGGAGGGTTGGGAAGGCAGGTTTAATTTTGTCTTTTTGAAAATTTTGGGTATCTACTTGAAAATATTAAATAGTTGATGGTATCAAGTTGCCGAGTAAAAAAGTTTAGGGTATCAAGTTGAAAAAACTGGAATAATTGAGGGTACCAAGTTGCAATTAAGCCTAAAACATATTTTCTAATATCAACTGATTAATTTATCTGTCAAACAATAGTTAGAAAAGATAGTGAAAAAAGAAAATCATTAAAGAAATGTCAAAACTTGGATTTAATGGGAAAAGATCCTGACAGTCAACTGGTTAATTTATCTATCAAACTACCCCAGAAAAACAGCTTACCGTCCTCACTGAATGAATCCTATGAGCAGTCTTAAACAAAAGGAATGTAGTCAATCTATTGTGCAATTTACTATAAAATATTTTCAATTCAAAACAACCCACCTCATCATTGTGCACATATCTTGTCAGAAACTAATAGTAATCTTCAGGGTCCAAGTACACCAACTTGCTGATATATCATACCAAGAAGTTTTCCAGCAATGTAGTTAATAGAAAACCACCTTTAACCAGCTATTAGCCTGCAAATTAGTCACATTCAACTCAACCTCAATTGGCAGCCAATAAGCATCCGAATGCTTAAATAAGTAGGCAATTGAGGAACACCATAGCCATGAAGGATCATTGGCATCATTGTGTGTACATAAAAATCCAACAGATACCCGAACCTTGGCCAAACTTAAGAGGAACATCCTATAAGTAACTGAAAATTACTGACTATAAAGTTCATTATAAGAACGGAATAAACAAGAGAAAGAATAACATGAAAAGACAAAAAGATTCACATGACAGATATTAGGCTAAACGTCGATTTTACTCGCAACCTGCAACTAATTCATAAGTTGAGTAACAATGGTCCTCAACAAACAGATTAAATGATTTGTCTATGAACTGGGCTACTTCAATACCAACTCAAAGACACTTCATAGTACCTTTATATTGATGTGATAATTGATGAGATTTAAAAAGCTTTAGGTACTAACTAAAGTTATCAGTATGTTTTAAGCCTTATTTTAGTTTAAGTTTGTGGACAAAGGATCCTAAGTAACCATACCTAGTAAGAGGATCTAAAACATCTAAGACAATAGTAATAAGACAAAAAGATCTTTCATTTAATTTATTTATGCAGTCATGTTTAGACTTTGGATGTCAAGATGTAGTTAAGTATAAATCATTTTTAATACAAAAAGGGTGAAGAAATAATTCTAACCAGTTATTTCTTAATATGCAGAATTTCTTGGATTATATAGTGGCTAATTTACGGCGAACTTACCTTTGAGTCCTAAAATACCCCCCAAACGGTGTCTGAACCAAGGTTTGCAATATCGGTATCGGAATCGGTATCGTACTATCCCTATGAGTATCGACGGTATCGGCGGTATCGGCAGTATTGGCAGTATTGGCAGTATCGGCGGTTTCGAATTGGATTATCATATTTTTTTGGTATCAAAAAGTAAATAATTATTAATAAATTAATAACATTTTAGAAAATATATTAATATATATTTAGACATAATTTTAAGTATTTACAGTGTCGTTTCTTAGTAGTTTTGAAATTGAATGAAATAGTTAGTTTTGAAATTGAATGAAATAGTAGTCACCCTTGCAAATTGGTTTACATGCGACAGATAAATTTTCATCTTTTACATGCTTTTACAACCTCACTATGCTTTTACACCCTTGTTGATTAGTCTTTCTCATTCAATTTTTTTTGCTGAGTGGCCGGAAAAAAAGTCCTCAATGTCAGTGTCGGTATCGGATCGGGCATGCAAATTGTATCGATACCGTATTGGATCGGTATCGGCCGATACTACAAACTATGGTTTGAACATATGCATAATGAAACATAAAAGATTTCATTCTCGTTCATGTTCATACCTGAACCAATCAAATGAGAAGTACCTTTATTCACTTGAGTTAGACAACAGTAAATAATAATTCATAAAAGGTAGCATATACATATATATATATATATATATGAAAGTGGTGCATATCTAAAGGTTAAAGCAATAAGGCTGTGTTTGATTGGGCTTTTTTTTCCATGGAAAATATTTCCATCACAAATTTTCCACCAATTGTGGTGTTTGATAGCTTATATTTTCCATGGAATTATTTTCCAAGAAACTACCATTTTCCATATTTTCTTCTAAAATGGTGGAAAATGAAACTTGTCCAACCCATAGGAAAATATTATTTTCAATCTGTTGGAGAATCCCTTGAATCTCTCTCCTCTTATTATTAGTTATTATTAGAGAAGATTTTGTTATTATTAGAGAGATGTTTCCATCTTCGTTTAGTTTTATTTCCATAAAGTTCTCCTTTATTCAAGGATGAATATTGATTGTAATAAATTTCTCCTTGATTCAAGGATGGACATTAATTGTATTTCTTCTATTTAAACCAGCCTTGGGGCTGAAGAATAAACAATGAAGCATTCACCACTTGTCTTCTAATATGGTATCAGAGCCATGTTCCCTAACCTAGGGTTTGCAAAGTTTTTTTTTAAACCCGTTTCTCCAACCCAATTAGGCTCTCAATGGCCGATTCCAATAGATGGCGGCAAGCCCTCACCAGCTCAACAAACAACGACAACTCCTCCACGACAGAAGGCGGAGCAGGCCGCAGGAACGACGCAACAGGCCATGGCGATGGTGGCGGTATTGGTCGCGGCACTAGCAACGGCGGAGGTGCTGGTCGCGGCAACGGTAGAGGCGCTGGTCGCGGTGCTAGCGGCGGTACTGGACGTGGCGATGACGGCGACAATGGAGACGTAAGTCCTTTCGGAGACGGCAACTTCAATGAAAGTAAGTCAGACAAACCTTGGTGTGATCACTGCAAACGCGCATGGCATACGTGTGAAACATGTTGGAAGCTACATGGCAAGCCTCCGAACTGGAAGAAGAAAGGTGGTAATGAGGGTCGTGCATTCCAGGCTAGTAATTCAGATCAAGGACAACAATCTTCTTCAACTCAGCTTTCACTCACGACAGAACAACTAGATAAACTGTTCAAACTTCTCGAATCTCAAACTTCTTGCTCTATAACACAAAAAGGTAATTCTGCTCTTCTTAGTGTCAGTCCCAACCACACTTGGATAGTAGATTCAGGTACAACCGATCACATGACAAGTGAATCTACTCTGTTTTTTCATATAGTCCTTCTGCAGGGAATCAAAAAATAAAAGTCGCGGATGGCTCCTTTTCAGCCATTGCAGGTAAAGGTTCAGTTGTGTTGTCCCTGATGTTGACTCTTAAAGATGTCCTTCATGTTCCAAATCTATCTTGTAGCCTAATATCTGTCAGTAAATTAGCCCAAGAAAAAAAAACTGTCAAACTAACTTTTTCGGTTCTCACTGTGTCTTTCAGGATTTGAACTCGGAGAAGATGATTGACAGTGCTAAGGAGAATGGAGGACTCTACTACTTCGATATTGGATCTAAATCACAACTACCTTCCAAACCGATAAATTCCTGCTTCGAGTCTTTTCGTGTTTCAAACAATGATGACAACATTATATTATGGCATTTACGATTAGGCCATCCTAGTTTTCGCTATTTAAAACACTTGTTTCCTAAGTTATTTCGTAATAAAGATTTGTCTTTGTTTAAATGTGAGGCATGTGAATTTGCAAAACATCATCGTTCCCATTTTCCAATACAGCCTTATAAATCATCAAAACTTTTTTCTGTTATTCACAATGATGTTTGGGACCCTAATCGTACAAGTACACTTTCTCACAAAAAATGGTTTATCACATTTATAGATGACCATTCAAGAGTATGTTGGGTGTACCTGTTAAAGGAAAAATCCGATGTTTGTCAGGATGTAAAGAATTTTTTTTAAATGGTGCAAACTCAATTTCAGACCACTATTCAAGTCTTTAGAAGTGACAATGGCAGGGAATACTTTAACACAATTTTGGGTGATTTTTTCCCTTCAAAATGGAATTGTGCATCAAAGTTCATGTCCAAATACTCCTCAACAAAATGGAGTTGCAGAAAGAAAAAATAGACAATTATTGGAGGTGTCTAGAGCTTTAGGGTCCGTTTGGATAGTCTTTCTGAAATTTTATTCTAAAAACAGTTTTCTGAGAGTAAGTTATAAAGTTGTTTTCTGAGTATAGAAAGTCTGATTTTGCGTTTGGTTACTTTCATCTGGAAAATAATTTTAAAAAATAAATTTTGAAAATTCTGTTTGGTAAAATATTTTTATAAGCTGATTTTTTTAACTGTGTTCCTGTGTCTATTCTGTATCATGTGTCCAACAAAAGATTTTCTCTCATGTGTCCAGCGCAAAGGCCAAGCAGAACGTCCCCGCCGAGGTGGACACGACGCCGGAGGGCAGCGCAGGCGGTGATCCGTTGGCTTCGACGAGGTGGACACTCCACCACCTCCACCGCGTCCACCGCGTCCACCGCGTCCACCACACCGCCTCCACTGCCTCCGCCTCCACTGCCTCCGCCTCCACCGTGTCCACCCCAACCACGGCAACCCTCCCACCGTGTCGACAGAGCGTTCGTCCAGGAGCTCGCGGAGCTCGCGGCCCTTAAAAAAAATTAGAAAAGAGAAAGTTGGGGGTTTGGGGGGGTGACGCGGCGCTCGCGGCGGAGGCGCAGCGGGAGGAGCCCACGAGCTTCTCCGTCGCAGAGGCGGAGGCCGACGAACGCGGGGGTCGCGGCGAAGGACCTCGCGGAGGATCTCGTGGCGCTCTCGGCGGAGCTCATGGCCTGCTGAGGAGAGCCACCACTGTCCTCGAGCTCGAGGAGGACTGCGGTCGCAGCCGTCGTCAACCCCGGCCGGCTCCGACCTCGGCTCCTCCGTGGAGACGACGAGGAACTACTGCAGTAAAAGAGAGCTCGGCTCTTCTTCGGGGAGAGAGAGAGAGAGTTGGGGGAGAGGGGGTGTGGGCCCCAGCTATTGTTCCCAAAAAATTTTCCTGAAAGCAGCTTTCACCTACTCTGTGAAAGCTGCTTTTAAACACCTACTCTCAAAAAAAAAATTCCGGAACTACTTTCTAAACTTTGTTGTCCAAACGTTGTTTTCCTCCACATTGGTTTTAAAACTCAAAAAAGTGAGTTTAAAAGAACAACCAAACAGGCCCTCACTCTTCTCAAATAAAGTACCAAATTATTTGTGCGGTGAAGCAATTTTAACTGTTGCATATTTAATTAACAGAATGCCCTCTAAAGTTCTCAATTTTCAAACTCCAATTCATGTTTTTCTTTTACTCGTGTTTCAACTTATTTGACATTAAAAAAATTTGGTTGCACAGCATTTGTTTATGAACATAAAAATATTAGCAAACTCGAATCACGTGCTATAAAATGTGTTTTTGTAGGGTACTCTCCAACCCAGAAGGAATATAAATGCTTTGATCCAAAAAACAAGAAAATGTTTGTCACTATGGATGTCACATTCTTTGAAAACAAATCTTTTTTTATGATGCTTATCTTCGGGGGGGACTTAAAGGAAGACTGTCACTCTCGTTTTCCGTTATACGTATTTCCAATATAGGTGTACGGATTTTCGATCCGTATTTTGACTTGTTTAGCATAGCTTGGTTTGGTCTTGGTTTAGCGTGGTTTGGTCTTGGTTTAGCTTGGCTTGGTTTATTTTGGTTTTGGTTGGAGATGGAAAGGGTGATATAAATATCAACTTCCCACTCTCTCTTCTCATTACTTTCATTAACTTCTTCTTCCTCCATTAATTCTCTCCACCCACCTTAGACAATTGTAATCTTGCTTCATGAGAGATCTCATGTTTTATGGTTCCATAGTCTTCATTACTTAGTTTTATGACTCTTTAGTACTTAGCACTTTTGGTTTTGGTGGATTAAATCTTGTAGATCTAAGTTTTTCTCAAATCTTGGTTTTCTTGAGTTTTGATCTATCAAACTTCATTATTTTCAAGTTTTGATTGTTCCATGTTGTAGAGAATTTAATTTTATTCAAAATAGACCTTTGAAAACCCAGATTTCGATTTGTTTTGAGTGATTTATGAACTTGGAAAGTTCATGGGTTCCATGAACACAAGTTCTCGGATTGGGGAAGAAGAATAGTGCTGGACGCATAGCATTTTCATGCGCCTACAGCTGCTTTCCTTTGGGCGCATAGCCATTTGTATGCGCCCAAGGCCTCATGCTCCCTGCTTGGGCGCATAGCCCTATATATGCGCCCAAGGACTCCCCTGCCTAGGCGCATAGCCTCTATATGCGGCCAAGTGCACCCCATCTTCCCTGCTTGGGCGCATAGTTTTCCTTATGCGCCCACTTGTCATGAAAGATGGCCTCCAAACTTATCTTCCAAGTACATCCCGACTCCACCCAGTAGGCGCATAGCTATTGTTATATGCCCACTTAGCCAGTGAAAATAGTCTCCAGACTTATCTTCCAATGCAACCTGCCTCACTCATGTGGGCGCATGCATGTGGGCGCATAGACCATGGGCGCATGCACT
Organism: Iris pallida; assembly: GCA_029216955.1. Taxonomy (NCBI): domain Eukaryota; kingdom Viridiplantae; phylum Streptophyta; class Magnoliopsida; order Asparagales; family Iridaceae; genus Iris; species Iris pallida. The sequence continues at coordinate 4,318,445 of JANAVB010042819.1, forward strand.
CTTTGGTGCATACCTTCCATAGCATATGCTCTACATGATGCATTTAGCCTTTGGCGCATAGCCCTGGACGCATGCTCTCTATGTCACCCCATTGACCCCTGTGCCATCTCTTGTAATTATCCATGTTTGTTCCCATGGTCCTTAGTGTGAGTTGTGACTTTACTTGTACTCTTTACTTAACTGGTCCTATAATGTTATTTTCCATGTTGCACATGTACTCTGAGCCTTAAACACGATCTTGGTATGGCACGTACACTCTCTGATAACTCCTTCAGTGGTCCGTCGGGACGCACTCTTGACCAGTAAGTTCTTGGCATACAAGTGCACATAACATGAACACGACATGACAATGTGACTTTACATGATAACTCTTGATAGTGATCCGTCATGGTGCACTCTCGACAAGCAACATGATATAATAATCTTGATGGTGGCCCGCCGAGGCGTACTCTCGACAAGTAATCTTGATAAGTAACCTAACATGATAAACTTGATATGTTGTTGCGACGGCTATCTTGACTTGCTAAGTAACTTTTATCTTGACACCGTGGTGTTTGTGCTTGTATAAGCTACATGTCTTGTCTTGCATCATGTCTAGGACATGAATACCTGATTTTTCACGGTCAAGAATTCATACTGAATCTGAATAGGACAATGACTAGATTGATCAAATAGTTCATGAAGAGATTTTTCAGCTACAGGCAGTCCCGTTATCTGGGCGCTTTAATTGGACTTGTAGCCTACCGTCGAGTAGGGTACATTTTCAGTACACTGTCATGCTTTGCACCCCCAAGTCACCTAATCCAACTCTCTCAACTTGCAACTGGATAACCTGGATTACGTCTGCAGGACTTGTGGCTGTTGGAACATCTCAATGCATCTTGTTAGCCTACCGTCGAGTAGGGTACATTTTCAGTACACTGTCATGTGTTGCACCCCCAAGTCACATAATCCAACTCTCTCAACTTGCAACTGGATAACCTGGATTACGTCTGCAGGGCTTGTGGCTGTTGGAACATCTCAATGCATCTTGTTAGTAACTAGGCTTGTGACAACCCTAGTTAGTTAAAGTATCAAGCCGTACTCATTGCTTGGCCGTGATTGATGGATAGAGTCTAGTCTAGTCTTATCTAGGCAAGCCAGTACATGGTTACTTCAGTGCATTTACTGTTTATGCTTTACTCTTATCGATAATCGATCAGAGACTAAGTTCTGTTCAGGCGAAGGGTTACAACCCCGGTCCTTATTTGGTTTACGGATTGTAACTTGGTTACCGGAGTAGTTTTTTAGTTATCTTGTCGTTTATCCCCTGAATTCTTAACTCCAAGTTTTCTTGTCATTATTATGCCTTGTGATCTAACATGCTGATTTTAGTTCTTAAGTGAAGCCTCACTTGTGGCACTTGCTCTTTCTGGGTTCTAACCCAGCTAGTTTTGTATGGCCAGATTTCGGAGTAGCATCCGAGGATCTTCCAGCCTTCCAGCAAGATGGTGAACACTAGACGCAACCCTGGCAACGAGTGGATTTTATTTTGCTCTCCTACTCTATTGTAAATTATTCTTTTGAGGCGCTTAGTCGCTTATCAACTGTTAGCTCGTGTTGAAAGCTTATATTTCCTGTCTGCCTAAGGGCTGTAACATGATTGACAAATCCTAGGGTTGATCATGTATCTCTTAAACTCTTGCTAGTCTTCGCATTTTGTATGACTAACTTCAAGATCATCTGAATATGTAATGTTTGGGACGCCTTACCTTGTATGTCTGATGATCTACCATCTTGTTACATTTACTTGCTTGCTTGAAATTGAGACACTAGGCTTGTACTTGACCATAAGAGACTGTTGGCTTGTAGATAAACCCTCATGCATCTAGATAGCCGTGACCGTATTGCGAGGTGGGATTCACTTCAATGTACGTAGCTGGCTGTGTCGGTCTCCCGCTCTCCAGTATTCTGGTTCTGGGGCGTGACAAAGACTCATTTGAAACTGAGAACATAAGTTTTTTAAATAACTTGTCCTTGCCTATATCACAAAATTCTAAAACTTGTAATTCTGCACCAACAGAAAATGGCCATGATTCATTATCTGAACCTACTCCTACTATAAGTAAGGAACTCGATGAATCCGAGCCTACACTTTCTCATGAAAAAAACAATGACAATTTTGAAGATGATAATAATGATGAACTAATTGAAATGCCACAAAATGAATTGTCATCTAAAGAGGACAGGTTCGAAGTAGAAAACAAGACTTGGAAAGGAAAGGTGTTTGTAAGAAAGAACCATAAAGAAGAGGATGTGTCCACATCTCAACACTGCCATGAATCTGAACCGGAGAATAATCAAACCTCCTCAGAAAAGAAAAAGTAAGTCCATCTCTGTTTCTGAGAGTCGTATCATGTATCCTGATATAGATGATCCTATAGCAGTTAGAAAACCTGTTAGGTCATGCCCTAAATATCCTATGTTTGATTTTATATCATACTCAAACTTGTCTTCATCTTTTTCTGCCTTCACCTCCCAATTGTCTAGTGTAGAGATTCCAAAGAATGTACAGGATGCCCTAGAAGTTCCAAAGTGGAGAGAAGCTGTATTTGAGGAGATGAAAGCTCTTGAAAAGAACAAAACTTGGAACGTCATGACACTACCAGTTGGTAAGAAGACCGTGGAATGTAAGTAGGTGTTTACTGTGAAGTACAATTCAGATGGGAGTTGAAAGGTATAAGGCTCGCTTGGTGGCTAAGGGTTTCACTCAAACTTATGGCATAGATTACTCGGAGACATTTGCTCCTGTTGCAAAATTGAACACTATTAGAATACTTTTATCTCTTGCGGCTAACCTGGATTGGCCTCTACATCAGTTGGATGTTAAAAATGCCTTCCTCAATGGTGATCTAGAAGAAGAAGTATACATGGATAGTCCTCCTGGTTTTGAAGACAAATTCGGATCAAATGTATGCAAGTTAAAGAAGTCTCTTTATGGCTTGAAGCAATCTCCTAGAGCCTGGTTTGAAAGGTTTACTCAGTCTATGAAGAACCAAGGGTACACTCAAGGGCAAGCTGATCACACTTTATTTACCAAATTCTCCTCTGGCGGAAAATTTGCTGCCTTGATTGTTTATGTAGATGATATTGTCCTCAATGGGGATGATACATTTGAAATGAGAAGAGTAAAAGAGAGACTTGCTACAGACTTTGAAATCAAGGACTTAGGATCCTTGAAATACTTTCTTGGTAGGGAGGTTGCTCGATCAAAGAAAGAAATTGTGGTTTCACAACAGAAATACATTCTCGATCTATTGCGAGAAACGGGAATGAGTAGTTGTCGACCAGCCGACACCCCCATGGATTCTAATGCAAAACTTTGGGGAGAATAAAATGTTCTTGTTGACACCGGAAGATACCAGAGGTTGGTGGGTAAGCTAATTTACTTGTCCCACACTAGACTTGATATTGGCTTCTCAGTCAGTGTAGTGAGTCAGTTTATGCATTCTCCTTATGAGGAACATCTTGAGGCAGTTTATAGAATACTGAGATACTTGAAGACCAATCCTGGAAATGGTTTATTTTTTAAGAAGACGAGTGAAAGAAATGTGTCTATCTTCACTGATGCAGATTGGGCAGGTTCAGTCACAGACAGAAGATCAACCTCTGGATATTGTACCTATGTATCGGGTAATCTTGTGACATGGAGAAGCAAAAACAAGAAATTGTAGCAAGAAGCAGAGCAGAAGCCAAGTTTAGAGCTATGGCTCAGGGTATTTGTGAAGGACTATGGATTCAAAGAGTCATGGAGGAACTTAAGATGAAAATTGAGCTCACATTGAAGTTATATTCTGACAGTAAAGCTGCCATAAGCATAGCCCACAACCCAGTTCAGCATTGAGATTGACCGTCACTTCATAAAAGAGAAATTAGAAGCTGGAATCATATGTCTACCATTTGTGACCTCTAGTCAGCAAACTACGGACATCTTAACCAAAAGCTTGGCAAGACCCGTCTTTGAGCATTTGATAAGCAAGTTGGGCATGATAGATATCTATGCACCAACTTGAGGGGGGTGTTGGAGAATCCCTTGAATCTCTCTTCTCTTATTATTAGTTATTATTAGAGAAGATTTTGTTATTATAAGAGAGAATCATTTAGTTTTCTTTCCATAAAGTTCTCCTTTATTCAAGGATGAATATTGATTGTAATAAAGTTCTCCTTGATTCAAGGATGGACATTAATTGTATTTCTTCTATTTAAACCAGCCTTGGGGCTGAAGAATAAACAATGAAGCATTCACCACTTTTCTAATACAATCAAATACCAAATTAAGTTTTCCATGGAATTTTGTTCCTAGAAAAATAATTTCATGGAATTAATTTCTTTTCCACATATTTTCCACCTTGCAATCAAACACACCCTAATAGATGTCCTCAAAATATCTCATGGAGAATGGTAGAACGAGATCAGTTCCCTGGAAATAAACTATGACAGATTCCAAAATTCCGACTAAAGAAGACGTGTGAATATGAAGTGGACAAAAAATTGGCATGATTTTCTCACTTTAGCCCAATTCAGAGGAACTTGTATGTTTAGGACAAGAGTATTAGCAAGCTACCCTGCCAAACGTACGATACAATTAATTGAGGGAAAATTAGATTAATGAATTCCAGTTTCTGTCAATGAAGCTTCTGCAAAGAACTGAAGAAGATAAGAGAATAAGATGTTATTCAGACTAGTTCAAGAAAAGAATACAGCATGTGGTTTACTCTTACAATATTGAAGAGGTATCTTTGGTAGAACAGGTCATGACAAATAATTTGAGAAATGTATTGGATAAAAGAAGTTATATGACACATTCACATGAGTCCTCAATATAATTACAAGGAAGATGACATAGGGTAACAGATTGTTGACAGGAAAAATCAAAATTAAGAGAGATTTCAGAGATGGTGACTTTACTACTGAAACATGGAACAAGCCAAGTAGGACATGTAAGAAAATTTTAAACTATGATAAAAATTAGATCACAGAACAGGTGTTGAGACTTAGTGGTAATGTAGATAAAATGAGGAATCGACCATAACTGAGGTCTCTATTACATTGGTTACGCATTCTTCTTTAGGATGTATACTGTAGGAGAGTGCAGGAAAGGGAACTAACAAATGACACGGAAATGAGCAAACACAGTTAAAGCATAACTATTTTCTGCCATCAGATATGCGGGCAAAAATACATTTCTAAAAAAAATAGAAGACAACCAACAAGACAATAAAATAGGGATTCAAAATTATTAAAGACGAGCTATAAAAGAGTAGTTGGAGGCTATCAAAAACAATAGGAGTCTCAGTAATAACTGAGAATAACCCTCAACAAAGACAATGAAGAAAATCCATTCGTGTAGCCAACCAAAAAACTTAATGACAGAGGCTTCCTTCAAGAGGCAGGGCAGTAAGATGTATAGAGAAGATAACCCTCAACAAAGCCGAATAGAGGAAATGCATTCATGCAGCCAACCACCAAAACTTAGGATAGAGGCTTCCTTCAAGAGGCAGGTAGTAAGTGTACGGAGAAAAATCCTTAAGAATTAAGTCATTTCACAATTAATTAAGGCCAAGCCAAAAGCTGTCGAGACGATTACAGATAAACAGTGCTTGATAGAAGAATGTGAATATATTAATATAACTGATATTTATCATATAATCCTTCAAGCCTTTTCCTGGAAAATGGGGTTACCTCTGCAGTATGTAACTCGACTAAGCCAAGGAACTGCTGGAAAATTTTCTCAAAATTTATGGCGCCTATGAAACCACTAGATGGGTCCTTCGTATAAAATATTGGTTTGCAATCTGAAGGGTCAGTCAATGATCATTTGCTCTTCACGAAGTAAATATCCCACCGTTGAAAAAGTTTAGCAACTAAATAACTAATGAAATATAATCAATATACCAAAATAGAACTGTCATTGACCACAGGAGTTCAGTCCAACCAAAGTTCTAATGAAAAATAACTACAATATTATTGGTATTATATGCACTACCTAGACCTACCAAAAACCTAAGATAATCCTTGCAAGTTGCAACCTCCACACAGTGAAGAAGAAACATGTACATACTTCTTACATAAGGATTGCTCGTACTTTGAGCCTTCAACCTTCAGTATCAAATTCATTAAGAATTATTTTTCCGCCAAAACTTCTTGCTCAATATATTAAGGACATTTAGCTTCAAAACCTTGATGCATAGCATACCCTTACTACCTACTGAATTTCTGAATTGAACTTCAAATGCAGCGGCTTGATCCAATTGCGAACAAAAATAATCAATAAAACTCGGATGTTAATGACGGAGGTCAAAATAAAGCGCCCAAGTCATCATTCAATTAAACCAAATGGCTCCAATTACCTATCAATGAATCGCGTAAAGATGTTAGTCAAGAGAGGCTTCCAAACTACTATGTTTCTCTAACCCCTTTTACCAATCAATAAAAGATTCTGTGTATGGTTTCAACTGGGTTTACAAGTGTTTAGAATGGTTAGCAGTCTTAGTACCCCCACCTTATTTAATTGGACAAGAGGAAAGCAACTTCTAGATGTTTGAATCCCCTATCTGAGGGCGATGATGAGCCTGGCCTGTGCGATGCGGGACATCCACAACGTCGTAGGACTGACGAAAAATGGCAACGAGCTGAGCTGGCGTGGGACCAGAATGGGACGTCCCGTGCATGAAAACTCAACGGCTTGGACGTCGCGCGGGCGGTCGAGGACCGGCACCATTCTACCACGGGTATAAACGACGGCCGACCACGCGGCCCGCACGACGCCCAATGCGCGTCGGGAAGACGTCGTGCCCATAGAACGGGTGGCTGGGAAGCATCGGCTGTCGTAGGCGTCGTGAAGACGTCGGGGGCGCCTTCGACGTCGTGGGCGAAGCGAGACGTTGAGTTGCCAGCGTCGAAAGACGTCGGCCGTCCCGCGAGGCTCTGGAGCGCGCGGAGTGCGCGAGACGTACGTGTGGGGCGATGATGAAAAAGCCAATGCGGACAAGATCCGCACGAAGAGCCCGAAGCGACATGACCGGCTAAAAATCGTGTGCGGGGAGACACGATTTAACTGAGCCCGCACATGCTGGAAAAAAAAAAAAAGAATCCCCTATCTGATCACTACTGAAGGTTTTAACCATCGAAAACACGGTCAAAATTGTGACAGCCTCAAAACAACAGAAGTTATCCCATGTAACACGATATCTTGGTTATGGCTTTTGGAACCTGTGACCCAACAGACTTTCTACCCCATGTTTTCAAAACATTAGGAGAGGAAAAAAAAATCCTAGGCCGAACGACAACTCAAATCGTGACAGATGCTTTACTACTCTTCGCAAAAGGAGATGCATTGCTTAAACAGTCGGAGTAGATTCATTGAGAAGGAAACATCAATACAAAGCAAGTGGAACTCTTGTTTGACGGTCATATATTTAAACAGAAAAAATGCTTCAACAAGAGAAATAAGATCCTTCCCAATTTCTCTTAGCCAAGGATATCAGAGAAAAATCAAGGTAGTCACAGATGAATGCAATTGCAAGATGCAATGACAAATAAAAGATGAGGTTTCTTAGCCAAGAGATTCAGAACCTAGTAGTTATATTCATAAGAATCATAACATGATACACCTTTGGCTTCATTAGCTGGATTCATATTTTGTTCTAAAAGTCTAAGTTCATTTAGCTATAAATCTTGAATTGTTGATATACAGTTGTATATAGCTATAAATCTTGAATTGTTGATATACAGTTGTATATAGCTAAAAGTCTAAGTTCACTTTGCCTTCAGATGTTGATATACAGTTGTATATAGCTATAAATCTTGAATTGTGTTATTTATATGAGATGGATTGTGTTATTTATATGAATTGTGTTATTTATGTGAGATGAATTGTGTTATTTATATGATATCTTTACCAAGGTACATCAGGAAATAGAAATTTTTGGTACAGTTTATATCACTTCTTCCTTGCACACTTTTCTTTAAAATGTTCCAAACTTTACTATCTCCACTTATCACCTAATTTACTTACCTCATAAATTTCTAATACCTTCGCTTCGTAGATGCATCCTCTAGCACCAAACAATAAACATTATAGATCTTACAGGAGCTACCACAACTCCATGAAACTTTAACATCTCGAAGAGTCAACATGGTCTCTGAAGTCACCTAGCCTGTACTGGAGAAACTTGAGAGAATTACAATCAAAACTGCAGTAGCCTGAGAAAATTAAGCATAAATTGAAAACTGTTTCAACACAAAAAGGTCCACGACATTATCCCGTAGGTTGCAAACAAATTCATGTGGAAACAGGCTAACTTCCCATTGAGTTCCCCTGCCAAAAATTAAATGAGTAAACACAAAACATCCGGGCCATTTACACACTATTAATTATATTATATTCCCTTAGTAAAATGAAAAGTAGCTATGATAAAAGCAAACCCTCCTACTTAGCAGTCAAAATAACTCCAAAATGTCAACATTCTCCTCCAGAACTACATAAGATAGAAGCAAAAATAAGTAAAATAGTTGACACATTTACAGAATTTCAGACATAATACGGACAGTTCCAACAAACAAGCCCCTAAAAATTCCTTTGACGTAGTTATCAACCTTCCAAGAGCAAAGTTCAAGTGCTTTTTTAACCCAAATGACTGAAAAGAGTAGATAAAAAGGATGCATGTGACGGAAAATCTACTAAATTAGAAGTAATTTCTACCAAATAACTGATTAATTGAATATGCATCTAACCTAATCAAATTAGATTCTTAGATAAGGGAGGATACCACATCACCCGGACCCTATTTGACATTGTTACTTTCAGAAAGTAAGGTCTCGCGAAGTAAGGCAACCCATTTAGATTGATCACTCAAAACAAGGAATAGTTTCATTCCATGTTGCACGGACACAAGTACGACAAGACGCAATATAGACACATGACATAGTGATCCTATTAGTGTATTTTGTCATATCAGAGTCCAGCACAATTTCACACGGATAAGTCACCAATTCGCGGACCATCTGTGCTTCCTAGCAACTTTACTTCCCCTGAATAATTGGCTGATAGTCATGATCTAAATATACTACAATCATATAATTTATTTCAGATAATCAATTGCGATATAGATATTGATTAATTTTGCTACCACTAGAATAATTCAATAGAGTAATCATTTCAATCCGTCGCCATTACGGGCTTATCGGACTTATCGCTGAGCCATGATAGGATCCCCCAAGCACTAAACAAGAACAAACTGATGTTAAAAACTCCATTCCGCACGCAATCAAAAACAAACTTAGATCATTGCATAATATCCAAAAACCCCAACTTTTCGGCAAATACGAGACCCTCTGCAATCAGGAGTGTAACCATGATAGATCCACAGAACAACCGAACAATCTATTCACAATGGATCATCCTTTCCCTGAATCCACACGCACCGACAACAGAGAACAAAGATTATAGCCAGAGAACGTCCTTCTGCGAACATCTAACCAATCAATATGCACGGATTTGCGACATAAAAAATAATAAAACAATTAAGCATGATTTTACAGAAAAAAAAATTAGCAAAAAATGAGAAGGAAGGAAAAAAATGCATCGATTAAAAATCTGGAAATCGTGCGATGGTACCTCGAGATCAGTGATTACCAGTCCGCCGATAAAAAAAATTTCTTGAGATTCTTTGTTGTTAATTTGGGAAAGTTAGGGTTAGGGTTCGAGAGGAATAAGGAAATTAGAGAGAAACACGAAACCGCGATTGGTGCTCTTTTTGCCCTTTTCTCAATCTCGATTCTTCTTATTCCCTTCTGCTTATAAAGGAGAAGGAAGCAGAAGAGAAGGGAGAAAAAAACGTTGGTTATAGTTTTTTTTGGGGGGCGGGAGGTGGTCCCACACGACCGCGCACAGTGCGACACGTGGCTGAGGATTTGGCTCGCGATCCAGTGTTCCGCGGGTGGAAATTTCGCGTTATAATGAGCAGCCGGTGGAGTGGTAATGGGTCGCTAAACCGACAACCGAACCCAATTGTAAATAAAAGCATTAAAGATTAAAGTGGAAATAAAACTTGAATTTACTTAGTAGGAGATCATCTATTCATCGAGCATCTCTAGCTCAAGTGGTTGAGGTAGGAGACATCTGCCCCATCATTTCGAGGTCGAGTCGAAAGTGAAACAACAGTGGCGGGCCTCCGGAGGGTCGTGATTGAGAGAGTTGCACTAAGTTTCAAGCATATACATCGAATATCGAATATTTCAAGAAAAAAAAACTAGCTAGAAGATCTAAGAGAAATTAACAGTCATTTTTCATATAAAAGTTGCATTACTGCAGTAAAAATTTAAAGTTTTTGTATCAATTTAGCAGGAAACAAACACAATTAACATTTAGTGTATTTAGATGTTAGTTTGGTGTAATTTATCATTTTTGTATGAACATTCAAGCCTCCTTTGGTTCAAGAAAGGGAAATTGATTCCCTTGTACTTTTCATGGGAATGAAAAAGTAGAATTCCTGTCACATTTTCTTTCCGTTGTTTGGTAAAATAAGAAAACCACATAGAAAAGACCATTTGATTTCCTTTTCAGTGTTTGGTTAGTGCAGGAAAGGAAAGCAAAAATATATCAATGTTCTAATAATATCCTTACATTTTAAAATAAAAATGATATTATGAAAATCCAAAGGAACCCAGAATACGAGGAGTTAATGGTAAAATAAGCAATAACACATGGTTAGTTTTGTCATAATTTTTTGTAATAAATGTTGGAAAATGAGGAAAAATCAATCTCATGGGTCATGAGTGGAACCATATTCCCTCTCATTTTTTCTCTTGTCAGAAAATTGATTCCCAAGTTTGTGGCTACCAAACAAAGGAAATGAACAACTTTTCTTTCCTAGTTCCTTGAATCCGTGAACCAAACGAGGCCTCAATGTACTCAATTTAACTATCCTCTAACAGAACTCAACTGGCTCTTAGGCCTCGTTTGGTTCATGGATTTAAGGAACCAAGAAAGGAAAGTTGTTCATTTCTTTTGTTTGATAGCCACAAACTTGGGAATCAATTTCCTGACAAGGGAAAAATTGGTGGAAATATGGTTCCACTCAAGACCTATGGGATTGATTTTCCCTCCTCCTTTCCCAACATTTATTACAAAAGTTATGACAGAAGTAACCATGTGTCATTGCTTATTTTACCATTAATGTTATTTTTATAATTTTATATTTATTTTAAAAGGTAAGGATATTATTGAAACATTGTTATATTTTGTTTTACTTTCCTAGGTAGTTTCCTTGTTTTACCAAACAACGGAAAGAAAATGTGACAGGAATCCTACTTTCTCATTCCCATGAGAAATACAAGAAAATTCATTTCCTTTTCGTCATTTCGTGAACCAAACGAGGCATTATGGTCGATGAGGAGAGGTATAACCTTCTTAGTTGGGCGGACGATCTTGGAACCGAACCGCGGAGGAGGCGGGTGTATGTGTGTAAAAATTGCAGACAGTGGACCAAAATAGCATGCAACGCAATGTGCACAAAGTCTCGTACGTTATGTCGGGTTTCGCCAAAAAAAAACTATCCTCTAGTACTAATCTATATAATAAGGATGTTATGGTTTATTAAAGTCATTGGTACCCAGTCGTATCATTTCATGTTGAGACAAACTCAAAGTGTGTGTATTTTAATACTTGAACTATCAATGATTGATTTGTACATGTGAAATGAGTTAGCAAAAGAAGTATGGTAGGGGTTTTAGTAGTGGGCAGAGTAATCACACTACAATCATTTATTTTGTCACCATTTCTTAGAGAATTTTATTTTGCAAACTCGCACTCGAACTCGGGTGTGAACGAAGGGTGCAAAGTGGCGCGCTCTTACGCAGAGTTGGTGCAGAAGTAGCGAGGCAGTAGTGGCGCGATGGTTGCGGAGTGGTGCAACGGGGCTATAGTGATGTGGGTTCCACGAGGCTGCACAAGCAGAGCTGTCTAGTGACTCGATATACTAAGGACTGCAATGTTCAAAAAGAGCATTCTACTGAACTTGTTGGTTCTTAGAAGCGAATAGACCAAGATAGTCGGATCTCTCTCTGAACAACGGTGATCTTCGTCACCCAATAGAAGATAGTGCTAATATGTCAACGCTTTTTCAGCATTTTATTACGCTACCATTTTAGTAATTTTCTATTGCTTTTAGCGGATTATTTTGCTCGCCAGTTTCTATAGCGAATTCATTTGCTTTTAGCAGCTGACGATACTGTTACTTTCTTTAGCGAGGCAGGTCTGTTAGCAAAATTATCAACATTTTTTTACTGGTTTCTTTCAGCAAATTATTTTGCTAGCAGCTTCGCTGCATTCTTATTAGCGATTTTTACTGTTGTCTACAATTTCAACAAGTTAGACTTGCTAAATTGTAATTTAGTCTTCACAGACTTGTAGTAAGAAATTCTACAACAAGGATAATTTATGTTCTTGTTTTATCTAGTTAAAAAAATTGGTTTATTAAAAACAACGAAATCATAAATAATACTACATTGTAATGGAATTTTTTTTAACAAAAGTTTCCTATCACTCTTGCATAAAAAAAAATTTGTTACATTGAGTATGTTTCCACACAGCGGAATGACCGATGCTTCAGCTCTCACATTTACTAATTATAATCATGTTTCAAGAATAAAAACAAATATTTTAGCCGATGCCTTCATTTAAAATATGAAAACTAGCATGTTTCTTCACTATTTTAAAAAACTAAGATATACTTTCATTTTGTACGAAACATTCAAAATATTGGTTAATATACGTCTACTATTTTTAAAAATAGTAGAGTATATAACAGTTTATATATTTTGAACGAGGACATTTGTTAATAATTCCTAAAAAATAGTTGATATACATTCGATTGGAAGGTGCCACTTAAATTAGGGTCCGGGTTACTGACCCTACCTGAATCCGACCCGTTATCCTCTCTGTTGGCGGTTTCCGCCCCCCATGAAGTAGGGGTGAGCATTCGGTTTATTCGGTTCAAACCGAACCGAATAACCGAAAATCAAATTGGACCGAAAATCGAATAAGCAAAATCGAAACCGAACCGAATTGATCCATAACCGAAACAAACCGAACCGAATTAAATCGGTTCGATTTTCGGTTTATTCGGTTTATTCAATTTTTCGGTTTATTTACACTTTTTTTGTTAATATATATAGTAACTAAATATACCTAAATTTATTTAGTATATACCTATAGTATATACATATGTATATTCGATATATACCTATATATATTAATACATATATATATATATATATATATATATATATATATATATATATATATATATATATAGTAACTAATTTTTTTTATTCGGTTTTCGGTTTTGGACCGAAACCGAAACCGAAACCGAAATCGAATAAAAAATTTAGTATTTTCAAAACCAAAACCGAACCGAATTTTTTTAAAACCGAACCGAATCTCTTATTCAGTTCGGCTTGATTCGATTTTCGGTCCAAAATCGAATAATACTCACCCCTACCGTGAAGTCAAGGAGAGGGAACACAGGGCACCCACTACCCGCGTGAACTACCTACTATTTTTCTGAGATACTGTCACCGCCAGGTAGAGGTAAGAGTGTATCTTTTAATGGAAGGAGTTGGTGTGCTGTGAGTACAGTTGTTGTCATGATGTGTATGATATGACTCCATCTATTGTCTAATTTTATTTTATGGAAATTAGAGTTGGATTGTTGCTTTAATATAATTATAGGGATCAGATTAATATTTGGTGAGAAAAATAAATGTTTGCATGATTCTCACAATAAAATCACTCAGCTCATGTATATTCCCGTATTTCAAGTAGTTAGATTTTTTTTTTTTCTTCCAATACTGTATTGAATTATTAAGATTTTGATACTGATGGTGTGGAGTAAAAGTATTAATATTAAAAAAAAAAAAGATTAGTAGGTAATTTGTGAGCGGATTTCTTAAATTGTAAGAGGATGTTCTTTTCTATTTATTATTATATCACTTTGTTTTAGAAAAATGTTTGGTTTACAACCAAACTTGTACAACCTTCTTACATCTTACACTCATTTGCTGACATGTGGGCCTGACCACCACCTGGCTCATATGTCAGAAAATGGGTGAGTGGTTATAAGAAGGTTGTAAATATTTGGTTGTAACTGTAGCATTGTTCTTTGTTTTAACTCCTATGCGTACACGCACACCACTTGATTATGCAGCTTATGAAAATGGTTGCGACACTGTACTTGCATCATTTTCCTTTTTTTTTTTTTTTTCTATCTTCATTCAACCGAACAAAGTCTCAAACAAAAGAAAATTTTATTTACAACAAAAAAAAGTCATAACAATCATTCCAATTACATTACTTCAAACACTAATTTGTAAATATCACAATGTTATTTAGAGGCAGCCAAATATTACTTCTCCAATTCTCCAATGCCACCTACAACAATAAATGCAGGTTTTTCAAATGCACCTACCCGGCCAAGTGTTCAACTTCAATATTCAACTTCAATATTCAATCCAAACTGACCAAGATATATAGGCTTCCAATAGGAAAAGGCAAAATGTTAAGGGAAAAAAAAAAAGAAAAAAGAAAAAAAAAGGCGACTCGCTGGTTGCTACTAAGGCCTCGTTTGGTTCACGGAAAGGAAATGAAAGGCGACTCGCTGGTTGCTACTAATTCCCTTATATTTTTCCATGGAAATGGAAAAGAAGGATTCCTGTCACATTTTCTTTTCGTTGTTTGGTAAAACAAAAAAACTACCTAGGAAAAGAAAATAAAATATAACAATGCTCCAATAATATTCTTATCTTTTAAAATAAAAATAATATTATAAAAAATAACATTAATGGTAAATAAACAATGATACATTGTTATTTTGTCATAACTTTTGTAATAAATGTTGGAAAAGGAAGAGAAAAAATCAATCCCATGGACTTGAGTGGAACTATATTTCCACCAATTTTTTTTCTTATCAGAAAATTGATTCATAAGTTTGTGGCTATCAAAAAAAAAAAAAAAAACAACTTTTCTTTCTTGATTCCTTAAATCCGTGAACCAAACGGTGCCTTATTCCACAACCATTGGTGGAGTATACTCAAAGAGAAACAATACAACTACCGGAAGTTAGGCCTAGATTCAACTGGACATGAGCTGCCCTGACTTCCAACTCATTCCTAACTTTCCAATAAAAATTCTCAGCTCGAGACTTCTACCGAATCAAGGCACGGCTGCCCACCGCGTGCACCATGTTGACTTTTGACCAAGTATACAAAACATGTTGCACACATTTCATGTGTTCCCCCCACCACACGCACAGCACTTAAACCTGTTGGTATTTTTGTCTTTGGACTAGAAAAGATAGTCCCACATCGGCTACACCAAATGGTGAGTATCTCAATATAATGCATTGCTTGTGTTGAGGTGTGCACATGAGATGTAGTGGGGCACAAGTTTGTGCCATGTGGGAGTATTTTCCTAGAAGGAAAAAGGATTAAATCCAACAAGGATGCAAGTTAATTTTTGTTGTGCGGACTCGGACTCGGACGCGGACTCCAGAATGTCTTGTGCATGCACGGGAGTGTTCGGGGGTAGGCGTGGACTGGCACACTTCTATGCTGATTGTGGGATGATCTAAAATATCAAACTCTATTTTTGAGTATTGGTATTTTAGTCCCACATCGGATAGGAGAAGAGGTGAAGTCTCAACTCCACTCTATAAATAGAGCCCCTTGGCCTCCTTTGAAAGATGGACCAAGAAGAGAGTTAAGAGAGTTTGTAAAGTCCAGGAAGCCCGTTCAAGTCTCAAATATTGACTTACGAGTGTTCCAGAATTTCTTCGTGAACTTGCTGGTTCCTGGGAGCAGATCGTGTTGGGACGAATCTTGCTTTGAGCAACGGTGATCTTAATCACCCCAGCAAGAACCTTTCCTTTTCTTCTTTCTTCTTTCTTCTCCTTCATCTCAGTTGTAACTCAGTTCTGTCCGTCTGCAACTGCGATTGCAAGGAAGAACGTGAGATTTATTTTCTGAACTCAGTTCTGTCCGTCAGCAACTGCGTTTGCGAGGAATAACGTGAGATTTTCTTTCTGATTATTGTTGCTTTTGTAATCAGACTTATATTATAGTGTTCCTCCTGGATCTCGAGAATAATCAGAAGGTGAACGTTTGTTGAACCTCTGATCTCGACATCGAGTCTACCATCTTTGATCAAGCCCCGGGACTAACAATCTCAAAGCAAGATCATTGTAAATGGAGAACTCTCGTGCTTCTCTTATCGATACCAGCTTTAACAAGTTGGAGAAATTCGACGGAGAACATTTTCAAATCTGGAAGAGGAAGGTCACCCTTAATCTTCAACTCGTGGATGTAGACCATGTGTTGATTGAGGATGAACCGACAATTCCAAAAGGAGGAACTGCCGATGCTATTGCTGCTGCACTCGTCAAGCAGAGCAAATAGAAGAGAGAAAACAGCATATGTAAACTGCTGATTCTCAATTCTATGGAAGACTCTCTGGCAAAGTCATATTCCAAGAAGGTGAAGGCCAAAGAGATCGTAAGCTATATGAAGATGATGAGAACAGGTCCAAAATCTTCATCGTCGAGAAGTACCACAAGTGGCTCTTCGAAGACGAGATGACGATGCTACCTCAAGTGAAAGAATTTCTGAAGTTGCGCCAGAAGTTAGATGACGAGAAGATGCCCATCGTCGACAAGTTTATCGTTGGAGGGATAGTCTCGAAACTTCCTGCTGGTCGGAGCAACTTCTATGCTAGAATGCATCGGAAGAAGCTGGACATTAGCTTGGAAGATCTTCTACAAGAGATCCACGTTGTGGACGAAATGCGATCTCAACAGAAGATGGACTCTCTGTCCAAACAACAGGCTAAGGCCAACTTGGTGCAGACAAGTGTGAAACCCGTAACTTTTAGTTAATTATTTAATTATTTTATTTAATTATTAGTTGTTAAATTAGGAAAATGCATTTTTAGAAAATTATTAATTATGTAAATTTTAGTCAAAATCGTATTTTTCTAATTAATTCTAGTTAGGTTAAATAAATTATTATTATTTCAGGTTAAACCTGTTAATTATGAAAATCATATTTTTAGAAAAATAAATAAATAAATTATTATTTTTCCGGATTTTGACTGTTGACCTGACCCGTCCCGAAAATTATATATAAATATTATATTTTTTAATTAATAGATTTTTGGCCTGACCCGAATCCGTACCCAGTTCTCATCCTGAGTCTACCCCAAACCCGTTCCCGAGTTCCGGACCTGTTCCCGAACCCAAGTTCAATTTTCCAAAGTTAATTCGGAAGTCCCTTAGTATTTATACTTATATAAATATCATTTTTTTAATAAAACAAAATAATTCTTGTATTAAAACTTCCTTTAATAACAACTCCTAAGCCTTTCTTTTTCTTTACTTCAGCTGAGGAAAAGGAAACTTCTCCTTTCCCTAACAGCTCGACCTCTCGACTACTCACCTCCCGAAACCGTCGGCCGCCCCATCTTTTCCTCTTCCGTAACTCCTCCTCCTCCCTGTATATAAACTTCTCTCTCCCACTCTAAAAACCCCAACTCCACTCTCACCATCCTCACCCCAGACCCTCTCCTCTTCCCCGACGACCGCGCCCCTAGGGCGACCGCAGCAGCGCCACTCCCTCCGGCCAGCCCGCGGCCACCCGCGCCCCTGGACCGCCGACCGCCCTAGCCGCGGCTCCCTCCGACGCCGACGCCAGCGCCGTCCCTCGCGGCCGAGTTCGCGCGACCCCCTTCGCGCCCCTCCAGCGAACCCGACAACGCGCCCCTTTGCGCGGCTGTCCAGCCCTGTCGCCGCCCGCTCCCCGCGGATCCGTCCCCTTCTCGTCGCCGCCGACCGCGTCAGAAGCCGTGCGGCCCCTCCGGGTCAGAACCCTTCGGCGCCCTTTGGCCGATCCCTCTCTGGCCGTTCCCTTCGCGCCGAGTCCGGCCACCCTCCTGTGGCCGCTGCTCTTTGGCCAGCGCCCCTGGTCAGTTCCCTTTGGCCGAGCTTTCCTCTGCTGTTTTTCGCCGTGCCCTAGCTTCTGAGTTTTCAGCGTTTTCGACGACGCTGTTGATTTCAGCACTGTTTTCGGGAATACGTTCGCTGTTCAGAGCTCATTTTCTTTCTATTATTCATCTGAGAGCTCTAGCCGAGCAATCCGAGGTATAACCCCCTGTCCCGCTCATTTTATTATTTTAGTCGATGATGAAATGGTTCCCGATTCCCTTTGGAAATTCGGTTTTAGCGACGTCGTAATTTTTTGGGACTTTCGGAAAGGTCCTGTGAATTGTTTTGGATTCCCGGAATATTTCGGGAATGGAATTTTGGTATGTTTTAGCTTTCCGGATTTTCCGGTAGCGTTCTGTGATTTGTGGAATTGGAATCGGACTTCCGAAATTATTTCGGGTCGTCCCGATTATTCTGTGGATTGGTTGTGGATTTTATATATATAAATTCGGGTTTTTCCCTGGTTTGGGATTTGCAGGAAATTATCGGTGCTATTTCCCAGTTTTTGGGTTGACCAAAAACAGAGGAGATGCTGCCCGATTTTTCCGTCAATCCTGAATTATTTTTAAAGTGGATTTAAAATGATTTCGGAGTTTTATTTGATATTTGATTTTGGGTGACGACCGTATCGGTCAGTGGACCCGGCTAAGTGCAAACGAAATCGGCCCCGCCCGGACGTTGAGGCAATTAGCCAAGATGATGATCGGACCATATCTTAGACTTATAATTTACCTTTATTTTTATATTTAATTTCTGTTTATATTTATTTAATATTTCAGTTTAGTACTAACGGCAGTTTATCTTATTTCAATTTATGTAAATAAATTGTAATGGGCATAAGCCCAGCTGGCTGTGGTTTGTAACTGTAATAGCTTAGATTTTCTTGTCTTTTCTGGTTTTTCGAGTTTTTCTATTTAAACGATTAAATTGACTAAAAAGTATTTTTCGTATAAAATTAATTAATATTTTCTCATCTTAAAATTGACAAGTTTGTTACTAATTAAAAAGTCACGTATTTCTCACTAAATAAGAAAATTAGCTTTATATTTATATTTATAAAAAATACCAAGTTTTAATAATTAATCTGGTATCGACGAAGTTTTTTCGAATTCAAAACATAAAATGATCTTTTTCCCTCGTATTAAATCAACGCACAAATAATCGTGTTTTCGCGTTTTGTTAATTAAAAGAATTAAAATTGATTAGGACAAAAACTAGAGATTGTAACTAGCACATCTAGATATGGGTTGAATATTGTTTCTAAGTCTGGAATCTCAAATGTAAGATTTCGAGGAAGTGTTTGACCTAGTTCCCCGGTACAGACTCTCGATCCAGTCACAATGACAAAGGCAAGTACATTTTGTGTTAGTTTTCAATTATTTAGTAATCGTTTTAATGCAAGTTTAAACCACGATGCAACACGAAACTCTCTCTGAGAGCACTGACTGTAACTACTGTAACTATTGGGGACTGGGGGAGTAGTGCAATGAGTATGACCACATCCAAAGTAGTATATTGACTGTGTTAGCTTACCCCTCATACACACGGGGATAAGCCATATCGTATCAATAGGATACAACTGTACAACCCAAGCCGGTCATATTCATTGCCTATTCACATCACAGAACTGTAACTGTTTTAAAACTGTAACTGCTTAGTTGATTTTCAAAATTGTTTAAAAGTGCATGATTCTATTATTATTTCAATTGTTAAATTAGCATGAATTGTACTTTGCTCCCTCCTGACTGGAGACCCAACATTTTAGGTATCACTGATGAGGCTTTGTTTCGCGATTCCAAGACGAGGATTTCGAGACTGATGAGCTGTTTGCCTAGAGTTTTCTTTTCTTCTTGATGTATGTAGAAAATGGTTTAAGTTGTATCTTTCATTTCATTGTAAAAGTTTAATAAAGTTTTAAATTTCCGAATTTTGAGTTGTGACAAATATAGTATTGTTGTATGGTTACCTGCTACTGAACAGCTTACTGCCGCCGTCTCAACAACGGTACAAGCTGGGCATGATCCGGTCCGACCCAATTAGTTGGGATCGGGTCGTGACATGTTTTTAGTGGTGGCCCATGCAGGACTGAACAACAACTTAGGAAAACATATTTAGAAACAATTAGAACACTAGAACATCAATTTGTCACAACATAGGACCGAAATATATTATAAATAAATATTTTTGTTTGATTATAGACTGGTAGGATACCTTGCTTATGTTTGCATCCTAAACCTTCCAGAGAATGACCATTGACAAGACCAATCCAGCTGGCGATGAGGTGTCATCTCCGGATCATACCCCATCTCCTCAACCAAGTCCAGGGTTTATTCCCTCGCAGCTGATTGACCGTCCCCATAATGCATCCAGTGAAGTTTTCACTACACTGGCGATTCCTACCTCTTCTCAAACTGAGTTGCATTTCCTTGGGGAAGTACCCATTCCTGTTGCTCCACCAGTACCAGCGAACACCTCCTAAATGGTTGCCCTATTTCAAGTAATCATGGAGTCCCAGAAAGCTCAAGATGAAGCCCAGCAGGAACAGATGAATATCACGAGAGAAGACATGAAGAACGTCAATGATGTAGCCTTAGCTATCTTAAACCAAGTTGGAGCGGAACCTCGTCCTAGGAGGGATACCCCTGAATCTAGAAGATATTTGAGCCCTATCCGGCAGTCATATCGTAAGAAGCTATTGGTTTGTGACTACTGTAAAAGGACTGGTCACCAAGCCAATATTTGTCGTAAAAGATTGGGGAAATATTTGGTATGTGGATCTGCTGAACATCGGGTAAAGGATTGCCCCTTATCTTTCCATCATACCAGAACACCTATCCCAGCAACACCTGTTAGGACACAACCTAGGGACTCTCTTCCTATCCAGCAGACCCTGTCTCCTACTATAAGGCATGATGCATACTCGAGGTTCATAGAAGATGAAGGACCAGATCAATGAACTGAAGGCTTTGGGTTTATCCGAGACGGAGCTTCACCCTGGGGAGCACCTGTCTTGTTTGTACCCAAGAAGGATGGAACTGTGAGGATGTGCATCGACTACCGGACGCTGAACAATATCACAATCAAGAACAAGTACCCTCTGCCCCGGATCGATGACCTATTTGACCAACTCAGTGGAGCCAAGGTGTTCTCGAAGATTGATCTCAGATCTGGCTACCATCTAATCAAAGTCAGGAAGGAGGACATTTCCAAGACGGCGTTCAAACACCAAGTATGGGTAGTTTTCTTTGGTCATGACGTTGGACTGACAAATGCTCCTACTGTGTTCATGAATCTCATTAACAGAGTTTTTCATGAGTATTTGAATCAGTTTATCTTCTCCATAGATAACATTCTGATATATTCGAAGACTGAAGAAGAGCATGAAGAACATTTGAGGAAAGTTCTGGAAACTTTGAAGAAAAAGAAGTTTTATGGTAAGTTATCTGAACGTGGATTTTCTTTGACAAGGTGAATTTTTGGCCATGTTATCAAGAGAAGAAATTTCGATGGAAGATAGCTGCTGTTGAAAAAGTGGTATACCCCAAGTTCAATTCGGAAGTTTCTTGAACTTGGCTGGCTACTATCAGAAGTTCGTGAAGGATTTCGCCAAGATTGCTGAGCCGATGACGAAGCTCACTTGGAAGAATGAAGAGTTCATCTGAACGAAAGATTGCCAGGCAGCATTGAGGAGCTGAATAAGAGACTTACCACTACACCAATCCTTGCGCTACCCGCAGGAACCGGTGGTTTCTCAATTTACAGTAATGCCTCTGGAAAAGGACTGGGTTGCGTTCTTTAACAACATGGAAAAGTAATCGCTTACACATCTAGGCAACTACAGACTCATGAGAAGAATTATCCCACACCTAATTTGGAATTTGCTGCAATTATCTTTACTTTGAAGCTATGGAAGCATAATTTTTATGGAAAGGGAGTGAAAATATATACGGACTACAAAAGTCTGAAATATGTCTTCACTCAGAAAGAGCTGAATGTTAGACAAAGAAGATGGCTGAAGCTGATGAAGGATTTCAACATCGACCCGCTATACCACCCGGGTAAGGCTAATGTGATCGCTGATACACTTAGTCGATATCCAGTGGCGATGTTCTTAACCAAGGAGTGGCACCTACTAGAAGACGTCGAGAAGCTTGGACTAGAGGTTATACTACCTGGAGATAGAAGGACGGAGCTGATGCTGATTCAGTGTTGATGAAGTTCGAGGCTGATGGACAAAATCAAGAGGACGTAGTTTCAAAACGAGGCACTTTGTAGGCTTAGAGATCAAGTGTTGGCAGGAACACTTGAGGGTTTCTAAATTGATCAGCAGTGGAGCTCTGAAGAATGGTACAGGACTTTGCATATCGGCTGATAAACGGAGGAACGAGTTGATGAAAGAAATGCACCAGTCGCAGTATTCCATATATTCAGGAGCTAATAAGATGTATCGGAATATGCCTCTATTGATTGGTGCTATGGAATGAAGAAGGACAATTCCAGGTATGGGATTAGATGTGAATTTGTCAATATGAGGAATTTAGCAAGAGAACAACAAGTTTGTTGCAGCCGCTGGACAATTCGGAGTGGAAGTAGAAGCATATAACAATGAACTTTGAGTAAGGATTGCCTTGTCCTCAAGGAGGGAAGGGCACCAATTGGATTATAGTGGACCGACTGACTAAGTCAGCACACTTTATTCCCTTCAAGGTTAGTTTATTCACCGAGAAGTTGGCAGCATTGTACGAGAGGCACCCCTACCGAATTTATGGAGTACAAACCGGCGGACAATCAAAGAAGATAATCCAGACGCCTGAAGATATGTTAGATCTTGTGTTTTGGAAATTGGAGGGTCTTGGAGAAGATCATTTAAAATTGGTAGAGTTTTCTTACAACAACTACCAAGTTAGCATCGTCAATCAGTGGAGTTTGAAGAAGGAGATAGCGTCTTTTGTGAAGATTTTCTTTTACCAGAGGAACGATCAGTGTTAGCAGAGCAGGAAAGTTGAGCCAGCTCAGACGCTACATTCCGGATCCGAGTCCCATATTGGATAATTTAGAGCTGAAGATTGGACTCAACCTTTCAGTACCAGAGAAACCAGTTGCAAGCGTAGTCAGAGGTGAGAAGAAGATCAGATTTTGAGCCATCATTTAAACTCCTACTTCTTATCTTTTCGTTCTAAACTTGACTGATGCCGCTAAGTCAGCCTAGTTTTGTAAGCTATCTCTTTATCAAGCTTGATCATGACAGTATTTTATTGGGTGCACCCACTAATATATTGTCTAATCAGAACCGGTGCATGATGGTCTGATCAACCTCGTGTACTTTGGTTCGCTTTTGTATTTTTCTGCATGGATGATATCATAAATGAAATTTGTCCCTAAACCGTCTCATCCACGACTGCTTTGAAAATTCTTATTGTTGGACCTGAGTTACGGGTGCAGTACTCGTATCAACTTACTTGAGATAATTCCTACCCTACTCTTTAAATTTCAAGGACGAAATTTTCTAAGGAGGGAAGGTTGTGAAACCCGTAACTTTTAGTTAATTATTTAATTATTTTATTTAATTATTAGTTGTTAAATTAGGAAAATGCATTTTTAGAAAATTATTAATTCTGTAAATTTTAGTCAAAATCGTATTTTCCTAATTAATTCTAGTTAGGTTAAATAAATTATTATTATTTCAGGTTAAACCTGTTAACTATGAAAATCATATTTTTAGAAAAATAAATAAATAAATTATTATTTTTCCGGATTTTGACTGTTGACCTGACCCGTCCCGAAAATTATATATAAATATTATATTTTTTAATTAATAGATTTTTGGCCTGACCCGAATCCGTACCCAGTTCTCATCCTGAGTCTACCCCAAACCCGTTCCCGAGTTCCGGACCTGTTCCCGAACCCAAGTTCAATTTTTCGAAGTTAATTCGGAAGTCCCTTAGTATTTATACTTATATAAATATCATTTTTTTAATAAAACAAAATAATTCTTGTATTAAAACTTCCTTTAATAACAACTCCTAAGCCTTTCTTTTTCTTTACTTCAGCTGAGGAAAAGGAAACTTCTCCTTTCCCTAACAGCTCAACCTCTCGACTACTCCCCTCCCGAAACCGTCGGCCGCCCTATCTTTTCCTCTTCCGTAACTCCTCCTCCTCCCTGTATATAAACTTCTCTCTCCCACTCTAAAAACCCCAACTCCACTCTCACCATCCTCTCCCCAGACCCTCTTCTCTTCCCCGACGACCGCGCCCCTAGGGCGACCGCAGCCGCGCCACTCCCTCCGGCCAGCCCGCGGCCACCCGCGCCCCTGGACTGCCGACCGCCGACCGCCCTAGCCGCGGCTCCCTCCGACGCCGACGCCAGCGCCGCCCCTCGCGGCCGAGTTCGCGCGACCCCCTTCGCGCCCCTCCGGCGAACCCGACAGCGCACCCCCTTGCGCGGCTGTCCAGCCCTGTCGCCGCCCGTTCCCCGCGGATCCGCCCCCTTCTCGTCGCCGCCGACCGCGTCAGTAGCCGCGCGGCCCCTCCGGGTCAGAACCCTTCGGCGCCCTTTGGCCGATCCCTCTCTGGCCGTTCCCTTCGCGCCGAGTCCGGCCACCCTCCTGTGGCCGCTGCTCTTTGGCAAGCGCCCCTGGTCAGTTCCCTTTGGCCTAGCTTTCCCCTGCTGTTTCCCGTCGTGCCCTAGCTTCTGAGTTTTCAGCGTTTTCGACGACGCTGCTGATTTCAGTGCTGTTTTCGGGAATACGTTCGCTGTTCAGAGCTCATTTTCTTTCTATTATTCATCTGAGAGCTCTAGCCGAGCAATCCGAGGTATAACCCCCTGTCCCGCTCATTTTATTATTTTAGTCGATGATGAAATGGTTCCCGATTCCCTTTGGGAATTCGATTTTAGCGACGTCGTAATTTTTCGGGACTTTCGGAAAGGTCCTGTGAATTGTTTTGGATTCCCGGAATATTTCGGAAATGGATTTTTTGTATGTTTTAGCTTTTCGGATTTTCCGGTAGCGTTCTGTGATTTGTGGAATTGGAATTGGACTTCCGAAATTATTTCGGGTCGTCCCGATTATTCTGTGGATTGGTTGTGGATTTTATATATATAAATTTGGGTTTTTCCCTGGTTTGGGATTTGCAGAAAATTATCGGTGCTATTTTCCAGTTTTTGGGTTGACCAAAAACAGAGGAGATGCTGCCCGATTTTTCCGTAAATTCTGAATTATTTTTAAAGTGGATTTAAAATGATTTCGGAGTTTTATTTGATATTTGATTTTGGATGACGACCGTATCGGTCAGTGGACCCGGCTAAGTGCAAACGAAACCGGCCCCGCCCGGACGTTGAGGCAATTAGCCAAGATGAGGATCGGACCATATCTGAGACTTATAATTTACCTTTATTTTTATATTTAATTTCTGTTTATATTTATTTAATATTTCAGTTTAGGACTAACGACAGTTTATCTTATTTCAATTTATGTAAATAAATTGTAATGGGCATAAGCCCAGCTGGCTGTGGTCTGTAACTGTAATAGCTTAGATTTTCTTGTCTTTTCTGGTTTTTCGAGTTTTTCTATTTAAACGATTAAATTGACTAAAAAGTATTTTTCGTATAAAATTAATTAATATTTTCTCATCTTAAAATTGACAAGTTTGTTAATAATTAAAAAGTCACGTATTTCTCACTAAATAAGAAAATTAGCTTTATATTTATATTTATAAAAAATACCAAGTTTTAATAATTAATCTGGTATCGATGAAGTTTTTCCGAATTCAAAACATAAAATGATCTTTTTTCCTCGTATTAAATCAACGCACAAATAATCGTGTTTTCGCGTTTTGTTAATTAAAAGAATTAAAATTGATTAGGACAAAAACTAGAGATTGTAACTAGCACATCTAGATATGGGTTGAATATTGTTTCTAAGTTTGGAATCTCAAATGTAGGATTTCGAGGAAGTGTTTGACCTAGTTCCCCGGTACAGACTCTCGATCCAGTCACAATGACAAAGGCAAGTACATTTTGTGTTAGTTTTCAATTATTTAGTAATCGTTTTAATGCAAGTTTAAACCACGATGCAACACGGAACTCTCTCTGAGAGCACTGACTGTAACTACTGTAACTATTGGGGACTGGGAGAGTAGTGTAATGAGTATGACCACATCCAAAGTAGTATATTGACTGTGTTAGCTTACCCCTCATACATACGGGGATAAGCCATATCGTATCAATAGGATACAACTGTACAACCCAAGCCGGCCATATTCATTGCCTATTCACATCACAGAACTGTAACTGTTTTAAAACTGTAACTGCTTAGTTGATTTTCAAAATTATTTAAAAGTGCATGATTCTATTATTATTTCAATTGTTAAATTAGCATGAATTGTACTTTGCTCCCTCCTGACTGGAGACCCAACATTTTAGGTATCACTGATGAGGCTTTGTTCCGCGATCCCAAGACGAGGATTTCAAGACTGATGAGCTGTTTGCCTAGAGTTTTCTTTTCTTCTTGATGTATGTAGAAAATGGTTTAAGTTGTATCTTTCATTTTATTGTAAAAGTTTAATAAAGTTTTAAATTTTCGAATTTTGAGTTGTGACAAATATAGTGTTGTTGTATGGTTACCTGCTACTGAACAGCTTACTGCCGCCGTCTCAACAACGGTGCAGGCTGGGCATGATCCGGTCCGACCCAATTAGTTGGGATCGGGTCGTGACAACAAGAGAGTTCAAGGGGAAGCAGGTGGCTTCTTATCACAAGAAGAAGGACTCCACTAATCTAAAAGTGAACGGTCCTTCGTTAAAGCAATAGAAGTCCAAGTCCCACGTGACTTGCTTCAACTGTGACAAGAATGGCCACTACATGAGTGAATGCAAATCCAAGCCCAAACCAAAATAGCAGTAGCTAGCTGTTCACCAAGGACGAGTCATGTTATGACGAAGGTCTCGATGGCGAACATATATCTAGCAGAAGTTCTGAAGATCGAGACAGTGGTTATTAACCACCGACAAGGACACTGGAATGCGTGTTGCACGTACCAGAGATTTTTCGACGATCTGATCTCAGAAAGTCTGTTATCTGATACAGACTTGAAAGATGGACATTCGTACTAGCCAGATGGTAATTTCTTGGCGAGGAACATGCTTCGAAAAGATGTTCGGTGCTGAAGGAATGTTCGAACTTCTGCTGATGGTTGAGTGGACTGAGAGTTGTTCTATGACAGAAGTAGACTCAAGTTGTCCTACCGGGACCTTATCTTCGGAATGTGGGGGTAAGGAGTGGAGGAGTTTAAGGTCTGTGCAGATACAAGACTGTTGGGAAGCTGCTCAGACGATTGAACTAAAGTACTGATCATCTGGAGTTAGTACACTCAGATATCTGTGACTTTTATCAATTCTCCATAGAGGCCGGATCGAAGTATTTCTCGAAGTGCACGTTCGTATGACTTCTCAAGTAGAAGGATGCAGCATTCGAGTAGTTCAGAGACTTCAGGGCTGAAGCTGAACGTTAAACCGATCTACAACTACTCAGAAGTGATCGAGATGTAGAGTAGAGGTCTCATGAATTTGCATCGTTCTGCAAAGAACATGAAATCATCAATGAGACTACTGCTCCGTATTCTCCTCAATCTAACGGGATAGCGGAGAGGAAGAACAGAACGTTGACAGAAATGATGAACTCAATGCTGCTAACTATGGGTCTTCCTAAATGCTAATGGGGAGAAGCTGCATGGACGACCACTTTTATTCTAAATAGAGTGCCGTATGCAACTTCGGACGTAACTCTTCATGAACACTGGTTCAAAGTCAGACCTAACTTGAATGTCATTCGAGTGTGGGGGTCTCTGGCTTATGTGAAGCTCCCAGATCTGAAGATTCAGAAGCTGGGGACTAGGACTACGAAGATGATCTTCTTGGGGTATGCCGAGAAGAGTGATGCTCGAAGATTTTTTGATATTGAGTCAAATTATATCATCGAATCTCGTGAAGACAATTTGCAAGGCACATGAATATTGTTCTTACGGATAAACCGGAGAACAATAAGGGTGCACAAGAAAATGAGGTTTTCAATAAAGAAGTAGTCCAAGAAGATGTTATTGTTGAAACAACGGTTGAACCAGAACTCGCTGATCCGTCGTCGAAGCGAGCGAGGAGGCCGAAGAACTTCGGAGATGACTTCATCACCTATCATGTGGAAGCAGATCCGCTTACCTATGATGAGGCGATAAAGACCAGAGATGATATTTTCTGGAAGGAGGCGATTGACAATGAAATTGATTCCATCACCTCAAATAACACTTGGGTGTTGGTTGATCTTCCTGAATGAGCGAAACCCATCGAATGCAAATGGATCTTCAAGAAGAAGATGAAAGCAGATAGAACTATTGATAAGTTCAAGGCCAGGTTAGTGGCCAAGGGGTTTTCTCAGAAGCAGGAGATCGACTACTTTGACATGTATGCTCCAGTAGCCCGGATGACCATCATCAGAATATTGATTGCTCTCGCAGCGATACATAAGATGGTGATACATCAGATGGATGTGAAATCGACATTCCTGAATGGTGAGCTGACCGAAGAGATCTACATTCAACAACCAGAAGGGTTTGTCGTCAAAGGTCTTGAAGACAAAGTCTGCAAGTTAAAAAAAATCTTTGTACGGTTTAAAGCAAGCTCCCAAAATGTGGCATGAGAAGTTTGACAAAGTCATAAGGTCAAATGGCTACAGGGTCAGTGAAACAGACAAGTACGTCTATTCGAAGTTTGTTGACGGAAGAGGAGTCATCGTTTGTCTATACGTGGACGATATGCTAATCCTAGGTACGGATATAAGCTGTGTCACGGAGACAAAGAAGTTCCTTTCGACGAAGTTCAGTATGAAGGACTTGGGAGATGCTGATGTTATCTTGGGACTCAAGATCATCCGGACAGACACTGGACTAGCGCTGTCACAGTCTCATTATGTTGAGAAGGTGATCGCTCGTTACAGGTATCAGGATCTTCCAAGGATCGATACGCCGTACAAGTGTGATCTGAAACTGAAGCCTAATTCAAGGGAAAGCGTCAGGCAGCTGGAGTATGCAAGCGTAATCAGGAGTTGATGTATGCTACTACTGCCACAAGGCCTGACATAGCTTTCGCTGTGAGAATGCTGAGTCGTTTCACGAGCAATCCAGGCATTGAGCACTGGAAAGCTGTGAAACGGGTTATGAGATATCTCAAGAAGACTCAGACATATGCACTGCACTACAGCGGAGATCCGCCGGTAGTGGAAGGCTTCAGTGATGTCAGCTGGTGCTCAGAAGTGGAGAGCGAGAGGTCCACAGGTGAATACATTTTCACAATAGGTGGAGCTGCTATATCGTGGAAATCGAAGAAGCAGACTATGCTCTCGTGATCATCCATAAAATCTGAGTTCTTTGTACTTGATACCGCAGCGGAGAAAGCAGAATGGCTTCGGGAGCTCATGTATGATCTTCCAGTGGTTGGGGTACAAATACCGAGGATACCGATATACTGCGACAACCAGGCGACTGCGGCGGTGGCATCAAATGACCTCTTCAACGGAAACAAGGGGACTGTGCGGTTGAAGCACAGGACAATACACGATCTCATCAAGAGGGGTGTTATTGCAGTAATTGATATTCGGAGTCAGGAGAACCTGGCGGATCCGTTCACCAAGGGCCTCAAGCGCCAGCTGGTCGATGACACAGCTTGTAAAATGGGCTTGAAGGCATTCTGATATTGTGTTATTACACTCCTACCATAAAGTTTTATGCTATTAGTTCAAAGAGAAATCTACTAGGCATCTAGCTTTTGGTTCAAGGGAGGACTATTAACCAGAAGAATATCAGGAATGGTGGATACTTGTCCTATGTGACATGGAGAGGTTACGGACCTACAACCACTGTTGTCTACTGTTGTTTTCTACAAAAAACGGATCCTGTGGGAAGGTTGGATTAAATGCCTTAATGAGTTCTCAGGCAGAGTGAATGCCTGGAGTGCTTTACAGGAAGCACGGTAGCGCAGCACTACAAGGAGTGTAACTCTATGCTACAGTGGGGTGACTCCACCATGAGGTTCCTAGGTAGGGGTAATGCCTCGGCTTTGCAAGCCAAGTCACAGCGGAGTAGCACCGCAAATAGGCAGGTAGCCTAATGCTGTATGATAATCGTAATAAAGAGAGGTAGACAGCACTACAAAGAGGACGACGTCCTCATGTTACAGTGGCATGACACCACGAAGAGGTACCAGGTAGGGTAAAGCCTCGGCTTTGTGAGCCATGTCATAGCGGCGTAACACCGCACGGAAGCGCAAGGCTTCATGCTGGGTAGTTTGGCACTACAAAGAGGCATGTGACCACATGCTACAGTAGTATGACACTACGATGAGGTACCCAGGTGGGGTAAAGCCTCGGCTTTAAGCCATGTCATAGCGGCGTAGCACCGCAAAGAAGCGCAATGCTTCATGCCATGACTCTTTATAAAGAACTCACCTATAGTGTATGGACAGAGATATCAGGCCGTCTCTTGAGGGTAAACTTGTAGACGCCCAAAATTATACACTGAAACCAGGCTGGCACAAGGCCTTCAATGTGCAGCCAGAAGCACAGTTGATGTCATTATGTGAGTAGGAAGAATTGCAGTTATGGTGCAGAATTCAAGGCTTAGTCCATTCTTGTATCATGCTGTTATTTAACCTATGCGGGAAGATTCAAGTCGTAGCGACATCTCTCCTAATGCATGATGGACAGTCACTGTGGGGAACGCTCAACCCATATATTGAGATATGTGGGGGATTGTTGGTGTTTTTGCCTTTGGACTAGAAAAGATAGCCCCACATCGGCTACACCAAATGGTGAGTATCTCAATATAATGCATTGCTTGTGTTGAGGTGTGCACATGAGGTGTAGTGGGACACAAGTTTGTGCCATGTGGGAGTATTTTCCTAGAAGGAAAAATGATTAAATCCAACAAGGATGCAAGTTGATTTTTGTTGTGCGGACTCGGACGCGGACTCCAGGATGTCTCGTGCATGCACGTGAGTGTTCGGGGGGTAGGCGTGGACTGGCACACTTCTATGCTGATTGTGGGATGATCTAAAATATCAAACTCTATTTTTGAGTATTGGTATTTTAGTCCCACATCGGATAGAAGAAATGGTGAAGTCTCAACTCCACTCTATAAATAGAGCCCCTTGGCCTCCTTTGAAAGATGGACCAAGAAGAGAGTTAAGGGAGTCTGTAAAGTCCAGGAAGCACGTTCAAGTCTCAAATATTGACTTACGAGCGTTCCAGAAGTTCTTCGTGAACTTGCTGGTTCCTGGGAGCAGATCGTGTTGGGGCGAATCTTGCTTTGAGCAACGGTGATCTTAATCACCCCAGCAAGAACCTTTCCTCTTCTTCTTTCTTCTTTCTTCTCCTTCATCTGAGTTGTAACTCAGTTCTGTCCGTCTGCAACTGCGATTGCAAGGAAGAACGTGAGATTTATTTTCTGAACTCAGTTCTGTCCGTCAGCAACTGCGATTGCGAGGAAGAACGTGAGATTTTCTTTCTGATTATTGTTGCTTTTGTAATCAGACTTATATTATAGTGTTCCTCCTGGATCTCGAGAATAATCAGAAGGTGAACGTTTGTTGAACCTCTGATCTCGACATCGAGTCTACCATCTTTGATCAAGTCCCGGGACTAACAAAACCTTATCATATTTCAGTCCCGAAATACTTCCCGTCCCAAAATATGGAAGGACAAAGACGAACTAGGCTAGAGACGCCATACAAAGTACACCAAACGTTGTATAGCGGTCAAGGCTGTCTAGAAGACGAGTGGAGGAGCTATACCATGCCACTGACAACTTCTAAGATCAGACAATTCATATATCAATGTAAATCATATATGCATATATGCCATGGATAAGACGTCGTCGATAAGACAGTCACAAATACAAATATATACATGATCATCCCAGCTAAATATATAATAAAATGATACATAAGTGAACCAACTAGTTGTTTCTAGAATATACAACTACGTCGTCCAACTACGGAAGGAACAAGATCCCGAAAACACGAAAACAAGGACTAATACTTGCCCTTGGATAAACGCTACAACTATCTTCAAAGCAAAGAGCTAGTCCATAGTCATAGCCCATACATAATACGCGGTTATCTCAAGAAGATGCTTTGTCTGGACGCTTCGTTACAAAACTGCAGTGGAAAGATTTTAAAGCGAAATTGAGTTGCACCAAGTACAACAATCATTTGGCAGCTAGAGACCCCATCATCAAAAACCATAATATGCACAGCATTAAAGTAGATTGAAATTAATCTAGATAATACATTGTACGGATCCAAAGTGAGATTGCTCAACTGGAGGTCAGTTTGAGGACAGCGACGTCTGAGCGGAGGACTATTTGGCTCAGGCTTTCATGACCGTCGCAACTTCCGACCACTTAAAAGAACAGTCGGTGAAGTTGGAGGGAGAGCACATGAATCTGATCCCCTTCCAGGATGAAGCTACTCGTCAAGAAGAGGCGCACCGCCGTGCTACCGCGAAGTCCGAAGCCGAAATTGCGGCTCTAAGGGATAGTATCAACCGATTGTGTATCCCTCAGATTTTTTTTGTTTGTAATTGTTTTTTTAGTTGTCGAGACTCGTGTCTTTTTTTCCGTCTTCTGATAGACGTTTTAATAAAGAATCTGTTGGCTTTCAAAATACATGAATGAAGTTTTGTGAAATATCAGAACTAGAGGTAATGTGGACATAGTAAGGATATTTCTGATGGGTATTCCGCTGGAAAATTTGATGTGGACCTGTTATCCGTTTTATATTCAGGGTTCTTGAATATAGATAATAAGTTGAAAAAAGCTGCTAATAGAGGTAATATGGACGTAATAGCATAGGGTGTTCTAAATCTGACCAGATGTAATATGGACGTGGAAGGATATATAACATTAGGTAGGAGTGGATAATTCAGAGGTAATATGGACGTGATTATCCTTGATAAATATTTTGCTCAGAGGTTATATGGATGTGGCAAAACGTTTCTTAATCATCCCAACTGTATTGTAAGCATCGACGCAATATACGTTCGATGATAGATAAGAGTAGCTTGCAACCTAGAATATATATATATATATATATATATATATATATATATATATATATATATATATATATATATATATATATATCATGTACTGTGAAAAAACGGACGGAAAAAAATGAAATCAAGACAACGATATTATTCTCCTTCTATTAATGGGTAGAAAATCCCACATCTGAAGGCAGAAAGTGAGATCGAAAGAAAGGAACCTCATTCCTCTTTTACAGTCTCTTATTTCTCCAGTTCCTATGCAAAGAAAACTCACAAAGAAAACACACAGGAATCCAGAATGAGAGAAAATTTCATATCAAGGGACAAGACTTCACTATAATGCAGTCAGCTACACAGACTGAAGAGGTCACAGCATTCAGAATATAGGCCAGCAAAAGCAACACAAACAATCCGAGTGAAAAGGACCTTCCGATGACGATGTAGATGTCCGCAAGGTTCTAACAAGTTTTATTAAGCAGACTTACTTGACTCATCCTGAAAAAAGATGAAAATGGAGCTACTACAAAAAAATATCTCACAATCAGTAACTTTGCATCAATATTGACGTATCACGAGATGAGAAACATTGTATCAAACTTAAACCGCCCGTTTCTCATCATTTCTAGCATCAAATTGAGATACAGGCAAGATCATTCTATCTGGAAATTAATGTAATGCTGGAGTGTAAAATCTGATGAGATTGTATTGATGCAGTTTGTCATCACAAGTATGGAGACCTGATAACAGAGTGTTATCAAAAACAGAAGTTAGAATACACCTAAGAATCACATCCAACAAAAAAGAATAATATTTAAGATTTGGAGGCGGTACTGTACAGGAAATGGTAATGAAACCTTAGGGGAAGAAAATTTTCCGATACAACTTGTAACTCACAAAAGTATATTTGTAAAGCATCGAGTCGAGGCTGCACTCTTTTGCTTGATCAAGCAGATATCACGACTCTCAACAATACATCATCATTAATTATCAAATGGGAGAAGATAATGAGCTAACTATATCTAAATATGCATGTCCATCATCGTGGAATTTGCTAGAGGAATCTAAGTTGTTTCTAGTCTTAATGTTATATATAAACTTTAAACTTTAGGCCACTGTGAATTTAAATAACATTTCACACTGCAGAACAAAATTTCACATGCCAAGATATGTTGACTTCATACAAGGCATTACTGATCTTTCTTACTCGGTCACAATTACAAGGCACTTTCCACATTGAATCATATAATAGATTGCTACAACCAACCCAGGCAAGTCAATTTCATAATTTACCATACTTTGATCAGTACAATATTTGTCATGAAGCAATCTCTTAATTATTAAGAGGCTGCATCAATATTCGTTGCATATTTGGGTCTCTACATCAGATCATTACCCATGCACACGGATATTCCTTCACCTGACACTCAGTATCATCTGAGTAGCCATTATCTGGTCACTGCAGCATCCCAAGTGACTGTTTATAAGTTCCTCGGTAAATATAACCAGAGAATGAAGATCTCTCTTCTCTATCCCTCTCTCAATAACACCAGCATTGCATTGGCTGGTTGACATAATAGACATGGCTAAGTCTCCATCACCCAGGACAAACTTGGGGAAGTTTTAACAACCAAGATATCCAAGCATTAACACGCTCCTAATTAGTTTTGGTGAGACAACTACCTTAACCCAAGAGTGTCGCAAAATACCGATGGGCTTATTAATCACGACAAGCTAAAAAGAGAACAAAACAACAGAAAGAGATTAAGAAAAAAAAATGTAGCTGTAGTCAAAATAGAGTTATTGGTTAGCTTGTTTACATAATCAGCAACTCAATTCAGTGATGCATGCAAATCAAGACAGCTGAGAAAAGATGCAATTAAAATTATATTCTACACTTGCTTCTAGTTGCCAAGCCTGACACTTCCGAGACATGTCTGCAATGGTGCAATTTCATCGGAAGCCAACTATTTAATAAAACTCAAGTCCGGCAAAAAACCCAGAACATTCTACTACTTCTGCCCAAAAGTTTCAAGTAGCATATATGGAATATCAAACTTCAGCACTATTTTCTTTCTTTCATCTTGCCAAACATTTAATTAACTAAAATGCTCATTATCTTCTAACTAGATTCTCTTGTAACTAACTAAAATGCTCAAGATTCTCTTGTAACTTCTTATTTCTCTCTTATAGATCAACTCATAGACCACTTGTCAACTTGCGAGTTGCGATTAGACCATCTAAAAGAAACATGTAGGATTCTCCATTATTGATAATCTGGTATATTTCTCTCAGGTAAGACATCAAATACTTTGCTGTCATATTAATTTGATACGCTTAAATACATTTTTTTATGACTAAATCATATTCTTCCTGGCTGCGAAGAATTGAGATCTTCTATTCAGTTAAATACATAGGCGGATGGAATTGGGGATTTTCAGGACCACGGATTGGTGTGCGTATTGATCGATAGAAAGTTAACATATTTAAAACGTGTTCTAACCCTTCATAGGCGAAAACTAGGGTTCACGAATTATACCTGCGATGAGAAGAAGACAACAGTTTCCCGCAACCACGAGCAGTCGCTTCTGCACGTATTCCTTCCTCGGGTTGGACATCATGTAGACGACGATCTCCCAACATTTTCTTCCCTTGGCTGTCCTCCCCTTCTCTCCTCTCGTGATGAACGAATTAGAGAAAGATGCTCTTATCTTGATACATATGACGGCCAGAGAATAGAGGGTATATATAGGATACGGCAGGACCATGAGGAGAAATTAGGTTTATGTCTACTAACGGGTCTAGGTATTCCGTGTTCAGTCCGAACACACAACCAAGGCCTGTTAACAATAGCTCGGTCCACTAAAGAGCTACTGTTGTACTACCTTCCTAATCCCAAATTACGTTTATGGGCTCCTTCTCATTATATGCTTGTTTGTCTCCCCATGTTAAAATATCGAATGTCTGTCAATCAAAATAAGTTACCGACAACTACATTCATCGACATCTTTTATCCTTAAGTAGTACCACTCAACTTTATTTGTCATGTCGGATATAATCCACATGCAGGGTTTACATGACAATCCTTGGACATCATCAATCCGATACATCGGGACATGGATTCCTTTTATAATCAACAGCCCATCATACGCATAATGCCATTATCCAATTCATAGAGGTAAAATTGACTCATTATGAATCTTACTCTTTTATGAATCAAAGTAATGTACACTGCATATACATGTCTGTTATTATATCCGAATTAAGAGCACAAGCATCCATAATAACGGAGGTGTTTGTTCTGTTATGTAGTCAGTACAAAGAGAACAACCTCAAGTGGTCATGTTCAACACACACAAAGTGCACTAGTATAAACCTATAGTTAAGATAGACTAATGCCAGATTACACTACAACCTTACCAATGGTTTGTCCAAATCCATCTAGGTTGTGAACCATTTATATATTCTTCAAGGGACTGATAATATGATCTTCTGTGTGTCACCACACACCATATTATCTACAATGTAGAATATCAGACACTTGCATTAACATATAACAAATATAAAATGCCAACATTTGTCCATATGATTCTCATTCAAAAATAATAGAAAAATATAGTTAATACAAAAGTGATGCTTTTAGTATATAACCCTAACATAGGCAAGCCTCATGGTCGCTAATTCAACATCAAGTACAATTCAATTATATTACCTATAGCAACTCATACTACATAAAACCATATTTGGGGAGTAATAAGGTACAATGAGTTTTTCAAGGTGATGCACAATTCTATTATGCTTCCTACAACAACCCATACTATATAAAATCACCTTTTGACGACTGATAAGGTGAAAAATGCATCTGGCATGAATTATGCCAACGGCGATTAACTCATAGACCACTTGAAAGTAAAGTTCGCACTACCAGTATTGGAATCGGTACGGTACGGACCTTTCCAATGAGTATCGGGATCGGCGGTATCAACAATATCGATGGTTTCATATCGGAGTATCGGATCTTTTGGTATCAGAAAACAAATAATTATTAATACATTATTATTAGGAAAAATTATTTTATATATTAGACATAATTTTAAGTATTTCTTGTGTTGTTTCTTAGTAATTTTGGTATTAAATGAAATAGTATCGCCCTTCCCGATTGGTTTACCTGCGATAGATAAGTTTTTTTTTTCTTTTACATGCTTTTACAACCTTACTATACTTTTACACCCTTGCTGATTTGTCTTTTTCATTCAATTTTTCTTGTCGAATTGACTGAAAGAGAGACCCCGATGTTGGTATCGGTCAGTATCGGTGTCGGTATCTGATCGAGACATGTCAAACCGTATCGTTATCGGCCGCATCGGATCGGTATCGGTTTATATTGCAAACTATGAGTTGAAACTTAAACCAACTTGGATTAGGCATCTAAAAGAAGCTTGCATGAAATTTTATAACGAAAGCCCTCAACATTTATTTAGAAATCGGCAAGTTCCTCCTACTACTTTTCTTGTCGTATTAATTTCATCTGCTTAAATCTAGATTTTTTTTTGACTAGGTCATGTTCTTGATGTCTGCACATAATTGGTGTCTTCCATTTAATTACATACATAGGCATAACTGGAACTCAATCTTTGCATGAGCAGACAATTTATGCTATCCTCCATCAACAACTTTTTAACACTTTCCAATCTCCAATCCATTCAGATAAACTTCGCCAAAGCCAGGGCCATTCTCCATAAATTTGATAACTATTTGTTCCACGAAACTACCCTCCTAACCTTAAAACCATCATTCCTATCTTCAGTTTTTCATAGTTTGAATCCACACCCATCTCAACAATTTTCCAAATTGACCTTATGCTCATTGTACATGACTAGATGCATATAGAAAGATAAACAGTGCAATCAGAGCATCTCCAATTGACACAATACGAATCATCTTGTAACCCTCCAGTACATAACATATACAAAACATTGTTTGTAAGCCAAATTATCTACAAATAATCCATCCCAAGAAGGAGAGAACAACAAAGGAGGATCATCTAAAGAAAACCAGACAATGAGACCCGAGGATACATAAAAATGGGAAACATAATTCTTTCCTGGAACCTACGCAGCCAGATTGGAGCATAAAATTTATGCCCCACTAATAATATACTGGATAGAAATGTATCATGCATCAGATCACCTATCCCTGGATCAAATACATGGAGAGAGAGAGTTCACAGAAACATCGACTGCTCATTAATGCTAGTTTCAGCACAGAAACCACCACAAATATTACACCAATTTCTGTTCTACCTACATTCATTTCATCTGTCTTGGTCACTTCTGACGAACCCTCAAGTTTGACGACTATAAGCTCACAACCATATTCAAACATTGTTAATTTACCTATAGCCACAATACCAGTTTATTGCTCTCTATAGCCCAACTTCGCTAAAATAGTTGTCACTCATAAACTAAAAGGAAATAAGCAAATTTAACAAGAATGAATCAATCTAGCATGCATCACAAACAAGAGGATTGACCCAAAAGATCACTGACCACACCTCCATATAAATGAACGATATGTATCTCAAAAGTCATCTAAAAGGGAACATGAAGCAGAAATAACACCCCAAGCATTGTACCATTGAATAAAAAGAGAGAAAAAAAAATAAGATCAGACCTTTAATTTTTGTTGGCGAATCTCAGGACATTACATATGTGGGGATGTCAACAGGAGTAAAATAGAACATCGGCTCTTACTAGCAAAAGTAAATATACTACTCGTTTTCGGGAACAGAAATTTAATAAAGCATCGTTCTAGTAACAAATGCCACGCCACAAAGAAGTTGTTCCTTTTAGTTCTAATTCTACCAGCATTTTCCAATATTTCCATGTTCAGCTCCATCAAGACGATTGTTAAAATCAAACCCGCACCATATTCAAATATTGTCAATTTACCAACACTCACTCTACCAATTTAGTTCGCTTGCTACAGACTAAGGTGCTGTTTGTTTGCACCTCTGAAGTCTGAATAGGAGAAAGTTTCGGACTTAAGAGATGCATGTCGTTTGGTTGTCAACAAATTCATAGGCAATGTCTGAATTTTGCCTTTAAAACATTCAGATGTAAAATAGGCTCTAAAATCTAACATCTGAATCTGAACAAAAAATCTTTAATTCTGTCCAAATATCTTTGTCAAAAATACTTAAATACAAGGGTATAATGGTCTAAATAATATTTATTCAGTGTCCAGATGTAAAACATGCAAACAAACAAACAAATTTCTATTCTACAAACACAACGATCGGTCTAACATGCATACAACAACAAACAACTACTACAATAAATGGATTTCTACTGATCATCCCGTACAAAAATAGCAAGTTCAGATGCGATTATACAAAAATACTAAATCATACATCAGTATATAAGCAGTAAATTGCAAAATTAGATCGTAAAAGACCTACTACAAAACGCAATGGAAGTAGTGAAATATAACATGATCTTGATTTCCCAAGCTAAAGTCATCGAGTCTCACCAATAACATCGTCTAATCAAACACTTCCTCAAACAAAAATTAGCAAGACACCGAATCAAAGAAGCACTGGATCTCTTACGTATCGGCCGCGATCGCGATCGGGATCGGGATCAGGAGCCGGCGGTGGCGCCGGCGGCAGCGGATCGGTAGCGGTAGAGCTTGCCGAAGACGTGGAGCGCGGTGACGAAGCCGATGAAGCAGAGGCTCATGACGAGGACGACGGTCGGCGACATCTTCAGCCCCGGGGCGTCGTCGGTGTAGAACCTCAGCATGTTGCTCCCGCCGCCGCCGCCGCCGGAGAAGCCTCCCCCTCCGCCTCCGCCGCCGCCGCCGCCGGCGATCCGGCGACGCCTCATGCCGGCTGTCGCCGCCGCCGAGCCCCTGGGCCCCACGGTGGCCGGACGGGAGGTGGCTCCGGCGGAGGAGGCGGTCTGCGACTGGGAACTTCCTCTCGCCATCAGAGATCGGAAGAGAGAGGGAAAAAAAAATAGAGAGAGCGAGGGAGAGCGTGTGTGGTTTTGTGAGATCGGCCGGCGAAATCGTGACTGTAATTGGAATCTGGAGTGCCGGCGGAACAGGTTAAAAGAATATGCGAGCGAATAGAAGGAGTACACGTGTCAAATAAGGGGAATAATTAGTTCAACTCCCCGGCCTATTTGTATCAATTATCAATGCAAGTATAAAACTAAAAGTTTTTATCATGCAATTACATTATATATACGCAGCCCGATTTGAATTACCAATCTTTTTTGAAGGTTTTTTTAGGGGCACCTCCACATTTACTAAGGGACAACCCAAAATTTTTTTGAAAAAATTACAAGTTTGCCATTGATTTTTTTTACTAGGGGGGCAGCCCAAAAAATACTATATAAGCAAATTTGATTTTAGATTTCATCTCTCTCTTTCTTCCTCCCTCTACTACTTCTCTTCCTCCACTCTTTTTTTCTCCTCCTCATATAAACCTATAATTAACCTAACCTAGGTAAAATTGTCCCCCAACCTAAAATTTTTGGTAGAATACAGTGTCAAGCACTTCTCCCATTAATTTGTAAGTCGTCGAATTTATTTTTGTGTAATATTTTAAGTTTTAACCTAAATTTTACATATAAAAGTTGAATTTTGTGTTTAATGTAGAAAAAATAGAAAATGGAACAACCCGGACCATCAAATGCTGGATACTCTCCTCCCACAACTTCCGAAGAACACTTTGACGCATCGGAAACCCTCGTGGTAACTACACTTGAACTTTACTTCGGGTGAAAAATTGGACTTTGACTGTCACCCTCACTTTTTCCAGTTAGGGGTAAAATGGTAATTTTCCATTTATATTATTTTTGGGAATTTTATTTCATGAATAATATTATTTAATTATTATAGGAGTCGGGTTCGAATTTTATCGCATTCCGAGTTAATTCGGGACCTCGGTGAATTTCGACTTGAGCTGTAATTAGCCTGTTAGCTAACCATGGCCCACCACACTAAAAATTAGGGTTTAAGAGTTTGGACTAGTTCCCCATGAGTAATTTAGTTTAATTATGATTTTTATTTATTTTTAGCAACATCCTAAACCTAATTTGGAAATTGTTTAATATTAGGCTTAGGGAGGGACAAACTTGTAATTTACAAGTGCCCCTCACACCCCCACCATGCTTGGCCGGCCATGACAGCCCCCGTGTGCCGTGTCCTAGAGCGAAGTGCACGCGTGCACGACGCTGTTTTCGTGTGCACGTATCAGTGCTTACCCGAGCTGGATTTTTGGGAGTTTGGACACACGAAAACGTGTCGTGGTGTCGTGTCAGTGCCTTGGGATCCTAGAGTACCTATGGGGTGTCAGTTACCAACCCTTGGTTGGGAGTCTTAGCTCGTTGGGTTGCGTGAAAATCGAATTACCCTAAATTCCAGTGCACTGTGCACAGTCCCAGTTTTGAGTTTGTTTCCCAGTTTTGAAAATCGAATTTCGATTCGATTTTGTTTATGTTTAATACATTAGACTAGTGTATTTTAGTGTGTAGATGTGAAGTGCATAGGTATTTGTGAGGGTAGGTCGAATTTGGGGAGATTTGGTTGTGTGTGTGTGAAGTTATGTAGTTATGTACATATGTATGTATATGTGTGTGTGTGTGTGTGGTTCTGGAATTGTTCCAGAACCTGGGAACAATCCCCCCCCTGTCCTGACTGTTCACAGTCTCTCTCTCTCCCTCACTGTCTCACTCTCTCTCTTTCCCTTTGTCTTTCTATATATATATGTGTAATATATATAGTTATATATATATATATGTGTTGTATATATATATATATATATACATGATATATATGTATATTTATTTTTAGGTCTCCTTAGGTCAAAAACAGTGTATATAAGTATGTGGTTGTATTTATATATGTTATTTATACTTTGGGTATGTGGGTAGTAGGTTAGATAGTGTATATCTATATGTATATATATATATATATATATATATATATATATATATATATATATATATATATATATATATATATATATATATGTATAACCTTTAGTTATAGGTTTATATTAAAACCTAGACTATGGCCTATGGCCAGGATCACTAGCCTATGGTTTGGGGCTAGCCCTAATGACCCAAAACCCTACTAGTAACCCTTGTTGACTAAAGGTTGACCAAAGTCAACCTTAGGTCAAGTTGACCTAGTTAACCTAGATTTAACTAGGAATGACCCAAGGTAACTAGTTTAACATTGTTTGACCTAACTTGGACTAGTTTGACCAGTTTGACTCTTAGAGTTGACCATTGTTGACCATGGTTGACTAAAGTCCACTATTGGTCAAACCATGACCTAATTGACCTAATAAATGACTAGTTCAACTAGTCAGATCATGTTGACCTAATTACCCTAACTGACTAGTCTTGTTTGACCAATACCTTAGTTTGATCTAGACTTGATCCAGATTGATCATGTTGACTAGTATTGACTAGTTTGATTAGAATGTTGACCAGGAGTTGACTTTAACCTAGATTAAACTTGTTTGACCTTATTTGACTTAGTATGACTTCCTGTGACTTAGTTTGACTATTAGAGTTGACCCAGAGTTGACTTTTGACCAGTTTGACCTAGAATCATGTAGTATGCATTGTATACTTTATTTTATCATTGTGGATACATTGTGACTTGTATTGCTCTGACTAGGAGCCACACACCTCTCCTCAGGCAGTATATCCTCTTCAGACATTCAGTTATCAGGCGAGTACATTCTCTGACCGTTTCATATTTGCCAGGATTTATATTCTTGCTCTAGATTACTTTACTTGATGCTGACACGATTGTTATCACGGATTGGTACTATATGGATCTTTTCATGAGATGTTATCCCCCTCGGGAGCATCAGATACAGCATGTTTGTGCTTTTCACGAATCATCATGTATCTCTATGCTTTCATAGATTCACGAATCGCTTGTGACTCATGTACTCTCATGCTCACAGAGCCTCTCATGAATCTCCCATTTATGGGCTTATCACGAATCTTAACATAACCTGAATGGATCCTTGTGTATTGATTAGGGATGGGGGAGTGGAAATAGTCATGTGAATAATATCCAAAGTAGTGTAGTCATGAATCACTCTTAGCTGTAGCCATGAATCTCCTATGCCATTTCACATGTCTATATTTTACTCTGACTCACTAGACACTGCTAGTTCTCTATATACAGTTGATATTTCTTTACAGTTATCTCTTTTGCTACATGTATCTTCCTTCAGCAGTTCCTGTATTTTACTCTATTGCATGCTTTATATCTCCTATCATACTATGCACTGCGTGAGATGTATTGTGCTCGTTCCCGTCCTGATTGGACCTGTTGAAAATATTACAGAGGATGAGGAGGAGGCCCTGGTGTCTACCTATTATGGAGCAGGACTAGATGATACTTATGTTGTGGACCCTCAGCAGGATCCACCTGCAGCTGAGGATGTTGTTCCAGTAGTCTCGACCAGTTTAGTCTAGGCAGTCTTTCTATATTTACATTTTGTCTCACTTTCTGTGTTGTATTTTGAGATGTGGAGATGTATAGACTCTTAGACTTTTTGTATTATGAGTTGTCAGTTCTGGATATTATGTTGTACTAGACACTAGACTTATTCATCTATGATACTGTTCTCTTGAGTTACTATCTATCTATCTGTTCTTCATTTTTCTACCTTAGATGTGATGAGACAGCATATTGTTATATCACCTCCACTCGGAGAGTATAAACTGTACAGGTACTTGATATTGTAGATGATTTACCTAGGACAGCGTTACCGCGACACTGCGGCGTAGGCTGGACGTACCCACTTCTCGTGCCCTTACTCTAGGGCTAAGTAACACTCCAACTCTCTCTCTCTCTCTTCCAAATTAATTTCTTTTCAAAGCTTTTCTTCCTCTCCAAACCTACAATTAGGTATGCATTAATCTCT
This sequence comes from Iris pallida, assembly GCA_029216955.1. Classification (NCBI taxonomy): domain Eukaryota; kingdom Viridiplantae; phylum Streptophyta; class Magnoliopsida; order Asparagales; family Iridaceae; genus Iris; species Iris pallida. The sequence continues at coordinate 4,362,570 of JANAVB010042819.1, forward strand.
CAATTAATTCGCTTTTGCATAGTTCATTCACATTAATTAGAGATTGACCATTCTCTTCCATTTGCCCACAAATTTTGTAGGTTTCCTTAGAAAAATAGGTTAAGGATTATTTGGATTTAATCATTTTGTGAATGATATATTATATATATATATATATATTTATATATATATATATAATTATATATATATATATATTATATATATATATATCACATATATATATATTATATATATATAATACATGTTATTATGTGTGTGTATTTATTTATGTATTTGTGTGTGTGTAGAGGAGGGTGATATTGTCATCATGGGGATGGTGGTGTTGTGAGAGTGATGTTGTGTATGTTGTGTGTGTTTATTGTATATAGTATATATGTATATATATATATATATATATATATATATATATATATATATATATATATATATATGGATATATATATTATATATATATATATATATATATATATTAATAATAGTTATATGAGTGTATTTATATATATATACATGATGTGTGTATATGGATGTGTGTGTGTTAATATTATTTAGAGGGATGGATAGATATAGATAGATTATATATAGATATTAGTTATATAAATATATATATATATATATATAATATATATATATATATATATATATATTATATATATAGAGATAGATATATTATATATATATATATATCTATATATATATATATTATATATAGCTGCTGCAGCAAGCTGCTGCTGCTGCAGCAAGCTGCTGCTGCTGCTGCGTTTAATCTTCTTCTTCGTCTCCTCTTCATCTCCCTATATAATACACTTCCTATATTATATTATATATATAATATATATATAATATATCTAAATATATCTATCTATATATATATATATATATATAGATAGATATATATATATATATATATATCTATATATATAGATATATATAATATATGAAGTGTATTATATAGGGAGATAGAAGAGGAGACGAAGAAGAAGATTAAACCAGCAGCAGCAGCAGCTTGGCTGCAGCAGCAGCAGCTTGCTGCAGCAAGCACAGCAGCTTGCTGCAGCAGCAGCAGCAGCTACCTGCTGCAGGAACAGCCCCCCACCTTGCTTTTAGCCTATTTACACCCCCCCTTTTCACCTATACATATAGGTATATATATAGATATATATATATATAAGTATTATATGGTTGGAATCGTAGAGAGAAGAGGAGAAAAAGATTATGGAATGAGAAATTAGAAAATGATTTGAGGTTGGGAGGAAAGATTGAAAAAGTTGGAAGAATAGGAAAAGGCTAGAATAGAAAAAGGGAAAAAATCGAGTTAGAGGGCAAACGGAGTTCGGAGTATCCGATTGAGTTGAAACTTGGCATGGGGCATGAATACGTGATTTAGATTTTGCGGGTAGGCTTCCGGGTGGAATTCGGGGTCGTAGGGCGCCCGTATCGTGCCGTATCGGTGCGTATCTTGAAATATTCAAGATTTTGACAACGGACCGTATCGTGGACCGAATGTCCACGATACCTAGGTATTTTGGTAGATATTATATGTATAGGCTAGTATCATACTACCCTAGGGAGATCGGGTCAAAATATCAGCGTAGGTAGGCTAACTGGATAGTTGCCGAAGCTAGAATTTTACCCTTTTTAAGGGTAAAATAGATATTGGCCTACGGCCAAGATATGAGTTCGAAGTCCAAGATGGACTTGGATATGGGTTGTAGAGGTTGGTAATAGTTAGAAATAGTCGCCTAGACTAGTCTTGGCCCCGGTTGACCACGGTTGACTTTTTGGACCAAAAGTCAACTATGGGTCAACACTTTACCCAAATTAGTCCCGATTTCCGTTAGACTTTGTAGTTGACCAAAAGTCAACTATTAGTCACCATTGACCTAGGGTTGACCATGGTTGACCTAGAGTTGACCAGAGTTGACCAGTTGACCAAAAGTCAACTGTAGGCCAACTCTTGATCCCGTTTGACTTTCTTCGACTTGTTTTGACCCGTGATGCCTGGTATGACCTAGGATTGACTTGGTTAGGCTTAGATTGACTGATATAACTTGATTTAACCTAGATTGACTTGACAGGACTTAGTGTGACTCAGTGAGACCTAGTTTGACCTAGATTGCATATCATTCATTGTAAATCATTCCTAACTTGTTTAAACCTAAATTAACTTACAGTATCTCATATTTAGGTCTTCTGATACCGCTCTGAGCATTGATATACCATACAGCTCAGGACAGCAGGCGAGTACATTCACTGATAGTTTTCATTGTCTTGATATCTGCTATATCCGATTCAGTCGTAGTGTCTTACTTGATTCTTGGTCACGATAGCTCACGGACTAGTACACATTGGATCATGACATGAGATGTTGTTCCTGGATTTCTGGGTATATGGGTACACTCCCTGTCTTGTTCCCTGTACTTGTATAGACACCGATTTCTAAGAGGATTTGCTACCCTCTTACGAAATTACGTGCCATGACGTGTCATGTCCAGATCTATTGTACTATTCGGGGATGGGGAATTATTAGGGGCTATGTGATCCAAGCCACCCTGTCACTATTCATGTGCTCGTACCACTCTTCCCTCACGAAGGGTGTAGCGAGATCCTTTGCCTTGTGCTCGTTATCCAGGTTGGCCGGCATGTCTCTCCGTTGAGGTTACCGCGGATTGCCGGGCCAAGTGGATAGCCTGTCCTGTCACTTATCCCAAGCCGATCACATATCGCTCTAATAATTCAAATCACATTTTATATTTATTTGTCTTATCGTATATCCTGTTCTGTTCTACATTCAGTATTTTCTCACCATGCCATGATATACAGTTACTCACATGCTCTACTTTCCTTTACATTGTACCTTGATTTGAGACTAAGTTCTGCTCGGGAGAAGAGTTACAACCCCGGTCCTTATTTGGTTTAAGGGTTGTAACTCGACTTCCGAATGGTCCCAAGTCTTCGTATATCTTTGTCTTGTAGTTCATTATACTGTCTCTTATAGAATTTGTCAATTCATATGGAACTGCTGTTAGTGTTTGTACTTGCTCATTTTCCTGACAGGATACCGTTATGATATATTACAGATAATTCTGATGCGGACTGTTCGACCTATTATGGGATCGAGTCAGATGGAGTAGCATTAGATCGTGGCCTTATAGTAGAGCCACTAGATTTGTACTTCCAGAGTAGTGTAGGTTAGCTAGGTTTGACTGGACTGCGATCCAGCTAGCTTATCAGACTGTAGTTTCTATATTCTATTTTGATACTCTGGGATGATGTATATATCTGGGCTTGTATTAGACTGTGGACTTATTTTACTCTTCATCTATCATATGTCTTTTCTCTGAGCTATCTACCTTAGTTTTATTCTGTGATTGAGACTGTATTATTATGTCACCTCCATTCGGAGAGTATATACTGTACAGGTACATTTTAACTGTTAGTCGTAGGTATTTACAGACGTTATATACAGCATTCTACCGCCGATTCTGCGACGTAGGCTGGACGTACCCACGTGCTTGTGCCCCTCATAAGGGTGCGGGTCGTGATACGTTTTTGTGGTGGCCCACGTAGGTCGAGTGTCGCAATTAGTGCGATCTCGTAATGGTGCTCGACTTAGAGTACTAATTACGAGCCTGCGATTATGACGTAGGACCTAGGACATGATAGGAGTTTCTCAATCACACTTAGGAAATTTCTGATCTTTTGATTATCATGATTATTCACCTTATATTAAATTAACTGTCCTTCTTTGATAATCTACTCATGTGCCATATTGATCTCTTGTTTTAATTCGTCTCCAGGATGACGAAGACACATCCGCAGGCCTCTGGATCGAGTAGCTTGCCTGAGAGATCCGATCAGGCCGAGGAGGAGGTTCATGAGACTGCCCCCAGTGATTCTACTATTCCAGAGACCCAGGCAGTTGCGCAGGGAGGTCTACCACCTCCACCCCTGAGGGTTACGGCCGTTCTTCCAGAGATACTGTCGCCACTACCACCGATACCGACGGATACACATCACATGTTCCTTCTCCTTCAGCAGATGATGGAGACACAGCGGGCCCAGGCAAAGGCATCGCAGCGCCAGTCGGAGGCGTCACACCGACAGATCGAGATGCTGAGGCAGAGTATGGAGAACTCACATCAGCTTGCCCTAGCAGCAGTAGAGAGAGTGGCACCGGGTACGGTGCAGGGCCCTACTAGCCAGCAGCCGTACCAGCAGCAGTCCAGGCCGGGGACAGTGTTGGACTTCAGGAAGATGAGCTCCAGGGACTTCACAGGCACGGAGGGCATCCTTTACGCAGACGACTGGCTAGAGGATGTAGAGCGGAGCATGGAGCTGGCAGAGCTTCCTAGAGCGCTTTGGGTTTCGGCCGCAGCCAGCCGATTCTTCGACATTGCGCTGACATGGTACCGCACGGATCCTCGTGCGTCGGTGAGAGGGCTGACTTGGGAGAACTTCCGGAGGCTCTTCAAGGAGAAGTTCTTTCCGGACGTGGCTCTTACAGCATTAGAGGGCCAGTTCGTGGGTCTAGTTCAGGGGAACTCGTCGGTGGACGAGTATGCAGCTGAGTTCTTCCGCCTTAGCAGGTTCGCTCCCGGTATGATCCAGGATGAGGGGCAGAAGGCTCGTAAGTTCCGTAGGGGACTTATTCATGCAGTACGTACCCGCACCTCGGGTCGCCGTGATGTGACGTTCGATCAGATATTGATGGACGCGCAAATCGCAGAGGAGGACTTCGGCCTCAAGCCGAAGAGGAGCGGAGATACTATGGGGGCGAGTTCCAGTACGGGACCGACAAGCGCCCCCACTTTCAGCAGCAGCAGCAGAGGCCATTTCAGCAGCAGCCTCTGTTACAGATCCAGCAGGCACTGGTGCGTGCCCAGCAGCACCAGGGCCAGGGCCAGAGACCGACTATACCGTGCGGCTTCTGCGGGAAGCCGGGGCACACCAGGGAGGCTTGCAGGAAGAGGTTGGGCGTCTGTCTCTACTGTGGGGCGCCCGATCACCAGCTGAAGGATTGCCGCCTTCGCAGAGTCAGAGGAGGCCAGGACAGAGCACAGCCGGCTAGAGGACCAGCGGTTCAGCAGAGGGGTCCTCTACTCCAGACCAAGCAGCAGCGTTTTGTCCAGCACCAGAGGGGAGCACCCGCGGGCAGGGTGTTCGCTTTGGCAGCAGAGGAGGAGGCAGAGCCCGTGGGAGATGTTGTTGCAGGTCATGTTCTCCTAGATTCTTTCCCTGCTTTCGCCTTATTTGATTCTGGGGCGACCCATAGTTTTGTGTCTGTTTCTTTTGCTCTGAGACACAATATCATTGCTGAATATATGGGTAGGACTTGCAAGATTATGACCGGGGGAGGTATTATCCTGGTTAATAATATTTGCAAGGGGCGGAGAGTCACTCTGAGAGGCCGGGACTTGAGTGCGTGTCTGCTCGTAATGCCTCTACCGAGGTACGATATGGTACTCGGTATGGATTGGTTGAGCATGCACCATGCTAGCATTGATTGTAGAGGAGGCAGAGTTCTTTTTAGGACGCCGGGTGAGCCAGAGATCGAGTTTGCTCGAGGAGCAGCGGAGCCGGAGGCTGGATTCTGTGGAGCTTTGTTGGCGGGGCAGGATTTGCCACATCCGTTGATTGCTGAGTTCTCGAATGTCTTTCCCGAGGAGTTGCCGGGGATGCCGCCAGACAGGGACATTGAGTTCTCCATAGACTTGGTGCCGGGCGCCGAGCCCATCTCGCAGCATGTCTATAGGGTGAACAACAGCGAGTTGATAGAGCTGAAGAAGCAAGTCGACGAGCTGCAGGACAAGGGGTTCATCAGATCCAGTTCTTCGTCCTGGGGAGCGCCAGTCCTGTTCGTGCCGAAGAAGGACGGTACGTCCCGCATGTGCATTGATTACCGGGCGCTCAACAACCTCACTATCAAGAATAGGTACCCTTTGCCGAGGATCGACGACTTGTTCGATCAGCTGAGTGGGGAAAAGGTCTTTTCGAAGATAGATTTGAGGTCCGGGTATCACCAGCTGAAGGTGAGGCGGGATGACATTCCCAAGACGGCATTTCGGACTCGGTACGGCCAGTACGAGTTTACAGTGATGCCATTTGGGTTGACCAATGCTCCCGCGGTGTTCATGAACTTGATGAACAAGGTATTCCATCAGTACCTTGACAAGTTCGTGGTGGTCTTCATAGACGATATCTTGATCTATTCGAAGACGCAGGAGGAGCATGAGGAGCACTTGAGAGTTGTGTTAGAGACTCTGAGGAGGGAGCAACTCTACGGGAAGCTTTCGAAGTGTGAGTTCTTCTTAGACCAGGTGGAGTTCCTAGGTCATGTTGTGACCGAGCACGGGATTTCAGTAGACCAGAGGAAGATTTCGGCAGTGGAGTCTTGGTCTACGCCCAGTTCAGTTGCCGAGGTTCGGAGCTTTCTGGGTTTGGCTGGTTATTACCGGAAGTTCGTTCAGGACTTCTCGAGGATTGCAGAGCCGATGACTAGACTCACCAGAAAGGACGTGGAGTTCGTCTGGATTGATGAGTGTCAGGCTGCATTCGATGAGCTGAAGAGGAGGTTGACTTCAGCTCCGATCCTGACTTTGCCATCTGGGTCAGGAGGGTTCTCGATCTTCAGCGATGCTTCCGGGAAGGGTTTAGGGTGTGTTCTTCAGCAGCACGGGAAGGTGATTGCCTATGCATCCAGGCAGTTGCGTCCTCATGAGAAGAACTATCCTACTCATGATCTGGAGTTGGCCGCGGTGATATTTGCTTTGAAGTTGTGGAAGCATTACCTGTACGGAGAGCGAGTTGAGATCTTCACAGATCACAAGAGCTTGAAGTACGTGTTCACTCAGAAGGAGTTGAACATGCGGCAGAGGCGGTAGTTAGAGCTGATGAAGGACTTCGATATATCCTTGCAGTACCATCCGGGGAAGGCCAACGTAGTTGTAGATGCCTTGAGCAGGTATCATGTTGCTATGTTCTTGACGACAGATCGTTATTTGTTGGCCGACCTGGATAGTTTGGGTATCGAGGTCATCATTCCGGGCATGGAGATCCAGATGTGGGGTTTGCAGATTCAGTCTGAGCTGATGGATAGAGTCAGGTCAGTACAGTATGATGATGATGCCCTGAGGAGCATCAGGGAGCAGGTGAGGATGGGCTTGCTTGACGATTTCTCTGTAGCCGAAGACGGGTCGTTGTGGCACGGTACTAGGCTGTGCGTTCCGCGTGGAGAGCTTCGGGAGGAGGTTCTTCAGGAGGCGCATCGCTCTCAGTATTCTATGCATCATGGAGCCAACAAGATGTATAGGAACCTGAGAGAGCACGTATGGTGGTATGGCATGAAGTGCGAGGTAGCTCAGTTTGTATCTCGTTGTCTTGTGTATCAGCAGGTGAAGGCCGAGAGGCAGAGACCAGGTGGATTGCTACAGCCGCTACCCATTCCCGAGTGAAAGTGGGAGCACATCACCATGGACTTTGTATCTGGACTTCTACGGTCGCCAGGAGGAAAGGACGCGGTTTGGGTCATAGTTGATAGATTGACCAAATCGGCCCACTTTTTGCCTTTCAAAGTGGGTTTGTCTACGGAGAGGCTGGCTGAGCTGTATGTTCGTCAGATTGTGAGATTGCACGGAGTTCCGGTGAGCATAGTTTCAGATCGGGATAGCCGATTCACTTCCCACTTCTGGAGGAGTTTGCAGGCTAGCTTGGGCACCTCGCTCAAGTTTAGTACTGCTTATCATCCTCAGACAGACGGGCAGTCGGAGAGGACCATCCAGACTCTGGAGGATATGCTTCGCACATGTGTGCTAGATCTCGGGGGTTCTTAGGAGGACCATCTTCACCTGGTAGAGTTTGCTTACAACAACAGCTACCAGGCCAGTATAGAGATGTCACCATTTGAGGCTCTATATGGACGGAGATGCCGTACTCCCTTATCTTGGGACGATGTTGGCGAGCGGGCGCTTCTTGGGCCGGAGATGGTTGTGGATGCGGCCGAGAAGGTCAGATTGATTAGAGACAGACTCCGGGTGGCTCAGGATAGGCAGCGGCATTGGGCCGATAGTCACCGGAGACCGTTAGAGTTCGAGGTTAGTTTCAGTTCTTGTCATGCTTGTTGTGATTGTTTGTTAGTTGTGTGTTGAGTTTTTGTCTTGTGTCTAGGTTGGTGACATGGTATTTCTGAGGATATTCCCGACACGTGGTACTATTCGCTTTGGCGGCGGTGGGAAGCTCAGTCCGCGCTACATCGGACCTTTCACCATCATGGAGAGGATCAGTGTAGTAGCCTACCGACTGGACTTGCCTACCAGGCTCGAGGGAGTGCACAACGTGTTTCATGTATCCCAGCTGAGGCGGTACGTGGCAGATCCTAGCCATGTATTGGACCATTCAGCGATACAGGTGGGACCTACTCTCAGCTATCCAGAGCAGCCAGTGGAGATTCTGGATCGCAGAAAGAAGGTGCTCCGGAACCAGGTCATACCCTTGGTTCGGGTTGCGTGGAGACATCACTCTCCAGGTGAGTCTACCTGGGAGAGGGAGGACGACATGCGGGAGCGTTTTCTTTATCTTTTCGCGCCCTGAGGTATAAATTTATTTCCTTTAATTCTGTTTGTGATTTTCTGTGCTTGTTGTCTTCAATTTCGAGGACGAAATTTTTTTTATGGTGGATAGACTTGTCACCCTCACTTTTCCAGTTAGGGGTAAAATGGTAATTTTTCATTTATATTATTTTTGGGAATTTTATTTCATGAATAATATTATTTAATTATTATAGGAGTCGGGTTCGAATTTCATCGCATTCCGAGTTAATTCGGGACCCCGGTGAATTTCGACTTGAGCTGTAATTAGTCTGTTAGCTAACCATGGCCCACCACACTAAAAATTAGGGTTTAAGAGTTTGGACTAGTTCTCCATGAGTAATTTAGTTTAATTATAATTTTTATTTATTTTTAGCAACTTCCTAAACCTAATTTGGAAATTGTTTAATATTAGGCTTAGGGAGGGGCAAACTTGTAATTTACAAGTGTCCCTCACACCCCCACCATGCTTGGCCGGCCATGACAGCCCCCCCCCCCCTCTTCCTTCTTCACTAAGTAACACTCCAACTCTCTCTCTCTCTTCCAAATTAATTTCTTTTCAAAAGCTTTCTTCTTCCTCTCCAACCTACAATTAGGTATGCATTAATCTCTCAATTTAATTCTCTTTTGCATATAGTTCATTCACATTAATTAGAGATATGACCATTCTCTTCCATTTGCCCACAAATTTGTAGGTTTTCCCTAGAAAAATAGGTTAAGGATTATTTAGGATTTAATCATTTTGTGAATGATATATATATATATATATATATATATATATATATATCTATATATATATATATATATATATATATATATATATATTTTATATATATATATATATATATATATATATATATATATATATATATATAAAATATATATATATATATATATATATATATATATATATATATATATATATATATATATATATACCATATATATATATATATATATATATATACATGTGTATTTATGTGTGTGTATTTATTTATGTATTTGTGTGTGTGTAGAGGAGGGTGATATTGTGTCATGGGGATGGTGGTGTTGTGAGAGTGATGTTGTGTGTGTTTGTGTGTGTGTTTATATATATATATATATATATATATATGTATATATATATATATATATATATATATATATATATATATATATATATATAATAAAAAATATATATATATATATATATATATATAGTTATATGAGTGTATTTATATATATACATGGATGTGTGTATATGGACGTGTGTATATGGATGTGTGTGTGTTATATATATATTTAGAGGGATGGATAGATATCTAGATAGATTATATATAGATATCTAGTTATATATATATATATATATATATATATATATATATATATATGTATATATATATATATATATATATATATATATATATGAAGTGTATTATATAGGGAGATAGAAGAGGAGAAGAAGAAGAAGATTAAACGCAGCAGCAGCAGCAGCTTGCTGCAGCAGCAGCAGCTACCTGCTGCAGGAAACAGCCCCCCACCTTGGCTTTTAGGCCTATTTACACCCCCCCTTTTTCACCTATACATATAGGTATATATATAGATATATATATATAAGTATTATATATGGTTGGAATCGTAGAGAAGAGGAGAAAAAGATTATGGAATGAGAAATTAGAAAAGGATTTGAGGTTGGGAGGAAAGATTGAAAGAAGTTGGAAGAATAGGAAAAAGGCTAGAATAGAAAAAGGGAAAAACCGAGTTAGAGGGCGAAACGGAGTTCGGAGTATCCGATTGAGTTGAAATTTGGCATGGGGCATGAATACGTGATTTAGATTTTGCGGGTAGGCTTCCGGGTGGAATTCGGGGTCATAGGGCGCCCGTATCGCGCCGTATCGGTGCGTATCTTGAAATATTCAAGATTTTGACAACGGGCCGTATCGTGGACCGAATGTCCACGATACCTAGGTATTTTGGTAGATATTATATGTATAGGCTAGTATCATACTATCCTAGGGAGATCGGGTCAAAATATCAAGCGTAGGTAGGCTAACTGGATAGTTGCCGAAGCTAGAATTTTATCCTTTTTAAGGGTAAAATAGGATATTGGCCTACGGCCAAGATATGAGTTTCGAAGTCCAAGATGGACTTGGATATGGGTTGTAGAGGTTGGTAATAGTTAGAAATAGTCGCCTAGACTTAGTCTTGGCCCCGGTTGACTACGGTTGACTTTTTGGACCAAAAGTCAACTATGGGTCAACACTTTACCCAAATTAGTCCCGATTTCCGTTAGACTTTTGTAGTTGACCAAAAGTCAACTATTAGTCACCATTGATCTAGGGTTGACCATGGTTGACCTAGAGTTGACCAGAGTTGACCAGAGTTGACCAGTTGACCAAAAGTCAACTGTAGGCTAACTCTTGATCCCGTTTGACTTTCTTTGACTTGTTTTGACCCGTGATGCCTGGTATGACCTAGGATTGACTTGGTTAGGCTTAGATTGACTTGATATAACTTGATTTGACCTAGATTGACTTGACAGGACTTAGTGTGACTCAGTGAGACCTAGTTTGACCTAGATTGCATATCATTCATTGTAAATCATTCCTAAACTTGTTTAAACCTAAATTAACTTACAGTATCTCATATTTAGGTCTTCTGATACCGCTCTGAGCATTGATATACCATACAGCTCAGGACAGCAGGCGAGTACATTTACTGATAGTTTTTATTGTCTTGATATCTGCTATATCCGATTCAGTCGTAGTGTCTTACTTGATTCTTGGTCACGATAGCTCACGGACTAGTACACATTGGATCATGACATGAGATGTTGTTCCTGGATTTCTGGGTATATGGGTACACTCTCTGTCTTATTCCCTGTACTTGTATAGACACCGATTTCTAAGAGGATTTGCTACCCTCTTACGAAATCACGTGCCATGACGTGTCATGTCCAGATCCATTGTACTATTCGGGGATGGGGAATTATTAGGGGCTATGTGATCCAAGCCACCCTGTCACTATTCATGTGCTCGCGCCACTCTTTCCTCACGAAGGGTGTAGCGAGATCCTTTGCCTTGTGCTCGTTATCCAGGTTGGCCGGCATGTCTCTCCGTTGAGGTTACCGCGGATTGCTGGGCCAAGTGGATAGCCTGTCCTGTCACTTATCCCAAGCCGATCACATATCGCTCTAATAATTCAAATCATATTTTATATTTATTTGTCTTATCGTATATCCTGTTCTGTTCTACATTCAGTATTTTCTCACCATGCCATGATATACAGTTACTCACATGCTCTACTTTCCTTTACATTGTACCTTGATTTGAGACTAAGTTCTGCTCGGGAGAAGAGTTACAACTCCGGTCCTTGTTTGGTTTAAGGGTTGTAACTCGACTTCCGAATGGTCCCCAAGTCTTCGTATATCTTTGTCTTGTAGTTTATTATACTGTCTCTTATAGAATTTGTCAATTCACATGGAACTGCTGTTAGTGTTTGTACTTGCTCATTTTCCTGACAGGATACCGTTATGATATATTACAGATGATTCTGATGCGGACTGTTCGACCTATTATAGGATCGAGTCAGATGGAGTAGCATTAGATCGTGGCCTTATAGTAGAGCCACTAGATTTTGTACTTCCAGAGTAGTGTAGGTTAGCTAGGTTTGACTGGACTGCGATCCAGCTAGCTTATCAGACTGTAGTTTCTATATTCTATTTTGATACTCTGGGATGATGTATATATCTGGGCTTGTATTAGACTGTGGACTTATTTTACTCTTCATCTATCATGTCTTTCCTCTGAGCTATCTACCTTAGTTTTATTCTGTGATTGAGACTGTATTATTATGTCACCTCCATTCGGAGAGTATATACTGTACAGGTACATTTTAACTGTTAGTCGTAGGTATTTACAGACGTTATATACAGCGTTCTACCGCCGATTCTGCGGCATAGGCTGGACGTACCCACGTGCTCGTGCCCCTCATAAGGGTGCGGGTCGTGACATTGACACAGAGGACTGCCACAAATGTGGCAGTCCCTCACATATATAGGACTGCCAGAGATGTGGCAGTCCTACATATGTGAAGGACTGCCACATTTGTGATAGTTCTATAAATATGAGGGACTGTCACATTTGTGGCAGTCCTCTGTGTCCAAGGAAATATGGCAAGGAAATATGAAAATTTCAATTAAGACCAGAGGATAAATGTGTGACAAACAACAGAGAATATGTAAAACATCAAAGAGAACACCTAGTAATCAAGCATGTTCCTTGCAACGAAAGGATTTACAGTTAAAATTGACTTCTTCGTTTATATCTTCCAATCCCATGCTAACACATGATCTTCCATTGAACTATTACAAAGCTTTCAAAGTTAAATTCTCACTTTTCACTCACTAGGTTGAAAAGTGAAAACATAGCAACAGAACCAAACATATAATACTACGTTAACATTTCTTTATATCTAAAATTGAAACTGAGAACTTGTAAGCTTAATGTAAAATTAAGCAAGAATTTCATTATGTCAGATATATGTTAAAGCAAAATTAAGCAAGAATTTTACTATTTATGGGTTCACCACCGTTTGTGTCTGGGCATTATGATGTTACTTTCAAGTAGCAACTATATTACATTTATAACTAAATTTTAGAGAACTAAGGATTATATGTTGCAGACAGGTACGCTTGAAGTGTCTCAACTTGTGACCAAGTACAGACTCCTCTATAAATAATAATACGCTTTATGTAGTTGTTTAGTTTTGACTTTTAACTTCTATTGTAGGACTTGCGATCTTCCGAGGTTGCGGTACATGCTCCAATTGCAATCGATGTAGGGTATTTATTTTGGACCGATCTTTCGTTTCAATCAAGCGACGATGCGGTACAATGGTGTCGAGAAGTTGGACGGGAAAACAAGTTGGTTCTAGTGATATCCAGATCAGCCCGAAAATCGCCCGGGACGACAAAGTCTGATGGTTGGCTGTGAAAGAGGTGGTGTGTTCAGATCGCACAAGAAAGACACAGTTATCCAAAATAAAGTTCCAAGAAAGAAAGCTGGAACGAGGAAATGTGGTTGTCCATTCACGATCCAGATTAGAAAAGAAGAAGAAGGGAAGTGGTCAGTACAAGTGAAGAATGGAACCCACAATCATGAGATTTTTGAGACACTATTGGGTCATCCGTATGTCGGACGGTTGAACCCTACGGAGAAGAAGATAGCCGAAGACTTGTCCATTTTCGGTGTTGCACCGAGACAAATATATTCAGTCATACGGCATGAAGATGAGAAGAACTTGTCTACGATGAGGAAGTAATTTCAATCTTTTGGGCTCATCCAGATTGCACAAATCTGGCCAGGTCATTTGCCGACGTGTTAGTCCTTGATTGCACGTACAAGACCAACAAGTTCAAGATGCCTCTCCTTCATATTGTCGGATTCACCTCTACTCGAAAAACATTCCCGATGGCATTTTGCTTCATGAAGAGTGAAAAACTTGAAAACTACACATGGGCATTGGAGAAACTGAAAACACTCTACATCGGTCATACAGAGCCGTCAGTTCTTATGACCGACAGAGAGTATGCCCTAATTAATGCTATTTGCATTATTTTTCCTCAAGCGGATACATTGCTATGCACTTGGCATGTCAATCGGAATATTGAAGCCCAATGTAAGTTGAAGTTTCAGAAGGAGGAAGGTAAAATTGACATGCAAAATTTTCAAGAACATTTCAAGTAGGACTGCCTCACACAGGGCAGTCCTTCACAAGTGTAGGACTACTCTGTGTGTGGCAGTCCTAGCTAAAATGTTCTGTGATCAAATCACAGAACATTTCAAGTAGGACTGCCACACACAGGGCAGTCCTACACTTGTGAAGGATTGCCATGTGTGTGGCAGTCCTACTTGAAATATTCTGTGATCAAATCACAGAACATTTCAAGTAGGACTGCCACACACAGGGCAGTCCTTCACAAGTGTAGGACTGCCCTGTGTGTGGCAGTCCTAGCTAAAATGTTCTGTGATCACATATCCAACATGAAAAACATATCACATATCCACACAAATAGTGTCAACACATATCACATATCCAACATATCACATATCCACACAAATAGTGTCAACACATATCACATATCCAACATATCACATATCCAACACAAATAGTGTCAACACATATCACATATCCAACATATCACATATCCAACACATATCCAACATATCACATATCCAACACATATCCAACATATCACATATCCAACATATCACAACATATCACATATCCAACATATCACATATCCAACATATCACAGAACCAACATGAAAAACATCACATATCCAACATATCACCTATCCAACACATATCCAACACATATCCAACATTAAAATATCACATATCCAACACATATCCAACAGAAGTATATCAACATATCCAACACACATCCAAAATAGTTTAAAAGACGGACACAAGTATTCAACATCATACAATCAGACGTTAGACAATCATACTACATATCATGGCGGGCCTTCGAACGAGACTCCGCATTACACATGAATGGGAACTCAACCTCGTCGTCGATGCGCTCAAGCTCGTTGGCGACCAAGGTACTAGTGTCGACCAAGACACTAGTGTCACTTTGGCAAGCGCTCCGAAGTGTCTTGGCCAGTTCCTTCGCCCTTCTAGACTGTAAATGAAAGTATAATTGAATTTAGTATACAAACATGAAAATCTCGAACTAACTACTAATGCGGAACTCACCATCTTCACCAATGAAGCATACAAGATATTTTTCGAAGGAAGATTTCCAACAGCTACTACGGCCGCGGGACCCGGGTTTGTAGGGTTCAACAACTTGGGATGTCCGACCCGCCGGAAGTACGGCATGTAGTCCTTGCTGCAGTCGGCCATCTGGGTGACCGGTTGACTCTCATCTTCTCCAAGCAGGTGCCTTTGCCACTCGGAGTAGAAGTCGGTCACCCAGTCGAAATACGCCAGTTTGTAGTTCAATGGTTGGGTCCCGCGGGGAGGTTCCAACATCTGTAGTGTGCGCTTCGGCACACTTTGCACGAAGCCGAACTGCCGAAGTACACGATCAGGCATGTACGGCTCCTTGATATCATAGCATGTGATCATGCCATGAAATAAAGAAATTGGTTGGATGGCACGACTCCCCTCGCAAAAATCCCGGTATGGATCCCAAAATATCTGTAGGAAAACAGTTAACAGCAAAAAAAACTTAACATTAAAAAATAAGGTTAGTCCCAATTTATTACCTCTTCTGGTACCAAATTGTCAAGTACTTCACGAATGGAAGCCAGGATTTGCCAATCTTTGGTTTCCACCTGGGCCGGCCTCCATCGAGCCACTCTAGGAAGGTGTTCAAAATAGATTGGGTTCTGGTCACCCCGCCTGAGCATCGGAAAGTGCTCGTATATCCATGCCTATTCAATTTATAAGTTAATAGTCACAAAATATAAACAACAAAATGAAGTATACGAGATTAAATCGTTGAAAGTTTTCTTACATGTAGCAGAGTCTGGCATCCGGCAATTGTCTTAGTCCCGACACGGGATGCGATGTCGAGCTCGCGGTAAAGATAGGCGAGAATACCGCTACCCCACGATATATCGATGAAGTCATCCACGGACAATAAATTGAGCATATACCTCGCATGTATCGAGGTTCCAGACTTGTCCGAAATTCCCACCATTCCTAGGACGAACAGCATGTAAGCACGGGCCATCGCGTCGACCAACTCATCATCATCCTCATCCAATTCCATATTCGTGAAGTGCTCCACCAGAAATGACAGAGGAATTCCATATGATTTCTTGAAGCCGGAGAGAGTTGTAAAACTAGTTTCCTCAAGTCCAAGGTTACTTGAGACAAACTTGACGATCTTCGAGTACCATTTTGTCGATTTTTTATCTCTGTAATGTTCTTTGGTCATGACGCGACCGGTAACTGGTAGCTCCAGTATCTGATAGACGTCGACAAGTGTAATGGTCATCTCCCCGCATGGGAGATGAAACGTGTTGGTCTCCGGGTGCCATCTCTCCACAAAGGCGGATATCAGGGCACTATCCATTGTCCTATAGGCATAATCAGCCAAATTATGCAAACCGCTCAGTACGATTTTCTCCTGGACGGCCTCCGGTAAGCTTCTAAACGGCCAAGACACGGTTTTCTTCCCGTGACTCACAGCCCTAAGCATACGATATGTCCTCTGTATATCAAACAACATATAAAAACATAAAACATATGAAATACATATAGATATCATATACTAAACTGCTAGCTTACAAAAGTAATGAACATACCGGGTTCTTCCATATTGCATATGCAATATGGTTCTCAAAAGAAGCCAACATTGAGCAACCTGGCGGGCGGACAGGCGGCTCAGAAGGACCGGCCTCCTCAGATGGAGCAGAACCAGCTTGACGTGGTGGCAGGAGTTGGCTAATTGGCACGTCGTCGTCATCACTGGAAGAAGGAGAAGGATTACGAGCTCGTTGCTTCGACCGAGCTTGTGCAACCGGTGGGGGTCTCCGTGTCCCAGCCCGACCTTGGCACTCCGGTTCGGAAATTGTAATCAGACGCTCAAGAGGACGTTTCGCGCGTTCCTTCCGCTTTGACGCGGTGGGACGTATTCTTTTTGGTGCGTCCGGAGGACTGTTACCCCTATAGAACATTGGATTGTGCGACCGTACAATTAATAACTAATGCAAACTAAAATAGAACTGTTACCCCCTATCCCCCACCCCCAGAACTGAGTACAGTAGGACTGCCAAGCATGTGGCAGTCCACATGTAAACAAGGACTGCCACAGTCCTGGCAGTCCTCTATTGAAAGAGGACTGCCAGGCCTGTGGCAGTCCTTGTTTACATGTGGACTGCCACATGCTTGGCAGTCCTACTGTACTCGGCCAACAGACAAACGACTCGCTAGTTTGTCGTTTTCTAGGGTTAGGGTTTGAAGAAAAATTGTGGGTTTGTCGTGTTCGAAAATGGCATTCATAAACCCTAAAGATATTCTAAACCTAAATTATCAAAAGTTTTTAGACAATTAAAACTATTCTAGGGTTTCGAATAAAATATAGAAAATTATAGAAGAAATTAGGGAAGAACGTACCTAGAATCCGATTTCTTCGACTTGCGTGTCATCTCGTCGAATGTGGGAGTGTTCTTGAAAGAAATTTGGTGGAGGAATTAGGATTAGAGTGGTGGAGGAAAATATTCTAGGGTTTAGGGAGAGGGAGAGAGAGCTCTTCTTCTTTTTCTTTTGGAGGAGAGAGAGAGGAAATGATGAAATGAATAGAAAATTTGAGTTTGGGGGGTTGGGCTGCCCCCTAGTAAAATTTGGGCTGCCCCCTAGTAGAATCTCCACCAAATGGGCTGCCCCCTAAGTAAGGGCTGCCCCTTAGTAAATGTGGAGGTGCCCCTAAAAAAAAACCTTTTTGAAAGACTACATATATATAATGAAAGTAAGAGCATCTCCAACCCTATTGTCTTGTTAAGTGTTGTGAGTCTTAGGTGGCTCCTATGTGGCATGAGCCACAAGACAATGTCTTGTTTATGTGGCAAAATTATATCTCAAAAGACAATGAGATAGAAAAACTCTCTCCAATGCAAAAGTATTGTGGAGACAATAAAAAGTAATTTTTTCCAACTTTCAAGGCAACTTTTAAGACAACTACTCATCTTCTTTCTTTTTTCTAATATTTTTTATTCATAATTGATGACATGGAAGAGAAGACATTGTCAAGTGCATTGTCTAGAACAAGACAATCAACTTCACAATGTCTTCTTTAATTTTTGCCACATAAGCTTCACAATTGACTTGTCAATTGCATTGGAGAAGAACTTTTGAATAAAATTTTGTCATTCCTATGTGGCATTAACTTTTTTTCCAAAGTCACAATAGGGTTGGAGATGCTCTAAAGGATATTTAGTATTAGGATCTCACATAATAGTGAATATTTGGATCTCAAAATTGTCCAATGTTAAGGTTCGGATCTCGAAATTACTGTTCACGTATACTAATGTACATTGATTTCGAGACTCAAATATTGGACAATTTCAAACCCAAACCCTAATATCCACTATTAAGTGAGATAATAATACTAAATAACCCACGTAAAGGAATTTCTAAAGGAAATACCAAAATTGACAGACCTAATATAGAGGACTCTATACATTACTGCCAACAAGCCTAATCTAGGCTTTATGGTCCCACTAGATGAAGTTTTGAATTCATTATGTGTGTTCTGAAATGTCATAAATCGACATAGTTCCGTTGAGGACGATGCATAACTGTCAAATTTTTGTCATTTCTAATATAGAGAACCTATATATTAGGACTGCCAACAAATTTACAGTGAGTCTTATTATTATCAAAAAAAATTGACAGCCCTGTGCATATCTAAATATTGTTTAAAATTAGGATTTTACTTTTGTCTTGCCGCAAAAAAAAATCAAAATAAGAGTAATATTGCGATGAAGCTGTGGTTAGTCATATCTTTACTAAATATATAATTTTAAACAAATAAAATACTCTGCTTATATATTTATTAAAATATATTTCTGATAATTTGTTAACAAAAAATGTATTTACTAATCTTTCTTCATATCATTTTAAATATATTTTTATTCTAATCATATCTTTTTATCAAAATACTCCTACAGATAAACTCAAAATTTAAATTTCAATACCTAGGACTGTCAAAATTTTGACAGTCGGTGCAGTTTTGGCACTCTTTTGTCGAACAGTTTCGATTTGAAGCTTTGGAACTCCGTCAATGGAGTTCGAAACATTAGAAATTGTCGCAAATGAGACTATCTACTATGGAACTATATTAAAGTTTAGGGATTTGAAAAAGAAGAGAAAGAAAACCTTTTTTTTCTTCCATGCCTCCTAACAATTTCTAAAGAACATTTTGGGCATTAAAATTTTGGTAAGTTTATATTGTCCCTATTAAATGTTGTAGTGCTTTTATATATTTGCCGCTATATATTGATTGTCCTATGAAAGTGACTAAGTTACATAGTTCATCTGTTTGGATGCTTAGTGAAAAAGTCAAATTGTAAACGTCCATTTGGACACTTCTTTTGTTTGGCAAAGCCAAGTAATCAGCTATATGCAACTATCTGAACAAAAAACCTACGAATTGAATTGAGAGCTAGGTTGCACTTCTGCATGCAATTCGACTACAGAAACTCAAATAATAACTCAAATTAATAACTTTTGACATGTAAATTTTACTAGCATTAAAAATATTTTTCTGCGGTGAATTAAAGTATACTTATTTTACTATTTAGTTTCTAGAAAAGTAAAAAAAAAAAAATAAGAAACATGTAATCCAACAAAAGTTGTTCATGGTCGAGTTTTAAAAATTAAGAACTGGTGAGTTCCTCTAGGATTTTTGTTCTGCAAATCCAGAAATTGCTTCCTTCAAAGCTTGAGGCTCACATGGATACATGATTAATACAAGATCAATGTAATTTCAGACCATTTAATAATATGTTAGTATTTTTTTAAAATTAATTTCTACGTTGACCAATAATATTGGAAGTGCTTCACGGTTTGTAAATTTGGTGATGCGCCTATTAGTGACAAAACTTCAAATTCTTAACTACAAAAAAGTGAGAAAAGTAGGTTAGATTGTTGTAATTGAAAGTGTTTGGTCCATCAAGAGTCTCATCTAAACAAATTTGGATGAAAAAGATTCAACTTTTTCCTCTTTGTTGCAACTGACTTAAAAATTGAGAGGGTTTAGATTATTAAACCTTGAATTCAAGTAAAAACAATGAGCACTCAATGTCTCTATGCTTTGCAACTTTTACAAATAATACATTTTTAAAATCACAAAACTTTAAAATGTTAATATTTTTTGAGAAATTTTGAGTAGCATCCCACTTGTTTTACCTATATTCAAGGTGCACCCCACACAATTGCCATAATGTAAGACACCAACCCACTTTTGACGGAAACCGTCTAAAATTAACAGTCAACTGCATTGCCATATTTTATTTGACAAAAATACCCTTCCACACACACTCTCTCCTCCCCCCACACACAGACACCTCTCTCTCCTCCCCACACACACAGACTCTCTCTCTCTCCTCCCCATACACACAAGGGGTGGGCGGCGGGCTGCAGGGGAGGGGGTGGGCGGCTGGCTGTGGGGGAAGGGGTGGGCTGGGGGGCTGCGCGCGCAGGGGGGAAGGGTGGGCGGGGGGCTGCACGCACACGGGGGGGAAGGGGAGGGGGCTGCAGGGGAGGGGGTGGGCGGCGGGCTGTTGGGGAGAGGGTGGGCGGGGGGCTGCGCGCGCGAGAGGGAAGGGGTGGGCGGGGGGCTACGGGGAGGGGGTGGGCGGCGCCGCGGGGGAGCAGGCCGACTTTTACGACCAAACTTTGAGCAACGACCAAACTTTGAGCAAGGAGATCAACCAGGCCGACTCCTCGTGCTTTACTCTGTTGAGCCACCAAGGTGGCGATGATAGCAGCCCAAGGACACCGTTGATGGACCGCCTCCCCCCTCTTGCCGATGTCCCAGTCGTCGGCAACCTATCCGAGGATGCTTGCAGCGCCTCTAGCTGCGGTGGGAGTGCTGGCATGTCTTCCTTCTGGCCTGACCTCTTGCTTGATGATCCATTCACTGCAGAGTTTGCTTGAATCATCACTCCTCTTCTCTTCTCTTCTCTTCATCTTTTTCTAGTTTTTTTTCCCTGTATTGTGATAAAGGAAGGGCTTGGGATTGGGTGCATGGCGTTGCACCAACTTCTTCTTCTTCTTATAAAATATTCTTCTTCTTCCTTTTCCCATTGCTTTGAGTGGTATTAGTGTGACATGCATTGCTGCTCATGATTGACACTAAAGCAGTGCATCTATTATACAGACAATTAAGACACTAAATAAAATGGGGGCGGAGATGATGGTGGTGGTGATGATGGTGCTGGTGGTAGCGCGCGAGCATGGCGCCGAGCTCTTTCCGGGCGACGCTGCAGCCGAGGACGAGGGGGTAGGAGGAAGTCGATGCGCTCGCGTATGACCTCGACGGTGAGGGGAGCTCCAGGCCGTCGAGCTCGTCCGGGAGGATGCCGAGGCCGCGGAGGAAGTCGTAGACGCGGGAGCGGTTCTCGGCGGAGTCGCGCTTGAGCTGGGAGAGGGTGGGCCGGAGGGGGGGCGGCGAGGTCGGGGAGGGGGCGCGGCGAGGTCGGGGAGGGGGGGGGCGGCGAGGTCGGGGAGGTCGGGGAGGGGGGCGGCGCTAGGGCCCGGCGAAGGGGGGCGGCGGAGGCACGCCGACGGCGGGGAGGGGGCGGACACTGAAAACACAGGGGATGCGGGAAATAAGACATGAGTGTTTTGGTAAAAAAAAATTGGTCAAAGGGGTTGACCGTAAGTTGGGGATGAAAACCGTCAAAAGTGGGGGGGTACCTTACATTGTTGTAAACTTGTGGGGTGCACTGTAAATATGGTAAACAAAAATGGGGTGCCACTCAAAATTTCTCATATTTTTTTAGGGTTATTTAGTTTGTGTCTCGTATAATATTTGAAATTTTTGTAGGTCTTCATATTGTTCAGAAAATAATTTGGATATCGTCATGAAGGTTGATTTGGACCGACCGTCCAAAATAGAAACATAAACGCAAATTTTAAATATTATAAGAGACCCTAAAACTATAGTCAAATTTTAAATACCGTGGAGACCTAAACGAGATCTAATGGTCATCCTAGGTCAACCGTCACAATGAGACTCATACCCTCTTATGGACAATATGTAGGTCTAAACGTAAATTTTGAACATTATAGGAGACCTAAAACTAAATTTGACAAATTGGCAAAAAAATGTAACCACTTAATTTGTTTTCTTGTATTTTACTTGAACATAAAAGTGATGGTGGTCCATGAATCATGAACAAGTACACTAAATATAGAACAAGAAATAGAAACTAAACCAGATTGAGGAGAAGAGGAGGAAGAAAAATAAAGGAATAAAAAAGAGTCAATAACGGGTGATTTCTGATCTAAATGTTATTCTATTTTCTTCTTTTCCCTTTTTTTTTTTTTCCTTCTTCAAAGTACTGATTCTAAAATATTAGGAATTTTCATCTCTTTTTTTATTGGCATTCCTTCCCATTTCTGAAGCTACTTATGATCTAAGGCTGTGTTTGATTGGACTTTTTTTTTTTCCACGAAAAATATTTCCACCACAAATTTTCCAATTGTAGTGTTTGATCATAGTTTATATTCCATGGAATTATTTTCCAAAAAACTATCATTTTCCATAATTTCTTCTAAAATGGTGGAAAATAAAACTTGCCAGAAAATAACTATTTTTCGTGAAAAATAATGACAATCAAACACCCAAATTAATTTTTCCATAGAAAAATTTAAAATTCCATGGATTTCTTTTCCTAGAAATAAATTACATGGAATTAATTTCTTTTTTCACGTATTTTCCACCTTGCAATCAAACACATCCTAATTGGTTATTGCTTTCAGACAAGGGAACTCTTCGCTATGCCGGAAAAGGTGATAAAGGGATCGTTTATCGATGGCGGGGTATTGTTCTTAATCTTCTTAGTAAACTTTTTTTTTTCCTTCAACTATTTTTTGTTAATGGATCAAGAGGTTAGTTACGAAACACAAATTTGCGTTTAGATGTCTTTCGTTCCGATCGCATTGTTGAATGCTTACCACTCAAAAGTTTCGGAGGATTGTGTGACTATTGAGATTAGGATAGAAGTAAACAACACTGTGTCACGCAAGTCTCTCATTATGTATTGATGACGGAAACTAAATAGTTTAGGTCATACAATCCTCATATATTTTTGTCTACTTTTAGGATATCGTAATATATTCAAATTTTAAGTTTTTAGGTCTCCATTTTGGGCAATCGGCCAAAGTCAATTATTATGACGTGATCCCAACTCTCTTCTGGACAGTATAGAAATCTAAATACAAATTTTTAATATTATACAAAATTCTAAAACTAAATAACATTTATTTTATAAAATATTTGAGAAATTTTTTATGACCAACTGTTTATTGTATTTAATGAAGGACATGAAGTTGGTAATTGAGTATTTTGTTCGCCATGAAAATTAGGGTGAATATTCACCCTTTCACTCAAGGGTTGGAGAAATTATTAGGTGCTCCCGGCTCACCACTGGATGTGCTGAGTGGTGAGTCCGGTCCAATGAACAATGGACACTTGGCAATAATCATTTTACTCAACACTTTCCACCTCAGAACATGATATAAAAACATAACGAAAAAAGCTAACAAAATCAATATTATTAATATTAACATTAAAATTAAAATTAAAATTAATATTGCCAATATAATTAATGTTAACAATAATATTAATATTATATTAAAATTAATGTTAACATTAATATTAACATTAAGATTAACATTAATATTAAGATAACATTAACATTAATATTAAAATTAACATTAATATTAACATTAAATATTAACATTAATATTAATATTAATATTAACATTAACATTAACATTAACAGTAAAATTAATATTAACAATAATATTAATATTATATTATATTAACATTAATATTAATATTAAAATTAATATTAACAGTAATATTAAGATTAACATTAATATTAATATTAATATTAATATTAATATTAACAGTAATATCAAGATTAACATTAATATTAATATTAATATTAATATTAAACTAATTTCTGAGGTGGAAAGTATTGAGTAAAATGATTATTGCCAAGTGTCCATTGTTCATTGGACCGGGCTCACCACTCAGCACATCCAGTGATGAGCCGGGAGCACCTAATAATTTCTCCAAGGGTTGTCACGTGTGATTTTCATCCGAGACAAAACCTCTTCGGGAGTAGTTTTGTGAATATCTTCACTAGTTTTAACAACTTGAATGATACGTTGCAGTTCTTGAGCGGAAGGATGAACATCTATCATAGTTTGGTGGATGAACAAAAGTGGACTGGTTGGTAGGTAGATAGACTGACTTTATTGCTTATTTGTTTTTGGCTTAATTGCACTTTGCTACCCTCAACTATTCCGCCTTTTCAACTTGATACCATAAACTTTTTTTCGTAACAAATTGGTACCTCAACTATTATTTTTTTTCAACTTGATACCTAATTTTTCAAAAATTCCGAAAATGCCCTTCCCTCTTCCTTCCCTCCACCCCCTTCCTCACTCCGGCCACCCCCCCTGCTAGCTCTGGCCGCCCCACCCCCCCCCCCCCCCCCTGCTACGGCCACCCCCTGCCCCGCCTCCCGCCCCGCCCTCCCTCCCCAGCCCCCTTCGGCCTAGGGGAGAGGCGGGGGCGGGCGGGCGGCCGGAGTGAGCAGGGGGGGGGGGGGGGTGGGGGGCGGGGGGGGGGGGGGGGGGGGTGGCGGCCGGAGTGAGCAGGGGGGGCGGCCGGAGTGTGCAGGGGGGGAGGGTTAGGGGTAGGGGTAGGGGCATTTTAGTCCAAAATAACATCTGGGTACCAAATTGTTACAAAAAATAGTTTAGGGTACAAAGTTGAAAAATGGTAATAGCTGAGGGTAGCAAAGTGCAATTAAGCCTTTGTTTTTTAGCTTGCTAACGAGCACATGCATTCGTGAGAGTTACTCGTCCGTACCTTCGTGAGAGTTACTCGCCCGAATGAACACTTTGGTTCGTCCCATTGCAAATGAGCTTTCCTAAAGTGATTCATTGCCCTTGCTTTGACTTAATAGCTTGCCAAATGAACACTTTGGTTCCCTTAATTAATAGGACATTTAGTTTTAGGGTATCACATATACATAGATAATTGGGTTTGAATTTTAAAATTGACCGATATTAAAATTTGGGTTTCAAAATCACTTTTTACGTAGGCTAATGAACAATGATTTCGAGACTCAAATTCTAACGTCGGTCAGTTTCGATAACCAAATTCTAACATTCATATATGCGTGAGACTAAAACTAAATAACCCTTAATTAATTGCTAGTCCACCCTTATAAATGACCAATAGCTTTCCCGAAGGACCCGAACCAAGGACCCAAAGGACCCTTCAACGAATAACATTTCAGAAATCGGTTGATGTTAATTGCTTGTCCTTAGTCAACTAGTCACCCGTGTTGCATGTAAGAAAAAAAATTTATTATAAGACAGATAATAATATTTAAATTATATAAAAAAATTAAATATAATTTGAACGATATGTTTTTAGAATTTAAAAAATATGTTTAGTTAGATAATATCATACACCTAGTTTAAAATAATATGGATATTGAATATATTTTAGTATTTATTATATGTTAGTTTTTTTTCCTTAAAGGTACATATGCTATAGTTAGAAAAAAAATAGTTATTTACACTAATCTTCTCTATGTTTTCAGGTTATTAAACAAATTTTTCTTAACTTGAAAATAATTATACGGACTTTCTCTCCCATTTATGTTGCAAAGGTGGTTACTGTAATATGTTAATAATTTAATGTACCCTATCGATTCATGAGATGAAGAACATAATAAAATTGTTTGCGGAAGCGTACCTGAATCCATTGTCTTTGCTTGACGGATCTTGAAGCAAACGTCTCTTTTGGGGTTTGATCTTCCAACCCGCTACGGCCCTTAATAATAAAGATTAAATCTTTATTCCTCTCTTTGTTGATGGGGATACAGAAGAGAATAGAGAAACACTCTCTTTGGTGGCCGTATGAGTTGGGGACCATAACCCTAATGAATACACATATATATAGATATGTGTGTTGTGATATTTCTAATTTGGCCTCTCATCAAATTAGAATTATCTCCGGTATCTACACATTAATTCCATGACAATTATACCCTTAAGCCAATTTCCATATAGACCACTTTAATTTGGCTTAATTATTTAGATAGCCCAAACACAATTAATTTTACATGCGTGGCCCCATAATTATTGAATAATTCCAACGATCTCCCACTGGGCCACATATGTAACCTTATAATTGTGTTAACCTTAGTGAGCTCATAAATCGCTATCTTAATCCTTAGGGTATATCCGGACAATCTCGTCCATTAACCATATCAACATAGGATCAAAGCGGCCTTCGTCACATATAGCGTAACTAAACCATCAATTGTCACATATACCAATATAGCTAAACGACATAGATCAATCATGGATGCGTAGCATGGAAATTACACGCAATGTGATCAATACATGTCTATTTCCAACTGGTCCTCCTTAACTTTAATGAGATCAATACTTTAACATAATGAAAACAGAATGAACTGAATTTCCATATATCTGATTAGATAAATATCCAAAATACTTTAATACATAAATGTGTCCAAAACCAAATAGCACCCAAATACATAAAATACAAACTCCCACTATATTGTCATATTCTTAATTAACACCCATATGAGCAGTATGCTCATGAAAGGCCCTGGGTGATAATGCTTTTGTGAGCGGATCCGCTAACATGGAGTTTGTCCTAATGTGCTATATGGACACTATAACCATTCTGAATTATTTACTTCACAACTAGAAACTTTATGTCAATATCCTTTACTTATACAAGTTTCTGTTATTTTTGGAATACATTACTGCTGATTTATTGTCACACCATAATTTAAGTGGTCTTTCAACACCGTACTGTAGGCGCAGCCTTGTGACAATTTTGCAATCATATTCCCTGAATAGATACCCCACAACATGTTATAAACCTTGCTTTCATGGTGGAAGAAATTATGAGTGCATGTTTGACACTCACCCAAATATACCTCCATTAGTCAGCATAACCTGATGTGGATCTCCTGCAGTGTTGGCATCCAACAAAATCGGAGTCGAAATACCTTATGATCTCCAGAATTATCCGATCTCCTACAAAGAGCATATAATTTCATGTTCTCTATTAATTACTTAAGTAGTTTGGCTGCTATCCAATGATCCATCCATATTTGCTTAAATATCTGCCTAACATCCTAATATATACGCAATATCCTGACGCGTACATACTTGAGTATATATTAGACTCCCTACAACTCATTATGAAGGAAAAATCTATTGTATTTTCTTAATTTTAAGGCTAACCTTAGGGCACTTGTTTGAGACTGAATTTGTCTCCTTTAACGAGAGGTGTCACCTGGTTTGCATTAAATACTTCAATCAATATATAAAACCAAAAAATTATTTCTACTCCCACTGAACTTGTGATACACACAATCTTCAACAGTGTTCATGTCAAAACCAAACGAGATAGTCACTTGTTAAAACTCAAAATGTCTTTGACGAGAAGCCTGCCTGAGTCCATAAATAGATTCTGTCAGTTTGCAAACCATATTCTTTGGATCTCCCGACATAAAGTTTCTGGCTGCACCATATATTGTTTCGTCGATGTTACCATTGAGAAACACAATTTTGACATCCATTTAATGTAACTCAATATTAAAATGTACAACAAGTACTATGATTGGTTTAAAAAAGTCTTTCAAAGAAACCGAAGAGAAAGTCTCTTTAAAAAATAATCTCTTCTTCTTCTCTTGAGGTTGTTGAGTTTGTTTCTCAGAAACAATTACCTTATCTTGAATGGGGGGTGCCTTAATGTTGTCGTGTTGAGGTAGCTCAACATCGACTTATAGAGGTAATTCGACATTGTCTTATTGAGGCTCCGAATTCACTTATCGATCAATGACAGGTGCAGAATCTTGCACATCGTCAAAAGTGATAGTAGGAATCGCAATCGATTCCTCCTCAAAAAATAATGTCATTGACTTTATTTCTCCCTCAAACTCAACATCCTCAAAAAAATATTACACTTCTTGTCAAAAAAAAATCTTTATTTTGTGTTTAGTACCACGTGGTTCCATATGCAAGATTTCTTTATAGGACGCAATAGTTTCAAGTGATAATAGCATGTCACGAACATTTAAAAAAATAAAAATAATACCAACATTATTTTGAATTTAAAGATAGATCAAACTTTATTGTTCCCAAATGAACAATGATAAATAAGATTGTCAAACAAGAAAACTGAAACTAAATTTCGTCTAAAAGACGGTACAATAAAAGCTTTAGATAAAATTGTATAATAAATCCAATAATAACTAATATCTAAAAATTTTCCTATTGCATCCACTTCTACCGACTTGCCGTCTCCCACATAGATGTGTCTTTCACCATCAATTGGCTTTCGGTAGATCTGTCAACCCTTTCTTTACACGTCATGCGTGGTACTTTGTGCATTCCTTCTTTACGTGTCCCGGCTTGCCACAAAAGAAACAACCATTAGCCTCAGTTTGTTGTTTTTTTTGCACTGGACCCTTAGTAGCTTCTGTATTCTTTCGCTTAGTGCCCTTATACTTGTCTTTAGGGGTGGTAGCCAAATTAGCACTTTCAGTTTTATCTTGCTTCAATCTCTCTTCTTCTTGTACACAGTACGAAATGAGCTCATTTAGAGTCCATTTTTCCTTTTGACAGTTGTAACTGACCTTGAACTGATTGTACTGTGTAGGAAGTGAGAGCAATACCAAATAAACGAGCAAGTCATCCGACAAGTCGAGCTTAAGTGCCTTAAGTTTTGAAGCAATATGAGACATCTCCATGATGTACTCCCTTATTTTACCTTTGCCTTTATACTTCATGGTAATCAAGCGCAACAAAAGTGTGCTTATTTCCGCCTTATCATTCTTTGCAAATCGCTTCTCGATTTCAGCAAGGAATTGTTTGGCATTAGTAACCTCATCAGATACTGCACCCCTGAATGCCTCTGGAATACCGCGCTTTATGATCATTAGACTCATGCGGTTTGAGCGTTCCCACTTCTCGAAGTTCGCTCTGTCACCAGATGAACTGTCATCCTTAGGAGTAGTGGGACGCTCAATCCTAAGTGCAAGGTCTAGATCCATGCAGCCGAGAACAATATATATGTTCTCTTTCCAGTCCTTGAAGTTTGTTCCGTTAAGCATTGGAATTGAGTTCAGATTAGCAGATATTGTAGCAACACTAGCTGAAAAGAGAACAAAAAATAAATAAATGCTCTAATTAATAACCAAAGAATAAAAGATAGTCAAACAAATTCAAATAATGGTGAACCACATCTCAAGATACCTAGTGCATCATTAATATCAAGTCTTTGGACAGTGATATTAACTGCAAATGGTACTCTTGGTGTAGTGATCAAATGTTGACAATAAGTCATGTCAAATAGTAAGCCTATCTTTGGATCGGGTTACTATTCACATGTAAACCGTATAATTGTCACACATTTATCACCACAAGTATGCGTGCAATTCGGCCAAGTATTAACCTTCCTTTGGGCCGGCTAATACCCGCATGAATATGCACACACAAACATCCGACATACCTCGTAGACTATCTACGCAAGAGCGGTCACTTTGGCGACATCTTGTTTCAATGAGTCTACTTAGAATATTGGACAACTATTGCTAGTCACAAAAAGGCACCAAAAAAAAAAATTGAATGTTGACTAAATTTTACAAAATCGAATCATGTCCAAAACTTTATGTACATGCATAATTAAAATATTACAACTCAAATAAGATAATCATAAGCATGTGAATCTCTTTACATGATTCAAACAAATATTCTTAATTTGATTAAACTGAGCATTGTCAATATAATAAAATTCACGTAATATTTTACTGAAGATATGGACCAATAGATTGTTTCAAATAATCCATAAATATTATATTAAAATAATCTGCTGAAAAAAAAGTACGTCAATAGATTACATCAAATATATGACTTAGAACATAAATTTATTGGAAACTAAATTTATGCCAAACATAAAATTGTCTATATTTGATTCCAATTTGTCCTCCAATGATCAACTTAGATTGAAAAACACTCTAAATTGAATAACACCAAATATCTATCAGAATAAGTAATTGGAATCTAACCGACATTCCATATTATTACATGCGTCAATATCTAATATTTAAACATTAACCAGAGATTATTACTGTACATAAATAATGAATTAGCTTATGAAGACGTAGCAGTTGCAATTTGGCAAGCTGTGTGTAACATATGTAAGCATGAACTTCATAGCTAGTAACAAGAAAAAAGCACAGACCAAACCATGTCTTTTGATAGACAAATAAATTTCCTCAAGCAACAAAGAAATTTTCTCAAGCAACAAAGAAAAGCACAGATCTAGTCTCTGCTCCGCTCAATCAAGCAGGCTAAGTAACCCCCTCAAGCAAGCAAATAAATTTCCTGCGTGTACTATAATTTCGATTGGAGTTCTGAAGAATCTAACAAGATCTAATGGTTGCCGAGAATTCATGTCTCGGATTCGGGTCATCAACGGATCCACACGGAATAAAACAGACTTCCAAATTTTCATGGCCACATTATTATTATTATTATTTATCACGGAACAGAATTAAACTTCGAAAACCAATTAAACTTCCGTGTAAGATACATCATCTAAAAAGTTTTATCATGACAGTTTATCTAAATCAAATACCATGAACCAATTATCAATAAAAATTGGAATTAGCAGACCTAATTTGTTCTTCCTTTATGGATCCTTAAAAAAAATTATTGAGTAATCGAAACCCAAAATTACATTAGATATAATGTTCTAGGGTTCCTGAACAATAATAAAAAAATTGGATTCTGAAACTTCAAACTCATGAATCAAACAAGGTGGCTCTGATACCACTTGTTAATAATTCATGTACCCTGTCGATTCATGAGATGAAGAACATAATAAAATTGTTTGCGGAAGCGTACCTGAATCCATTGTCTTTGCTTGACGGATCTTGAAGCAAACGTCTCTTTTGGGGTTTGATCTTCCAACCCGCTACGACCCTTAATAATAAAGATTAAATCTTTATTCCTCTCTTTGTTGATGGGGATACAGAAGAGAATAGAGAAACCCTCTCTTTGGTGGCCGTATGAGTTGGGGACCATAACCCTAATGAATACACATATATATAGATATGTGTGTTGTGATATTTCTAATTTGGCCCCTCATCAAATTAGAATTATCTCCGGTATCTACACATTAATTCCATGACAATTATACCCTTAAGCCAATTTCCATATAGACCACTTTAATTTGGCTTAATTATTTAGATAGCCCAAACACAATTAATTTTACATGTGTGGCCCCATAATTATTGAATAATTCCAACATAATAACCCTTTAGGTAGGTTAGTGTAATTATTTTTTAAATAAGAGAGGTCTATTTAATAAAATAAATGGTTAGTATAAGTAATGCTAAAATTATTTATTTATTTATTTATATACTAATAGAGGATATACATGTAGCTAGGAGTAGGGATGGCAATATTCTCCGGAATCCGAAGGGACCGATTTTTTTTACCCGATGGAAACGAGTTTGGAGATTTAAAAACGGGGATGGGGTTTAAATTTTTTTTTTCAATCGGGTTTGGGAACGGATGTGGGTATAGTACTCCCCACTCCGATAAATTTTCGACCCCGGTTACTTATACCCATATCCATATGTGCAACCCATTGGAAATGGTATGATCTTTTGATTTATCTAGTAATTTATATATTTATTTTATGAAAACCATTATTAACATGCCTTGTAACTTTTTTTTTAATAAAAATAATTTTTTAAGCTTATAATGTACATAAAAAATTGTTAATCGAACGAGAGATGGAGACGAGAAATTTCTGTCCCGAAAGTGCTAACGGGACGGGGACGGGGAGTACATTGTTTAATGGGAATGAGGATGAGGGTAAAAAATTAAATCCGACGGAGAACGGAGATGGAGATAGGGATTCAAACACTACCCGAAGACAGGGATAGGAGATATGGTCTCCGACTCCGACCCGTCCCGTTGCCATCACTAGCTAGGAGGTTGTTGAGACGTTTCGAAGAGGTAAAGATAAAGATGAGAATTGAGAAGTCAGCTTTCTTAAGGTGACTCTGTTGGGAAAGAAACGCAGAAACCTTTTCCCAAACTAGAGAGTACCTGCGAGAGAACCGAGCAATACAACGCACGAACCAAAACACCAAAAATAAACCACGCAGACACAGAGAATTTTTGACGTGGAAAACCCTTGCGAAAAAAATCACGGAACGATCGGAGTCCAACCCTGAGAAGCCTTCACTAATGAAATAAAGGAGTACTACTCCCTCTACAAACTTCTCCCGATCCAAATCGGATCCCCACAACACTTAGGAACAAGAATAATGATTACAAAGCTACGAAGAACAAAGACGACGAGTAGATATTACCCGAACGCGATCCTCCTTCGAAAATGGCCTTCAATCCTCCTTCTTCTCTCCCAAAGTTGAAATGGCACTCTTGCCTCTTTTCTCTCTCTTTGTGTGTTGTATGTGAGATTAGGGTTAGGAAACACCATATGAAAACACCCTAATCCCGCAACAAAACCTGGACCGTAGGATACGATCCAACGGTGACTAATCACCCTGAAAAACGCTTCAGCCCCGACGACACAGAGTTCGGCCAGAACTCTGTGTTCTGACTCCAGAACAGTTCTGGAACAGGGAGGCAAAGTTCGGCCAGAACTCTGCCTGGGGCAGAGTTCGGCCCGAACTCTGCTCCCCCTCTTCCAGCAGCTCCTCCCGACTGCTCCCGAGCTCCTTCATCTTCTCTGAATGGCATTGTTGGCTGTGGAGCTCAAAAGCTCAAACTCCTTCTTTTTAGTCCCACATCGAAAATAGGAGTAGTTAGTGGTGCTTATATTACATTCCCCCATTGTGCTTCTTTGAAGTTGTGTGTGGGAGCCCTATGGGCCACACGCGCGCGCCGCCGCCGCCGCCGCCCGGCCCGGCTCGGCTCGGTTCGGTTCGGCGCGTATAATGGGTGCGGGGACGTGCCCACATCTGCGGGCGCCGAATGCCGATCCGATTCCTTCTCCGGGTTCGGGCTGAGACCCAAAAATCTTTTTTGCTCCTATTAATTTTTTGGACCGTTACAGTCATTAAATTTCTTAAAAACGTTTACTATTCAATTTGCGTCCAGATTCATTGAACCACATTTTTGTATTTCCCATCACTTTGTAACGTTAAAACTTATTGTTTATATTTCTGAACGTTACAAAGGGCCACCATCAGCCTATATAAATTCGTTCTTCTTTCCCAACCAAAATATTGAAAATTTCCTATACAAAAGCTCTCTCGAATTCCTCGTTGCTCTCAGAAATTAGTTCTTCGTTGTTGCTCTGGGCGGAGCTAAGTCGGGGTCATCCTTTCCAAGTCGTGTGCGGCAAAAAGATTCTGGTAGACCGTGTTAGCCCAATGATTGTATCATGTTTTTTGAATATGGTTAATATTGTTAAGTTTAGCATTACATTATCACTAATCTTCATACTATCGCTATAGCATTTCTACTTATACTTATACCTTTGGTGATATGTGCCTATTGGTTTACATATTAGTGATATGAGCTTATCTATCTTAAATTTAATCGGGTTGCCAAAATCAAAATTATGTTTTTGATTGTGGTTATTCAATTAAGTTTAACATTATGATATCACTAATATTTTGCTATCACTATAGCATTGATACATAAACTTCGCATAGTCCTAATGTGCTTTTATCTTTTCATTCTTGCTACATGTATATTGCTTTGTTCGTCTAACATGTATTTGCAGAAAAGCAATTAGCAAGATCAATGTGGACATATGCAATACAATGAAGAAATCATGGTGGACCAAAGACGATGGATCCCATAAGATTTCTCTGAACCACCCGACGACATCTCTGGAGCCACACACTCGGGGGTTCC
This sequence comes from Iris pallida, assembly GCA_029216955.1. Classification (NCBI taxonomy): domain Eukaryota; kingdom Viridiplantae; phylum Streptophyta; class Magnoliopsida; order Asparagales; family Iridaceae; genus Iris; species Iris pallida. Next base: position 4,396,859 of record JANAVB010042819.1, read on the forward strand.
GCTGCCCGGTCAGCGGACGGGGGTCGAGGGGGCAGCGCCCCTCGTCGGGGGTTCGGAGGCGAAGCCCCCGAAAGGTATTCAGTTTTCGCAAACTGGATATCTTTGGACTGCTGCCGCCAAGGGAAAAAGCCAGCACCTATCAAAGGAAGAACCCAAGCCATGCCATCATCATTTCAAGACTCTGAAGAAGCCTGCACATGCCTAAGTTTATCTGGAGTCTGTAATGAGTCTTAGGAATTATTGTAAACACAAGAAACGGATGGCAAAATCGACAGCTAGGACAAAAATAAGCCCAGGATCATTTTTGGTGGAAAACGGCATACCGACGGTATACCGGTGTATACCGATGGTATACCGATTTTTGTTCACAGAAAGTTCCTGTTTACAAAACCGGCATACCGACGGCATACCGGTCCATACCGACGGTATACCGTTTCCGAAACGTTGAAATTCCAACGGTCGGATTTCCAGCAATTAATGATTCTAACGGCTATATTTCTAGCCGTTGCAATCCCAGACCGGTATACCGCCGGTATGCCGGATCATACCGGCGGTATGCCGATTCGTGGACTGAAAAGTTGCCTTGAGCTCTTTTCAATGCTTTGGTTATAAATAGCCTTGAACCCCTTCATTCAAGGTTGATGCTTTGAGCCTAAAAATTTCTAAACCACCAAAGCCTATCCACAAACAACTCTACAAAGCTTTCATTTGCCATCCACAAATTATGTTAGAGTTATTGAGTTGAAAAGAAAGATCTTCATCCTATTGTAAGGAGATCAAAACCTATTGTGAAAGGTTGAAGTTGGAGAGTCTTCGTATCCAAACTCTCGGTTGAAGTTGGAGAGTCTTCGTATCCAAACTCTCGGTTGAAGTTGGCGAGTTCTTCGGATCCAAACTCGTGTTGAAGTTGGCGAGTTCTTCGGATCCAAACTCGTGTGTAACTATTTACTCAAATAGTGGATTAAAGCCGGAGAGAGTTTCGGGACTGGAGTGCCTCTTGGGAGGATACCAGGATACATCGTGTGTCGGTATTGTTATTGCTTCTTCTCTTGTACTTATAATTTTAAATTGTCCATTAGCTTGTGCTAAGTGCTTGATTAGTTAGCGTGACCCTATTCACCCCCCCTCTAGGGTTCCTACAGACCGGAGATTTTACCACTAGGAACGTTCGGATCCAGTCTGCACATAGACCCGGACTTTCTCTTAGGGCAGTGCTTCGTGCGCGACTTCCCTGAAGGCCGGTAACATTTAATTAAGTTTACTATTTTTGCAGTAAAAAGTGGAGATTTGTGAAGAAATTCTAACAATCTAAGAGATACGTCGATATATAAAAATAATAATAATTATTTGTTTGCTGGTAGCATTCATAAACTCTGCTGTTACCATTATCATTTTTTTAATTGCTGTTAGCATTCGAATTTATGTTTAGCTTCCTGTAAGCAATTTTTTGTTAGTATAGTGTTAACATATATATATTTCTTCCGTCAACTCTATCGCAACATTCAGCCATTGATTCCTCGTGGTCTCGTGGGAACACAGAAATTCCATCAAGCTATTGGTTGTGGTAGTGTTAGATTCCTTTTAGCGAAAAGTGTTAAAAGTTTGATTACAAGTTTCCTGTAAGCTAATATAGTGTTAGCTTCCTGTAAGCTAATATAGTGTTAGTTTCCTGTAAGCAAATATTTGATTACAATTAGTCCCCTTAACATTTTTTGCTTCAAGAAATTAGTTTCTGACTACTAGCAAAATATTTGAATACAAGTTTTATTCTGTTAAAAGTTTGCAATAATTTTTATTATAAAATATTTGTCTCTTTAACTACTACTGCTGCTTTTTAACAAGCCATTGTACACAAATAATTTATTGAGGACATTAAAAATTGCTTAAAACAATATTCTGTTGCTTAATAAGTAGCTTTCTGTCTACAATATTTACTTGTTTAATTACTACAATAATTGATTATTGTACTACTTTAGGAAATTGCCTACTTTCGATTTATATTTCTATCTTAGCAAAGTCTGTTGATACTTTTAGCAAATAACTTTCATATATTTCATTATTATCTTACCAAAAGTTTCTTAGCAAACTTTTCATTATACTTGCTTACTGTTAAAACCATTATCACATTTTATTGCTTAATAAGTACTCATTAAATTATTGTTATTTACATTGCCATTTATTTCAATATCACAATTTATTACATTGGCAATACATATTCTCAATCTAATTGTCTACTATTAAGTTTGTTACACAAATTGCTCAATTTGTTTGCTAAACTTATTTTAGGAATAATTTTGCCTTTTATAGCAAACTTTGTTTAGCAATTTTTCTTGGCAAATTTTTCTAGCAAAGTTGGTGTCACTTATTATTGCTGTCACATATTAGCAAAGTTTCTTAAGCAAGGTGTGTTTCCACATATTATGCTTAATAAATATTCATAAGACTGTTTCTAGAAATTGACACTTTAGACTAACATTATTGTGTTACTACATTTTGTCAATTTTTTTTACTACTCAATATTTAATTTAGGCTAAAATAAACAGGTTATTGATTTAGTAAATTCCTTTAATTTTAAAGTTCTAAAGTAGAGATTTGTTTGGGTACAAGCCGAAAGGGCCCTTCTGTCAACAAGGTGAAAAATCGTCTAAGCGACCGGTACTTAAGTGTTCCTAGTGAACCTCTGCTTGCTGGGATCCGGCCCCTACAGCTAACCCAACCTTATCAAAACTTAAAAAACCAAAATTTTAAAGGTCAATTACTAAAATCATTTAAACCGTAATTTTAGCTTAAACCATCTTTATTGAGTATACTATATAGAAATCCATGGCAAACCCAAGTCTAATCACCAAGGAGACATCCTTTAAAGGGAAAGGCTCTAACAAGCCAGAGGCTAACATGATTCTGAATGGATCTTCCAGCTCCTTCAGGTCTGTAAGCTTTCAACCTGTAGTAAACCTGTCTTTCCATTCTGATGATTGGTGGTTGGATTCTGGAGCAAATGTTCACGTTTCATTTGATCGCTCCTGTTTTTCAACCTACCAGGAATCAGGTGGAGGAGGAGTAACCCTAGGAGATGGCTCAACGGCACAAGTTGTGGGAAGAGGAAGAATAAATCTGAAGATGACATCAGAAAAAATTCTACCTCTCCATGATGTGCTTCATGTGCCGTCTGTCAGAAGAAACCTTGTTAGTGGATCCCTCATTGTAGCCTCAGGGTACAAAATTGTAATGGAGGCAAATAAAGTAGTTTTCTCTAAGAATGATCTGTTTATTGGAAAAGGATTTGTGAAAGATGGACTTTTTATTTTAAGTACTATGAATAAAAGTTCAAATCCTTCTTTTGTTGCAAATGTTGAATCATCAAATGTTTGGCATGGTAGACTAGGTCATGTGAACTTAGGATCTATCAAAAGGATGATGAACTTAGATCTTATCCCTAAGACTTCTATAGACGATGAACACAAATGTGAGATATGTGTTCAAGTCAAACATACTAGATTACCTTTTAAATCTGTCCATAGGGATTCTGAACTCCTAGAACTTATCCATAGTGATGTTTGTGATTCTAATAGGGTCTTGACCCGAGGCGGTAGAAAATACTTTGTTACTTTTATAGATGACCATTCAAAGTATTGTTACACCTACCTCCTTAAGACCAAAGATGAAGTTCTAGACAGATTCAAAGTCTATAAATCTGAAGCTGAGAACCAGTTGGATAGGAAGATTAAGATCCTTAGATCAGATCGTGGTGGAGAGTATACCTCAAATGAAATGACTAACTTCTGTGAAGAGCACGGAATTATTCATGAGGTAACTGCTCCTTATTCACCACAATCCAATGGAGTTGCTGAAAGAAAGAATCGCACACTTTTAGATATGGTCAATGCCATGCTTCTTAGCTCAGGTGCCCCTGATAATCTTTGGGGAGCCTTATTGTCAGCCTGTTATATAATAGGATACCCAGTAAGACTAATGATAAACACCATATGAGTTATGGAAAGGCCGGACCCCTAGAATTAATTACCTCAAAGTTTGGGGATGTCTAGCTAAAGTAGGAATTCCAGAACCCAAAAAGAGGAAGATAGGACCGAAGACTGTAGATGCTGTATTCATAGGATATGTCCTAGATAGTAATGCCAATAGATTTCTTGTAACCCATTCTGAAGTAAATGAAATCTCTAATAACACAATCATTGAAGCTAGAGATGCAGTTTACTTTGAGAATATTTTTCTTTTAAGGATAGAACCCCTTCATCTTCCTCTAACCCTTCTCTTACTCCGTCTACTAGTTCTCATGACAAAATACCTAATTCTCAATATGAACAAGTCATAGAACCTAGAAGGAGTAAAAGAGAAAGGATTGAAAAGAATTTAGGAGAAGGATTCTTCACATTTTTGATAGAAGGTGATCCTTCAACTTATGAAGAAGCCATCTCCTCTCCTGATGCCCCTTTCTGGAAAGAAGCTATTAACAATGAGTACAACTCTATCATGGAGAACAATACTTGGTTTTTAGCAGACCTTCCTTTAGGCAGCAAACCAATAGGCTGTAAGTGGATCTTTAAGAAAAACTTAGAGCCGATGGTACCATAGAAAAATATAAGGCTAGGTTAGTAGCCAAAGGATTTACCCAGAAGAAAGGATTAGATTATTTTGATACCTACTCTCCTGTAGCTAGAATATCTTCTATTAGAACCATTCTAGCTTTAGCATCCATTCATGATATGTTGATCCATCAAATGGATGTAAAGACAGCATTTCTAAATGGAGATTTAGAAGAAGAGATTTATATGGAGCAACCTGAAGGTTTTATTGCTAAAGGTCAAGAAAAGAAGGTTTGTAGATTAGTAAAATCTCTTTATGGCCTAAAGCAAGCTCCCAAGCAATGGCACAATAATTTGACAAAGTCATTATAGAATTTGGTTTTGTGCCAAATGAATATGACAAATGTTTGTATTCTAAAAATACAAATGAAAGTTGTGTTTATGCTTGTATGTTGATGATATCCTTATTCTAGGATTTTCACTGGAACTGATAAATAATACTAAGAATTATTTGTCCAACCAGTTTGATATGAAAGACTTAGGTGAGGCAAATCTGATCCTAGGAATGCAAGTGTCAAAAAGGAAAGAGGGCTATACTCTATCCTTAGCACATTCAATTGAGAAAATGCTAAGGAAGTTTGAGTACTTTGACAAAAACCTGCTCTTACCCCTTATGACAGTAATGTTGTTCTCAAGAAGAATGAAGGATCACCTATAGAACAACATAGATATTCACAAATGATTGGGTCCCTTATGTATATAACAAATAGGACCAGACCTGACATTGCATTTGCTATTGGGAGACTAAGTAGATATACTAGTAACTAAAATCAGTCACATTGGACTGCATTAGACGGAGTATTTAGATATCTTAAGGGTACTCTAGATTATAAACTTCATTATTCTAGACACCCTGATATCATAGAAGGTTACTCCGATGCAAATTGGGTAACTGATTCACATGATGTTAAATCCACTACTGGATATGTTTTTACCCTAGCAGGAGCTGCAATCTTCTGGGGATCATGTAAACAAACTATCATAGCCAGAAGTACAATGGACTCTGAAATGATAGCTTTGGATACTACTTGTACAGAGGCCGAATGGCTTAGAAATCTTGTTATGCATATACCTATTTCTGTTCATCCTGTTCTTGCAATTTCTATAAACTGTGATAATAAATCTGTTATAGAACTACTAAAGCATGATTCTGTGAATGCTAAGATGAACAGGCACCTGCAGCTGTGCTTCAAGTCAATAAAGAGCCTATTGGGCAAATATGTGGTTCTTGACTATATAAAGTCAGAAAAGAACCTTGCAGACCACTTGACGAAGGGTCTGTCTAGGACATTGATCCTAGAATCATCGAGGGGGATGGGGTTAAGCCCATAGTATAGTCACCAGCAGTGGCAACCCAACCGAGTCTGACTGGAGATCCCAAGAAGCCGGTTCAATGGGTAGAAACAAGCTGGACTAGGTGCCTATTATGGAACACTGACCTGAGATTAAATTCTCTTTAAAATAAAAGCCCAGGAGGCTGTACATGTGTACATTCATACCTCATCCCTATGGTGACAGTGTTCCTTTTGTGATATGGATAGGTTGAGTTTAAACTCTTAATAAGTCCAAGCATAATATGCAGGATTGATTCCTATCACCAACCCTTAAGGACTTACCTATATGAGAGGTCGTGAGGGCCGCGACTATAGGACAGGGCGATCCTAGACAACTCTCATGAATGTGTAAAAGTGCGCATGGCCAACCAAAACGCGCCACCCGATAGACCCAAGTACCTCTAGCGTACTATGTGTGCTATAGTCTAAATCTGGTTCAAGAAGACTGATTCAAGGCGTAGTCCATCCTCTTCTTCAGACAAAGACAATAGTCACTACGTGAGATTCAAGGCTGTAGTCCATCTCATTTATGCATAGTATACAACTGCCCAGAAATTCTCTTATTCAGTCTTTATCTTTCTTTCCTTCTATCACCTCGGAATTTGACCTTTTGGGGGAGGGATTGTTGGCTGTGGAGCTCAAAAGCTCAAACTCCTTCTTTTAGTCCCACATCGGAAATAGGAGTATAGTTAGTGGTGCTTATATTCCATTCCCCCATTGTGCTTCTTTGAAGTTGTGTGGGAGCCCCATGGGCCACACACGCGCGCCGCCGCCGCCGCCGCCGCCCGGCCCGGCTCGGCTCGGTTCGGTTCGGCGCGCGTAATGGGTGCGGGGACGTGCCCACATCTGCGGGCGCCGAATGCCGATCCGATTCCTTCTCCGGGTTCGGGCTGAGACCCAAAAATATTTTTTGCTCTTATTAATTTTTTTTCTGACCGTTACAGTCATTAAATTTCTTAAAACGTTTACTATTTAATTTGCGTCCAGATTCATTGAACCACGTTTTTGTATTTCCTATCACTTTGTAACGTTAAAACTCATTGTTCATTATTTATGAACGTTACAAAGGGCCACCATCAGCCTATATAAATCCGTTCTTCTTTTCCAACCAAAACATTGAAAATTTTCTATACAAAGCTCTCTCGAATTCCTCGTTGCTCTCAGAAATTAGTTCTTCGTTGTTGCTCTGGGCGGAGCTAAGTCGGGGTCATCCTCTCCAAGTCGTGTGCGGCAAAGAGATTCCGGTAGACCGGAGATTTTACGACTAGGAGCGTTCGGATCCAGTCTGCACATAGACCCGGACTATCTCTTAGGGCAGTGCTTCGTGCGCGACTTCCCTGAAGGCCGGTAACATTTAATTAAGTTTACTATTTTTGCAGTTTTAAAAAGTGGAGATTTGTGAAGAAATTCTAACACTCGTCACCTCCCCGAGCTTCTCTGACACACAGACGACGTTCGTCGCACTCCGGGATCTTCTCCACAAAAGTTGGAAATTCCACCCACTCCAACAGACTCCACATTGAATGGACACTACCCAACCCTGCTAAAACTTGGGCCAGCCGGTGGGTCATCCGGTCATGATCCATTATCATCCTACTTAGTATGTATATGTTGGCTGGTACCATGCATATGTTGGATGGTACAATAATCAATCACGCGTAATGTTTTAAAAGTTGGACCGATGATTGAACAAATTTTTTTTTTATATATAGAATAGGTCGGGTCGAAGTTCAACCGGAGTTCAAATGACTTGATTTGGTTTGGTGCAAAGGTAAGATATCCATTTTTTTTTCTTGGTTTGGTTTGATTTTTAGTATGTTTGATTTGATATGATTTTACAACTACAAGATCTATCAAAACCAAAGCAAGAACCAAATGGTCCAAATCTTACATTTTTTTGAATTTTATTTAAGAAAAAAACAAAATTTGCCGGTTCAATTGTGAATCGCTTTGGTCGGTTCACCGGTTAAACTCCGGTTCTGTAAAAAAAAAAATCGACGATCCTTAAAAAATTCGATTCAAGTCAGACCTGACCGATTTTTGGCAAAAACCGGTCAGATACGGTCCAACTGTCGGTCCGATCGGGTTCAGTCAAGATTAGTCTTATGAGATATGATAACCATAATCAATCATATGAGATATATGATTCATTGCATTTCTTAACAAGCTACATAGAGCATATTTAGAATTCTAGCCAAAATCATGTTTTTTTTTTATCAATCTACTAGATATATGATTCATGCACCTCTTAACAATAAGAAGCTATATAGAGACATAACAAGCTATATAGAGAGATTAGACCTATTCTTAATTTTGAATAAATATTCTCTACAAAACAATTTAAAAAACTAAAAACTAAAATAAAATAAAATAAATAAAATAAAAGAGATATCAATATATATTTTTGGATATTGGTGGATATTGAATATTTATGTTAAAAGATTAATTAAATTTTATAGAATGTTTTTTTTTCATTCAAACAGATAGAGATACAGCTCTGATATTGCCCATATCTTTGAATATAGAAGTTGGTTGAATAATTAATACTTTGCAGTCTCCTCGGCTTCGTCTACGGACCATGTCCAGATAATACAGTACAGAAATGAAAGTGTTATTGTAACAATCCAATTAATTAACCATTCTTTATTACATAATAATTTATATGCAAGTTGTTGTGAAGATTGTAGATAGGGGACGATAACGAATATGGTTAGTGTTAGTCCCTTGGCGAACAATCGATGGAAAACCACGAATTCAGAAACTATTGTAAAGACAATGTTTCCAGCAACAACACCTTAAAGAAGGTGATGTTGTATTACGGGAATCTAAAAAGATTTCGTAATATTTTTCGAAGGCAACAGAACCGTATGACTTCTAAAGAGAAGCGACGGTATTCTCGAAGGCAACAGAACCGTATAACTTCTAAAGAGAAGCGACGGTATTCTCGAAGGCAACAGAGGAAGAAAAAGCCTGCTGGGGTGAAAGATCACCGGCGCTCAAAGCTATATCCGCCTTACGGACAAGCCTCCAGGAACCAGCAAGTTCGAAGAGAACTTTAGAACGCTGGCCAAAAATGTCGACGACTCCTCGGAATAGCAGCAGCACTTCTCTCTCTCTCTGGAAATTCTCTGATTATTTTCTGTAACCTTAGAGAGAGGATGCTTCTGATATTATAGGCACGAGATGGGCTTTCCAAATTCTGAACGCACGTCCTGGTTTAATGCCAGATCCGGATTTTCTGGATCTGAGCCATTTCCGGATCTGAGCCCACAAGACCCGCGGACGTTACATAATTTGAACGGCCCACTCGACCCGCTCGACCCGTACGACCCGTACGTTCCGTACGCTCAGTACGCTCAGTATGCCCCGTACGCCACGCAGGCCGGTAGAGGCTCGCGCACGAGCGCAACTAAAGCGCACAATGCGCCTCGCGACGAGCTGTCGTGCTAAGTGCCATCAAAAAGCCACATTAAGCCTCAAAAGCCCATTAGCCCAAGCCCAAGTCCGAGCCCGAGTCCGAGTCCGAGTCCGAGTCCGAGTCCGAGTCCGAGTCCGAGTCGCTAAGCCCCTTCGGGGCTTAGCTCCAATCTATTTTTTTTTGGCCAAAAGTTGGTTTCTTATTCTCACCTCTATGTAAAATCCCCCCATGGCACCCTCCATTGGGCCTCAACCCATGTGCATCTCTCTATTCCTTCATAAGTAATATATAGAGATACATATTGGTGTGATTTTCCGATATGGGACTATCTTTTAACAATAGAATGTTGTGAACACACACAACACACAAATAAAACACCAACAATCCCCCACATATCTCTATATATATGAGTTAAGCGTTCCACATAATAACTGTCCATTAAGCATTAGGATAGATGTCGCTGACGACTTGAATCTTCCCGCATGGGTTGAACAACAGTATGATACAAGAATGGACTACGCCTTGAATTCTGTACCACAACTGTAATTTTTCCCACTCACATAATGTAGTTATCTGTGCTTCTGGCTGCACATTAAAGGCCTTGTGCCAGCCTGGATTTCAATGTATGTATTTTGGGCGTCTACAAATTTACCCTCAAGAAACGGCCTATTTTTCTGTCCATACATTATAGGTGAGTTCTTTATTAAAGAGACATGGCATGAAGCGTCCAACGCTTCCTTTGCGGTGCTACGTCGCTATGACATGGCCTTAAGCCGAGGACCTTACCCCGAATCACCGAGAACCTCATCGTAGTGTCATACTACCCGTAGCATGAGGTCTAGCCCCTTTGTAGTGCCAAACTACCCAGCATGAAGCCTTACGCTTCTGTGCGGTGTTACGCCGCTACGACATGGCTTGCAAGGCCGAGGCTTTATCCCTAGCCGGGTTTACCTCATTGTGGTGTCGTGCCACCCGTAACATGAGGAACACCTCCTCTTTGTAGTGCTGACTACATCCCTCTTTAATTCAATATACAGCATTAGGCCAACTGCCTATTTGCGGTGCTACGCCGCTGTGACTTGGCTAACATAGCCGAGGATTTACCTCCTTCGAGAACCTCATGGTGGAGTCACCGCCACACATAGCATGGAGTCACACTCCTTGTAGTGCTGTGCTACCATGCTTCCTGTAAAGCATAACAGACCTTCACTCAGTCTGAGAACTCATTAAGGCATTATGCCATCCTTCCCACAGGATCAATTTTCCGCAGAAAATTCATAGTAGACAACAGTGGTTCTGGGTTCGAAACCCTTCCATGTTTCGCAGAACAAGTACCCACTGTTAACTAATATTTTTCCAGTCAATAGTTCTCCCTTGAATCAAAAATTAGATATCGGGTAGATTTCTCTTTGAATCAATAACATAAAATTTATTGATAGGATTATAATGACACAATATTAGAATGCCTTCAAACCCTCTTCCTTGCTGTGTCCTCGACCAGCTGTCGTTTGAGGCCTTTCGTGAACGGATCCGCCAGGTTCTCCTGACTCCGAACATCGATCACTGTAATGACGCCTCGTTTGATGAGATCGTTCACTGCTCTGTGCTTTAACCGCACAGTCCTCTTCTTTCCGTTAAAGCGTTCATTTGATGCTACTGCTGTCGCCTGGTTGTCACAGTATATCGGGATTGCCGGTATTTGAGCTCCAACCACTGAAAGATCATACATGAGCTCCCGAAGCCACTCTGCTTCATCTGCAGCAGCATCCAATGCAAAGAATTCAGATTCCATGGAGGAGCGAGATAACATTGTCTGCTTCTTCGATTTCCATGATATAGCAGCTCCGCCCAAGGCGAATATGAATCCACCTGTAGAATACTCGCTCTCCACCTCTGAACACCAGCTAGCATCACTGAAGCCTTCCACTACTGACGGATCTCCGCTGTAGTATAGTGCAAATGTCTGAGTCTTTTTAAGATATCTCATAACACGCTTCACAGCATTCCAGTATTCAACGCCTGGGTTGCTTGTGAACCGACTCAGCATTCCCACCGCAAAAGCTATGTCAGGCCTTGTGGCAGTAGTAGCGTACATCAAGCTTCCGATGACGCTGGCGTACTCCAATTGTTTGACGCTTTCTCTCGAATTTGGCTCCAGCTTCTGATCACTCCGGTACGGTATATCAATTATAGGAAGATCTTGATACCCGTATCGAGCATTTTCTCAATGTAATGAGATTGTGACAGTGCTATTCCCGTGCCTGTCCGGATGATCTTGAGCCCCAAGATAACATCGGCATCCCCCAAGTCCTTCATACTGAACTTGGTCGAGAGAAATTTCTTTGTCTCTGTGACACAGCTTAAATCCGTACCTAGGATTAGCATGTCGTCAACGTATAGACAAACGATAACTCCTCTTCCGTCAGCAAACTTAGTATAGACACACTTGTCTGTTTCACTGACCTTGTAGCCATTTGACCTTATCACTTTGTCAAACTTCTCATGCCACATTTTGGGAGCTTGTTTCAAACCATACAGAGACTTCATCAACTTGCAGACTTTGTCTTCCAGACCTCTGACGACAAAACCTTCTGGTTGTTGCATGTAGATCTCTTCTGTCAGCTCGCCATTAAGGAATGCCGTTTTCACATCCATCTGATGTATCACTAGTTTGTGTATTGCTGCTAGAGCAATTAACAATCTGATGGTTGTCATCCGAGCTACTGGAGCATAAGTATCAAAATAGTCGATCCCCTGTTTCTGAGCAAACCCTTTGGCCACTAGCCTGGCCTTGAATTTGTCGATGGTTCCATCTGCTTTCATCTTCTTCTTGAAGATCCATTTGCATCCGATGGTTCTTGCTCCTTCTGGCAGGTCAACTAACACCCATGTATTATTGGAGGTGATTGAGTCAATCTCATTGTCTATCGCCTCCTTCCAGAATACAACATCTCTGGTCTTCATCGCTTCATTAGGTAAGCGAATCTGCTTCCACATGATAAGTGACGAAGTCATCTCCGAAGTCTTTCGGCCTCCTTACTCGCTTAGTTGACGGCTCAGCGAGTTCTGGTTCAACTGGTGTCTCTTCGACAATAGCTTCTTCTTGGACTACTGGTTCTTTAAGGACTTCTGTCTGCTTTGCACTCTCATCATTCTCCGGAAGATCCGCGAGAACAATATTTTTGTGCCTTGCAAACTTGTCTTCAAAATATCAGCATCGCGAGATTCAATGATATGATTTGATTCTATATCAAGGAATCTCCGAGCATCACTCTTCTCGGCATAACCCAAGAAGATAGCCTTAGTGGTCCTAGTCCCCAGCTTCTGAATCTTCAGATCTGGGAGCTTCACGTAAGCCAGACACCCCCCACTCGAATGACATTCAAGTTAGGTCTGACTTTGAACCAGAGTTCATGAGGTGTTATGTCCGAAGTTGCATACGGTACTCTATTGAGAATGAAAGTAGCCGTTAATGCAGCTTCTCCCCAGAAGCTCTTTGGAAGACCCGCAGTCAACAGCATAGAGTTCATCATCTTTGTCAACGTTCTGTTCTTCCTTTCTGCTACTCTCGTTGGATTGAGGAGAGTACGGAGCCGTCGTCTCATTTATGATTCCATGTTCTTTACAGAATGATGAGAAATCATGAGACCGATACTCCCCGCCTCGATCACTCCTTAGCCTTTTGAGTTGTTGTCCAGTTTGCCGTTCAGCCTCGGCCCTGAACTCCTTGAACTTCTCGAATGCTTCGTCTTTAGACTTGAGCAGGTAGACAAAAGCATACTTTGAGAAGTCATCGATAAAAGTAATAAAATACTTCATCCCGGCTTTTGTAGAGAATTGCTTGAAATCACAGATATCTGAGTGAACCAACTCCAGAAGATCTGTGCTTCGATGGACCCTGTGAAAGGGTTTCCTTGTGATCTTCGTCTGAGCACACACTTCACATTTCTCTACCTTACCCCTACACTTGGAGATAAGTCATAGGCTAGACATCTTGTTAATCTTTTTACAATGAACATGTCCTAGCCTATTATGCCACAACTCAAAAGAATAGTTCAAAGTAGAAATAGCATTAATATTATTTTTCTGGGTTACAACAAGCTGAATTTTGTACATTCCTTCAGTCTGAAAAGCTTTTTCGAAGAATGTACCCTTCTTGGACATCACCATCTGGCCAGCATTGATGTCCATCCTCAAGCCTGCGTTACAAAGCAGGCTCCCAGAGATCAGGTTCTTAGCAATTGCAGGAACATGCTTCACTCCTTGAAGCGTCAGAGTGTTCCCCGATGTGAGTTTCAGCTCCACCGTCCCGATCCCCAGTACTTCAGCTTGTGCCTGGTTTGCCATTATGACTTTCTCGGAAGTTGGCTCATAGGAGTCGAACCATTCTTTGTCTGAGCAGACATGACATGTCGCACCAGTGTCTATCCACCAGTCCGAGTCGACCCCCACATTTGCAACCTGCGCTATCATTGCAACCAGATTAGTAACCAAAGAAACCTTACTAGGCTCACCTTTTTTTGGTTCCTTGTAGTCACTTTTGTAGTGGCCCTTCTTGCCACATTTGTAACAAGTCACATGGGACTTGGACTTCTGATTCTTGAATGAAGGACTCTTCACTTTCAGATTAGTGAAGTCCTTCTTCTTCTTGTGAGGAGAAGCCGCCTGCTTCTCCTTATACTCTCTGGTTTGGACCAGATTTGCTTTCGCCAGTTGTTTGGACAGAGAATCCATCTTCTGTTGAGAGCGCATCTCGTCCTCAACATGGATCTCTTGCAGGAGATCTTCCATACATATGTCCAGCTTCTTGCGGTGCATCCTTGCATAGAAGTTGCTCCAACTCGCAGGAAGTTTAGAGACGATTCCTCCAACGATAAACTTGTCGACAAGAGGCATCTTCTCGTCATCCAACTTTTGGCGCAGCTTCAGAAACTCCTTTACTTGGGGCAGCATAGCCTTCTCATCTTCGAAGGTCCACTTGTGGTATCTTTCAACCAAGAAGATCTTGGACCGATTCTCGTCATCTTCGTACAATTTCCCCAAGGAGTCCCAAATCTCTTTGGCAGAATTCTTCTTGGAATAGGACTCTGCCAGAGAGTCTTCCATGCTATTGAGAATCAACAGTTTACAGATACTGTTTTCTCTAATCCATTTTGCTTGCTTGGACTTAGCAGCTGCAATAACTTCTGCGGTTCCGGTTGTTGGAACGATCGGTTCTTCCTCATTCAGCACGTGATCAACTTCCACGAGTTGAATGTTTAAGGTTACTTTCCATTTCCGATTTGGAAATGTTCGCCGTCGAATTTCTCCAACTTGTTAAAGTCGGTATTGACGAGCGATGCACGTGAGTTATCCATCTTTTCGATATAGCTTTGAGATTGTTAGTCCCTTGGCGAACAATCGATGGAAAACCACGAATTCAGAAACTATTGTAAAGACAATGTTTCCAGCAACAACACCTTAAAGAAGGTGATGTTGTATTACGGGAATCTAAAAATTTCGTAATATTTCTCGAAGGCAACAGAACCGTATGACTTCTAAAGAGAAGCGACGGTATTCTCGAAGGCAACAGAACCGTATAACTTCTAAAGAGAAGCGACGGTATTCTCGAAGGCAACAGAGGAAGAAGAAAGCCTGCTGGGGTGAAAGATCACCGACGCTCAAAGCTATATCCGCCTTACGGACAAGCCTCCAGGAACCAGCAAGTTCGAAGAGAACTTTAGAACGCTGGCCAAAAATGTCGACGACTCCTCGGAATAGCAGCAGCACTTCTCTCTCTCTCTGGAAATTCTCTGATTATTTTCTGTAACCTTAGAGAGAGGAGATGCTTCTGATATTATAGGCACGAGATGGGCTTTTCAAATTCTGAACGCACGCCCTGGTTTAATGCTAGATCCGGATTTTCTGGATCTGAGCCATTTTCGGATCTGAGCCCACAAGACCCCGGACGTTACATAATTTGAACGCCCACTCGACCCGCTCGACCCGCTCGACCCGGACTGGTGGATAGACACGTACGCCACGCAGGCCGCTGTGCAAAGTGCCATCAAAAAGCCACATTAAGCCTCAAAAGCCCGAGCCCGAGCCCGAGTCCGAGTCGCTAAGCCCCTTCGGGGCTTAGCTCCAATCTATTTTCATTTTGGCCAAAGTTGGTTTCTTATTCTCACCTCTATGTAAAATCCCCCCACATGGCACCCTCCATTGGGCCTCAACCCATGTGCATCTCTCTATTCCTTCATAAGTAATATATAGAGATACATATTGGTGTGATTTTCCGATGTGGGACTATCTTTTAACAATAGAATGTTGTGAACACACACAACACATAGAATAAAACACCAACAGTTAGTTCTGTACAATCCAAACTATTAGTTCTGTAAAATCCAAACTATTCCCGGCACGTTAACTTAAACTATGCTTACAGCCAAAGTTTGAGTTTTCAATCAGAACATAACAGCCCAACTGTGTCAGCAGACTTTTAGGAAACCGGGTTCCAATTCTCTGACCTTTACAGTTGCCTTAGAGCATCTCCAACCCTATTGTGAGTTTGAAAAAAATGGTTGCCACAGGAATGACAACCATTTTTTTCCAAAAGTACTTCTCCAATGCAAATGTGAAATAAAGTGTGAAGTTGACATGGCAATGACATAGCAAAGACAATGTGAAGTTGGTTGTCTAGATCTAGACAATGCACTTCACAATGACTTTGTCTCCACATCATCAATTATGAATAGAAATATTTATAAAAAAGTTGAAGAAGTGGAGGAGTTGCCTTGGAAGTTGGAAAAAATACTTTTTATTGTCCCCTCAATACTTTTGCATTGGAGAGAGTTTTTCTATCTCCTTGTCTTTTGAGATATAATTTTGCCACATAAACGAGACATTGTCTTGTGGCTCATGCCACGTAGGAGCCACCTAAGACTCACAATACTTAACAAGACAATAGGGTGGAGATGCTCTTAGGCTTCTACATGTTCAAATTCTCTGACACTGTATTTTAAGCAGATTTTTGTTGGCAGCATATGCTTATTTTGAGCAAAAGCTCAAGTCCTTTTTTCATTTAGTCCCACATCTGCCAGATGTGTGGACATTCGATTGTATATAGCGTTTCACATCCTTGTGTTTCATTAAATGTGTTGTGTGGAAGCCCCATGGACTACACTGCACGTGCACGCCGCTGCCGCCGTCCGGCCCGGTTCGGCCGCGTAACGGGTGCGGATAGTGTCCACATTTGCGGACGCCAGCCGATTGGATTTTTTCTTCGGGTTCGGACTGAGACCCTAAATTTTTTTGCTCCTCATTGAATTTTTCTGACCGTTACTATTCATTAATCTTGTAACGTTCGGACTCATTAATCCTGTCCAGATTCAATGAACCACGTGATTAACATTTGATTTATTTTTGTAACGTCCAATTAAATGTCCATTATTTTCTGACCGTTTGAAACTATTCATCATCCTATATATATTCCCACACCTCTCATACTTTCGGGTACACTGAAATCCTTTACGAATACTCTCTTCTTTAATCTCGTCTTTTCCGATTCGAACTTTCCGTTCTTCGTTGTTGCTCTGGGCAGAGCTAAGTCGGGGTCACTCTCTCTAAGTCGTGTGCGGCAAAGAGATTCCGGTGCTACGTGCACGACTTCCCCGGAGGCCAGTAACATTTACATCTTTTATTTTGTTTGCAGATTTTTAAGCGAAGAATATTGAACAAATTCCAACAGATTTTACAGCCACGAGCATGAATCCATCTCTATACCTAAAATAGGCTAATTCAACCTGCCAATAATATTTAAACTTTAACCCTCACTAAAGATCTTACAGATAAAGATGGAGAATAGGCAGAAAATCACTAATTTTATAAACATTAATTTAAACTTAGATGTTGTTTTCAGTGTGTTATGTATATTCCTAAGTTTCACATTTCCTATAAGCTTTACAGAAGACAACTTCCCAAAGTTCATAATGAATATTCCAATAATTTCCATAGAGCAGCAGAAGAAAAATTTGACAAGTATAGTACATTACAAACAAGAGTTCTGAATTGCTAATACACAACTAGGTCAAGTGGGGCCACATCTGAAAAGTTCTAGCCCAATTGCCAGTATTTAGCTAGCTGTAACCTATGCTTGTACGTACACGACACAGATTTTGTGTCCTATCTTCTTATGTAGTGTTCGTTCGTGTCCAACACGACTGCACACAACGAGATCTATGTTGTTTCTTTTTCCAGTGTCGAGTCGCTCCTCGTAATCTGAGTGAAAGGTTGCGTCTGAAGTATCCAACAATCTTTGGTTCATTGCATTTCTTTCGTATTCTAATTGTTTTATGATAATTGTTTCTAAGTTTCCCTACAATGTAGATAGATAAGGATTAAGATTATGTACCAGTTTGGTTCTGACTAGTTCGAAAGTCTATGATGTGTAACTATGTTCCGGTAACAAATTATTGTCTGTTGTGTCGAACACTCAATTTTTATGGCACTGGACAGGGGAATGTGATCATTGATAAAACTGGGGAAGGAGCCAAAGGGTCGAACCCAGGGACGCTAGTCCTGCTCGTGGCGGCGGGGGGTGCTTCTTTTCCTAGCAGGCAACTATGCTCTGTACTGCTATGCTCAGAAGACACTACCACCAAGGATGAAGAAGAAGAAGCCGCTCTCGAAGAAGAAATGAAGAGGGAGAAGCTTAGGCAGGGGATCTCTGCGCCCTAGAGTGAATGAATCTTCTCCGAGTCCTAGTTTCAGTAAACACGAGTTTGCTACCGATGCCTCAAAGATAGGGACGGACGCAAGAATTTAAGAGAGGAGTCAACCTCAAATGTAAATAAAAAAAAAAAAAAAATCATGACTTATTATGTCCGCACTTGACTCTTACTACTGTTTTGCCCGGTATATGTAGTATCAACAAAAAAATATTTTTTTTTCTGCAAGGTCGGTTGACCCCACTTGTCTTTTACTTTGTCCGTCCCTACCTAAAGATTGCATTGTAATTATGCTAACAGTTCAAAATGGCAAGGCTGGATCGATGTTGCCTAGCTAGCCTCCATTTTGTACCAGTACTAGCCTTCATTTTCCTCTCCATTTCATTCTTTGTGGGTCCTCTTCCTTTCCTACCCATTTCATCAAACAGCTTGTAAAGAAACTAGGAAAAAAGTTAAGGTCCTCTCTTGCTCTCTAAAAAAATAATATGACCACACAAGAACTGGAACCCCAACTGCTATTAATTCAGTCCTTATATTCTCCTTACAAATCTCACTGACACCATTTTCGTATCTCCTTCACATGCTCTTTTAGATGTCACATTACTTCCATGTCTAATATTTTGGTACTTAGGAAACATCTGGACTAAAAGTGGCAACATTGGTGTCTCTGAACTATAAAGTTTGGATTTTTTT